>JANUSC010000047.1:600000-1150592 GCA_025200525.1 Camellia lanceoleosa | reverse complement strand
CTCCATACAAATTTGACTCGCCGAGTCAATCTAGTCAGCAACAGAAACTAACACAGGAGAAATCATTCTACAAATAGGCGATAATACTGACTAATCGAGAAAGCTGCGGATCTCAGAAACACACTCTTAGGTACATGCCCAATCTTTTACCTTGTCTCAATCTTGGATGTATCATGATTTTACCCCTTCCCGAAACAGCTCACCGTGGCCTAGAACCCGACTTCTCCTAGCACGAGAACTCACACTTTCCAAACGGCATAAAGCTTGCGCTGAACTCTAAGTAACTCAAGCACCACTCTCAAGTGTTCTCGTGCTCTTCCTCGGGAAGGTGAATAGATAAGGATGTGGAGTCACAGCGACCTAAAAGCGATCTAAGAATTTCCAGGAAGATTCGGTTCATCAAATCCGCATAAATTACTAGCAGGTACGTTAGGTGAGCCCAGCGGCATCACTAGAAAACTCATAATGGCCATCTAAAGCGTATGGAATATGCGTCTTCGGGATATCCTCCTCACGACTCTCAGCGGGTGGTAACTAGATCTTAAGTCTATCTTAGAAAAACAAGCAGGGAACCCTTCAACTAGTCAAACAAATCATCTATCTGAGGCATAGGGTACTTATTCTTAGTAGCGATTCAACCGGTAGTCGATACAAAGTCTCAAGGCACCATCTTTCTTTTTAGCAAAGAGATTCGGTGCTCCCCTGCAAGAAACACTAGGGTGAACAAAGCCCTTATCCGACAACTCTAGAGTGAATCTTCAACTTACTCAACTCGTGGAGGGCAAAAGCGGTAAGGTGCCATAGAAATCGGCCGTCTTCACTAAATCAATGGAGAATTCTATCTCACGGTGAGGTGGCAAACCTAACGAGGTCCTCGGGAAAAACATCTGAATACTCACAAACCACTCTCGGCAAAACAATGTCTGGGTCTCCTCCACTCACTACTCATAAAAGCTAGCAAGTAGACCCCCTAAGCTCCTCAGCACGCCTTGAATCATACCGATGGCAACCTGCCAACCCAGATCCCCAAGAAATGAAAAACACTCCCCATTTCAAGGTACATCTTGTGACCCTCTGGCGGTAGTAGTCGATAATGACCGGTATGACGATAACCGTCTATATCCAAAATAACATCAAAACCCTTAATGGGCATAACTACAAAAGGAGCGAAGGCGATGGTGGCGACCTCATATCACAACCTCTACACTCGTGCTTGAAGATCAATTCACCCCCAGAGGTGATACAACACATATAGAAGATGCTAATTGTGCCAACTCCAATTCAAAAGCAGTCTAAATCGGCGAGATATAAAGAATGGGATGCCCGTGTCAATCAACACATTAGCAACCAAGTTTACCTGCAAAACAAAAAGGTACCTCTCGCGACAGATGGGCGGGGCACAAGATCTGCTTTCAGTAGCAACATACAGCAGCGCCCAGGCGGTCTCGATCTACTGCTCACCCCTAGGGCATAAGGCTACTTGTGAGCAGGCTGGGGTGATGAAGCTCCTGATTATTTTCGGCCCTCGAGGCAGAACCGGGAGTTGGTGATGGCTCGAGTGCGCCTCAAGCTAGATGCACGGATGTGCCACTCAAGCTGAGGCAAAACCTCTTCAGTGCCTGCTGACCACCACTTGATAACAAGGCGATGGTTGACCCTGCCACAGCTCTGGCTCTGGCTCGAGATCGAGCGAAGATGTGTGCTCTCTACCTCCTCCTGCCGGGCAAACTAGAGACTTGTGGCCCAGCTGACCACATTTGATACAAGTAATGTCTCCCTGGCTGCCTTTCCCAGAACTTGCACTCGGCACTGGAAAAGTCGATCTAGTAAAGCTACTCTGAGAGGCTAACGAGGGTAAAACCTCTGTTTCCTGCCCGTCACTCAGCCATGAGTTCTCTTGGAACCCCTTGCCTCTCCTCCTCCTCGTGCATCATATTGATGATCTCCATGTGGGGCTGCGGCGTCCACTAGGCGCCCGTACTCTTGGGTCATAGAACCCCACTCTCATCTTGAGGCCATGCCTCGACTATTCTCGAACTCAAGACAGCGGCGTTCTCGGGACGCCACCAACTCGGTCTTGAGCAAACACGGACAAAGTAGTAAATCACGGCCTCAAGCTTCGACCCTTTGAAAGCCCAATTCAATTTCTTAAAATGGCAAAATTACTCCTTCAACCTCTCACAGCAGTGGAGGCAGGAACTTCTCTGGAAAGTAGCTGAAGGCCTCTCAAGTCCCTCCTATCTGACCTCTGTTGAATTTCCACCATTGACGCATCTCCTTAAAATTGGAAAGATGCCAAGGTCTGTGAACTTCATCGTGCCAAGCATCTCAAGCGTCTTCGTTGTCATTGAGCCATTCATCTGCCTTAAGAAGCTCTTTTGAATTACCTACAAACTCGTTCGAATTAGACCGGAAGAACTCTCTCTTCAGAAATGCAGGCCCTGCATCTGCAACATGAACACAGGCGATTCTCGTACGAGATGCTAATGACTCCTGAATGCCCTGCTATATTGCGGGCTAAGGCACCCATAACTGTTGACCTACTAGCTCGGCCCACATTGGCACAGCCAACTCCCTCTCCTGCTCAGGAATCTCATCCAGGTATGGGCATCTCACGCCTACCACGCCTACCACACCCTCGCGTCCTGCGTCATCGACATCCCTAATAAAAGGTAACAAAAGACAATTAATACGTTTGCACATTAATAAATGTGCGAAGCTTCTAACACTTGCGTCCTAATGCATTGGACAACGATAATTCCTCCACATAAGCACATAATTACATAAGCACCTCGAATTTCATTCACGGATAATAGCAGGTCCTAAAGCGTTGCTAGAGTTCGATTGGAAAGCAGCATTGATCAAGTGCTTTTCCAACAAGACTCATAGAAACTTCGAGGATCAATCAACATCATAGAAATCAAATCCCATACCCAAATAGTCATATAAGCATGTTATCAAATAAACACATACTATCACACATAAGTCTCTAACAAAAGCGAGACAAACCCATTGTGATACTAATCACTTCCACATACCCAAAGTATTCAAACTGGAGTGCGCTCCGATACCAAGTTATAGCGCCTCAAAATAAACCCACAATATACACAATATGGACATGCATTGATATAAGAAAACAAAACATTATTCCATTCATCGAGTATTGCTTATTGAAAACATTACATGTAACATCGAAAATAAATGCCCTCTGACTTCTGACTTTTCCAAGCCAGCAGCTTGGACACGCAATCTGATACTAACTCAATTACACATTAAGCCCTTGGCGAGTTTCCATGTAATATCAAATAACAACTAACTAAAAGCAGTCTTCAAATCCAAATCCTTCCAAGCTAAGCCCTTGGAGGTAGCATATCACTGGACACGAAAATGATGTTCCGTATAGGGTGAGCCACAACCAGTGAAATATACTAAACCAAATATAAGAATTGACTAAAAGCAATAGCATTAGATAGATGGTTAACACTATTAAATCCATTATCAACAATTCAAATGAGACTAAGGCTCATATTAAAGCACTTCCATAAATCAATAAGTACACATATTTCTTTGTACTAAAACACTTCCATAAATCAATAAGTACACATATTTGTTATACTAATGGAGTCATCCCTTTCTCCTCCCAAAGCTGGTTTGAGAGTCCATCCCTATCTTCCTCAAACCATGGAGTACATCTATCTCCTCCCAAACAATATGCATATTCAATGTATTTAACACATGACATATACCATATTCAATCAATACGTATTTCTTGTATTAATTCAACCGTCATATTCAATGACTTATTCCTTCGTAATTAGTTTGATTTTTCCTAATCAACATGCAATGTCTACAACACTCACGACTATCCTCCGCCGATAGCCCAAAGCAGTTATTTCTAAGCGGAAATAAATATATTAACAAATATAAACTCGACATTTTCATAGGTGAGTGATTAAATTATCCAACTACACCATTTAACCACTAATTTCCCAATTTTATAGATTTCAACTAAATCCCATACTTTTCCCTAAATTAATTATACCAATTAATTTATTACAACAATTAGGGCATTTTTCCCCCTTTCATCAACAATCGACCCTAAGGTCCAATTTTCTCAATTTGACACTATCAGTGTCATTTTTCATGACTTACAAACATATGGTATTCAATACATGAAAAACCCCTTTTTCTCAAATTATAAATCAAGCCCTAACTTTTCCCAAAATTACCAAACGACACCAACATATCAAAATAACCAAAGCTTATGACAAAACCTATAATATGGAGTAGGGTATCTCTACCTCGAAGTGAAGAACTCAAATGTAGAATATGGCGAAAACCCAATGTGCTCCAAATCCCAAGATTCTTGGATCAAAAGATAGCCCTCAACGATCAACAACTTTTTGTAAAGGCCAAGGTTAGGAAAACACTCTAGCTAGATCAAACCCTAGAGAGAAGTTAGGTTTTTAGAGAGAGAAGCTCTCAAAATATCTTTTAGAAAGTAAAGAGAGTGAATGCAAAAAGTGATTCAAAATGCCTAGCATTGTACGATATCTGACAGTCCGCTCGGCGCCAATGCATAGCTCGGCGCCAAGACCTAAAATTGAAACACATCCACTCGAGCGCGAAAAACCAGTCCGCTCGAGCGTGGATTATCCCATCCCAGAACTTTCACCAAGAATGTACTACCCGCTCGAGCGCCGACAAGCCCGCTCGAGCGTAGTAAACCCGCTCGAGCGTAGAAATCATACCTGCAGAAGTTTTGCAGGGACACAAAATGCTGGAAGGATGTAAACCCCGCTCGAGCGCAGGAAGACCCGCTCGAGCAGAACGACCAAAAACTGGGCAATAAGAACTTAGACCAAGGCTCAGCGCGCTTTGCTCGAAACATGCCCGATACATCCTAAAACTTCGATCAAATGGGATTAAAGGATGACAACAAGATATACAACTACCAACTCCACGGAACCAAAATGGGATACAACAAATAACGAAAGGAAACTAGGATGGCTATAGGATATCACGATATATTAAGTCTTGTGCTTTTATAGCTAAGAAATGTACTAAAAAAGAAAAGGAAAGAAAAAATAAAGAAAGAGCGAAAAAGAAAAAAAGCGATGCAATATTTAGGAGATTTTAAAACATGGGAACAATTTTCAAGATTCCATTAATTTAGTGAAATTATGATAATAATTTTAGATTATTATATAATGATCAAATAATTCATAATTTGAAAAATGAGCGATAAGTCTACCTTTGAAGCTGAGGAATGGAGGAAGGCATGCGTAGCGTGATGCAACAAAGGGGATCGGTGGCCTATGAAAATGATGTGTCCTGCAGCGCAAATGGAAATAATGATTGGTGGTGGAGTCTAAGGGCGCAAATAATAGTCTCTTTGTTGTCTCTGTAGTAAATGAGACATGTAGCAGTATAGGACCTAGCGTAGAAGAGGGTTAGTGCACAAGGCTCAAGGGAAGCATGCCTAATTCCTCAGTTGAGTGTGTTGCTAGTAAAAGTCAAAATGAAGAGGTCAATATGGGCCAAGGTGGAATGTTGGAAGCAATCAAGAAGAACAGGCAGAGATTAGCCACAGAAAGTGGGAGAGTTAAAGGTGGATTAGGTTCTGATGGGCTTATGACAAGTTTTAGTGGAAATGGACCTACAAAGCCCAGCATTAATTTAGAAGTAGTTTTTGATCAAGCCCATTTTGATGGTCGGATGAATGACCTGAACAAGGGCATTTCTAAATCAATTAGGCTGGGTCCTAGTTATGCTTGATTTCTTTGAGAACTTGGCTCTATCATATTCAAGCCCAAGTGAGAAAGCGGAAAAGAGTATGGCAAAGGTCGGTAATGAAGGAGATAGTCAAGCCAATCCAAATAATGAACCTAGTACGATAATAGAAGGCAAGGAGAGCAAAGGAAAAAGTAAGAAAAACTAGAGGAAAATAGTGATGAAAAGGGGTTTCAGAGGGCCATCTTTAGAAGCTGCATTGCAATTTCTTCTTCATTGTCCATAACGGTAGATCCATTGTTAAAGGAGGCTCAAGATACTCTTCAACTTGGGAAAAATCTAGGCATTGATTTTTGAAGGCAAAGATGATGAAGTTATGAAGAAATTAATTGAAATGGAGGAGAATGACATGGGCATTTCTTTGTTAGAAGTGATGGTGCAGGGATTTAGTTCAGTATCACGGGTGGCTCAAGAGTGAATAGTAAGTGCTTATGAAGATTCTTTCTTGGAATATTAGAGGACTTGGTCAGTCTGAGAAGATAAGGAGACTCAAAACAGTTATCAAAAAAAGAAAAGTGGATATGGTGCTGTTACAAGAAACAAAAAATGCAAACATTTGGATCAATTTGTGAAGTCTACCCCATAACCTAGTTGATTCCATGAATGTGGATCTTTCTTTGGGAGTCTTTGGAGGTCTATTATTTGTGTGGAAGCTTTGAAGTCTTCTCTCTAGTATTTGTTGCTATAAGGAGTTTCATCATACTATCATGTACCTTATTTAATAGCTTGGTGTGTGATTGTGAATATGTATGCACCTAATGATGTGATTGCTAGAAGAAGCTTATGGGTCTCCTTGCTCAATCTTAAGGTTGTTTTTCCCAAGCTGTAGTGCATCGCCCATGGGGAGGGAAGAGGGACTTTAATGAAATCAAATCAATAGATGAAAGGAAGGGTTGTGTAAGAAGGAATAGGGGATGGCGGATTTACGTAATTTCATAAGTAGTCTTAAAGCCGATTGACTTATCTATGTTTGGTAAAATATTTACATGGTGTAATTCAATGGAAAGTAAGAGATGGAAGCGAGCTAAACAGGGTTCCTTGTTGGGCTAGAATGGTTGGAATGGTTTAGATACAAACTTTGGGGTCCCCTAGATCCATCTCAAATCCTTTGTCCTATTATCCTAATGGAGGATGTCGAGAAATTGAGACCCAAAGCCTTTTAGATTCATCAATGCTTGGGCATCTCACGCCTCTTTTCTAAATGTAGTGAAGCAAATGTGGGTGGGTACTCAAGTGGAAGGTTAGGCGGTACAAGCGAAAATTAAGTTGAAGAGCACTTAAACAATCTTTAAGCGTGGAATTTTGAAGCGTTTGGGAATATGGACTCTAAATTGAGGCAAATGAAGAGAACCTATATGCCATAGATCTAATTCTTTGGAGTAGAGACACGGATGAGGATGAAGGTAGAAGAAGAAGAGGTGAGGTAAGGGGTGAAATGTGGAAGCTTCGAGAAAGATCTTTGGAAAGAATTTGAATCTGAAGTCAATTTGAGCTGGAATCTTAACGAAGATAAAAATACAAATTTTTCCGCATCATAGCTACTAAAAGACGAGAACACCAATGCAATTGATTCCATGTCGATGAATGTGGAATGAGTGAAAGAACTTTGTTGAGGTCAAACAAAATTGTGTATGATCACTTCAGGTTAAGTTTTTCTGAGTAATGGATGCATAGACCCAAGCTTTTGGGCCCATTTAATGTCATTGCACAGAGCCAACACTTCACCTGTTTGGATGTGGAATTCTCTGAACATGAAATTTAGGCAGCTGTAGCAGACTGTGATGGGAATAAGGCCCCTGGGCCAGATAGGTTTAATATGACTTGCTATAAAAAAAAGGGTGGAAATTTATGAAAAATGATATCATCACTTTTATAAAGGAGTTTTTATTAACAACGACTTGGTTGGAGGCTTAAATAGATCATTTGTTACATTGGTCCTAAAAGACAACCCCATAGGAATTCAAGACTACAGGCCTATCAGTCTTATAAACTCCACTTACAAAATTCTTTCCAAGGTGCTTGCTAATAGATTGAAAAAAGTGTTTCCTCTTGTTATTGATCATGCTCAATCTGTGTTTCTAGGGAGTAGGAATATCCTGGATGGTGTATTGATAGCCAATAAGGTGGTGGACTGGTGAAAAAAATCAAGAAGGAAGGGCCTGATATTAAAGTTGGATTTCCAAAAAGCATATGACACAGTCAATTAGAACTATCTCATCCAAATGCTAGCAAATTTTGGGTTTGGCGCTAAGTGGGTGAATTAGATTCGTACCTGTCTTTCCTAAGCAAAAATCTCTGTGTTGGTTAATGGTTCACCACTGAATTTTGCCCTCAAAAAGGACTTAGACAAGGTGATCCAATATCACCTTTCCTATTTAATGTGGTGGCTGAGGGTTTAAACCTACTTCTTGCAATAGCAAAAGGGTTAGGCTTGATCAAAGGTGTAATCATTGGGTCAAATGCCATCAACATCTCCCATCTCCAATTCGCGGATGACACAATTATCTTTTGTGAAGCTGAGTGGTCTGAAGTGTTAACTGTGAAAAGAATACTTCGATGCTTTGAGATAATCTCTGGGTTGAAGATCAACTTCCACAAGAGTGGTGTTTGTGGAGTAAGGTTATCTGATGAGTGTGTGAAAAATTTTGCTTTTAGACTGAACTATACATATTAGAGCTGCCATTGAAGTATCTTAGATTGCCATTAGGAGCCAACCCATCTAGGAGAGCCATATGGAAGCCTATGGTGGACAATTTTACGAAAAAACTGTCAGGTTGGAAGAGGAGGTTGTTGTATTTTGCTGGTAGAGTAATATTAATCAAATTTGTCCTTTCTTCACTACCGTTTACTATATGTCTCTCTTTAAAGGCTGTCTAGCGTGTGGTAAAAGAGTTGGACAAGATACAGCTGACCTTTTGTGGGGTGATTCGGATGTGAGAAGGAAAGTTCAGTTAGTAAAATGGAAAGATTTAATCATGTATAAGAAGCAAGGTGGGCATAAGAAACTTAAAAATATTGAGTAATAGCCTTCTTGCTAAATGGTGGTGGAGGTTTGGGAAGGAAGCGAGTTCATTATGGAAACAAGTCATCTGCAAGTGTCGGTCGAGAAGGAGGTAGATGGTTTCCATTTCATGTGGAGGCAAATAATATCTCAAGAGTATGGAGTGACATTATTTTTGTTAGTGATTCTAATAGCGACTTGTTCAATTATTATTTGGAGAATGTTGAAATCAAGATTGGTAATGGTGAAAGAATTAGTTTACGGGTTGATAATTGGTTGGGAACCAAGTGCTTGAAGTCCCAATTTCCTAGACTTTACTACTTATCAGCGGATAGAGGCATCACCTTGCAATTGCAATTGTCTAGGGCTCGTCGTGAAACAATTGGGAACTTAGCTTCAGAAGGCCCTTATTGGCATGGGAGGAAGATGAACTGTAGAGATTAAGAGTTGTCTTAGATGAGGGCCCTGCATTGAGATTGGAATCAATTGATATGTTTTGGTGGAAATATGATCTTTCAAGTATGTTTAGTGTCAAAAGTGTTGTTAAATGGTGTGAATCTTTGAATGGACCTTCTTTGGAAATTCTTGATTTGATTTGGCACAATCCCTCTCCTCATAAAGCCTAATTTTTCTCTTAATTGGCTTGGAAAGGGAGAATAAAGTCCTCTGACTACTTACATAGGATTGGCATCCTCAATACAACAGTTAGCTCTGACTGTGTGTTCTATCAAGCTGAGGTTGAATCACTTAGTCATGTGTTGTTGTTGTGCCCCTTTGCTTGGAAAGTTTGGTCCAACCTAATTAAGTGGTGGGGTTTGCATTGGGTCTCCCCTAGCTCAGTAGTCATGCTAATACACTAGTGGCTGGGCTAGAAGTTTAGGAAAAAGGAAAAGCAATTTTGGAGAGCAATCACAGTTCTTTGGTTTATAGTCCTCTAGAAATGCAAGAATGATTATCATTCAATGGGCTCTGAGACCTATGAAGATCTACGTGTGCTTATTAAAGTTAGAGTGGCTCTTTGGCTGAAAACTCACTCAATTGGGCAAGGGTACACAATGAATGAGTATGTGTTTAATATTTATCAAGTTAGAAACTGTTTGCAATGTGTCCGGTAGGGCCTTGTAGTGGAATTATTCTTCTCTGCTTGATTCATTTGACTTACTATCTTGCCAATTTGCTTGATTCTGCTTTGCTTTGGCTTAGATGTGTGGGGTTGTTGCTATTACTACTATGTTTCAAGTTCTATTTTGCTGGTGTGCTTTGTTCAGGTGTCTGAGAACTCGGGAATGAGTATATAATGCTACTGCAAGCGATTGAATTGCTGCTAGATTGCTACTGGTGTATGATGTTGTATGAGTTGGAGGCTATTCAACCAAATATAGAGGCTGTGTGATCTGGATAAGTTCTGCCTAAGGATCTGAAGTTGTTGTTGTATGTCTGTTGAGGTTGTTTGGCACTGCTGTTGTTTTTGTACTGTTTTCTTTGTTCTTCTTTCCACCTCCAGTTCTGTTTTTGTTGGTTGTGGTTGAATTGCTGGTGGTCTTTAGTGTCAAATTTGCAATGCTAGTGTCTACCTATTGAGGCTAACCTAAGGATGCTCTGTTGTTTTCTTTGTTTTGTTCTGCTGCTGTTTTCTTGTTTTGCTCTCAGCTGTTGATTTAGAGTTTCTCCTGTCTCTTTGGTTGGTTGCTCACCAATTTTGGGGGTGCTAGCAAATGATAAGATAGGCTTCTTGGTACTAACATAGTTTGAATGATTTAGCTCATCGTGATACTTTTGCACTTGCCTCTCTTTATTGATGTGTGTTGTCCTTGTATCTTGTATTTTACTCTTATATCAATAAAGTCTCTTTCTTTGCTGATCAAAAAAATAAAACTTGTATGGGAACACAAAACAGCATGTATATCCAAGTTGTTTATTATTAAACTCATTTTTTAAAGATACATTTACCAACATGTGGTTAAAGAGGAAAAAAAGAAAGAAAGAAAGCGATACAAAACTTTCGTTTGTTATGTAGTTATTTTAGTTGATTTTTTAATTTTTTATTAAAAAATGTATATATAAAAAAAAAAACAAAAATGTCTGATTAGGTGTTTAGGGTTTAGGTGTTTTGACATTTTAACTATTTTAGTTAAAAGTCAACACCATAAATAAATTTGAAAATATTTAGTAAAACACCAAATTCACCAATTGTAACAAATTGCAATCTCTAAATACCATCAAATAAAATAAACCACATATATAAATATTTGAAAAAATTATTCATAAATCTCATATAGGGAATGTTGATCCATTTAGTCCTAAGAGTTTTCTTATGAACCAATTAATTCTTTTTGTTTTAGAAATTTGTATTTATTTGATTTGATGCCATTTGAGTGTAAGTGAATGTCCTTTTGTAATTTATTTTTCCAATTTTTTGGTTTGTTTTTGGGATGAAAATAGAAATGTGAGGTGTGAAAGTTTCTTTTTGAGGGAATTGGTGGCTGAAGTGTTGATTATTGAGCATAAAAATCTACATTTCTGTTAATTTAGTTTTTTAGTGTTACATTGGAGTGTTATATTAGGAGTGTTACGTTTGGAAAAAGTACAATAAAGAGTTTTTGTGTGTTACATTGATTAGAGTGTTACGTTTGGAAAAAAATACAGCAAAGGAGTCTTTTTAAATGTTACGTTATTACGTTTGAGAAAAATACACTAAAAAATTTTTTAGTGTTACATTGATTGGAGTGTTACATTTGAAAAAAAAAATATACTAAGAAATTTTTTTAAAATGTTATATTATTATGTTTGAGAAAAATACACTAAGAAATTTTTTAGTGTGTTACGTTTGAAAAAAAATACACTAAAAATTTTTTAGTGTTACATTGATTTGAGTGTTACATTTGAAAAAAATACACTAATAAATTTTTGTAAAATGTTACGTTGTTATATTTGAGAAAAGTATACTAAAGAGTTTTTTGGTGTGTTACTATAGAGTGTTATGTTTAGAAAAAATATACTAAAGAGTTTTTTTGAAGTGTTACGTTTAATAATTTTAATATTATGAAAAAAACTAATATTTGTCCCTCAACATATAACACGCGCGTTTATGCTTGACATTTTATGTAATTCACACTAGAACGGAACATTTGGGTCCATAAATTCGAAAATAAAAAATATAATAAAAAAGGACTAAACAATTAATAAGATCACTATTTAAAATTTATTAATATTTCACCCAAAATATTTTGTGTGCTGACAAATGTAATATTTTGTAAAACAAATTAACTCCATTAATGATTAAATGTTGGTAATTTAAGCGAATAATTGTTCAAATTAATGGCTTAGGAGTAAAATGGCACAAGTTTGTTAGTTTGAAGCGACAGAGTGATTTTTTTTTCCCCACAAATTTGATATGAAAATTTGATTTACAATTATTGTACTCATGTCAATTTGTATATACAATTTATAGCAAACTAATAGCATCCACACCAAGATTATATATTGGCTGTCAAAAAGAGTATAAGAAATTAAAAAATTATAAATAAATAAATAAAAAAAAACAGAGAGAAAAGAAAAGGAAAGAAGGAAAAGTGATGCATTAATGTACCTAAAAGGAAAAAAGAAAAAAGAAAAAAGAAAGCGATACAACATTGAAGAATTTTTGAAACATGGGGAATAATTTCAGGATAATCCAATTAATGTTGCTACAATGGGCCTAGTACTAATGGGCCGCTTCCAGTTCAATAATAGCTATTGTCCACTCTTACAACTCAACTTTCAAACCCAATCTAGCCCGGCCCACCAATGCTTTCAAAGCACTCTCTCTCTCTCTCTCTCTCTCTCTCTCTCTACAGAGCAGCTATGGAAATCGCCACATGTATCGTTGAGGCTTTCATTCCATTTGCGGTCTCGTCACCAAGGTACTGTTCCTAAGCCCGCAACTTGACTATTTTGGTTAATTTTTTTAAAATTATTTCATTAAATGAAAAAAAATTGTATTTAAAATAATTTGTAAATTTCTTTTAGTTGAATAGATGGTTAGAAAAAAAATAATTAGTTGGTAGATAAGATATAACATTTTATTTTTTTCTGATTCTTTTAACTTATTTGAACTATTTTAACCCAAAAAAACAAAAAAATTTGTTCCCAACCTTCTTCCTTTCTTATCTAGGGTTTGCAATATATATAGATATATATGTTTCTGTATGTGAAATTTTTGATGGGAAAATGCTGAGATAGGGGGAGTGGAGGGTTTTGACTACTGAGATTAGAAGGGTTTTTTTTTTTTTTTTTTTTTTTGGAGTTGATTAGTTAAGTAGAATAATGTATAATGGAATTTGTCAAAGTTAAGGTTTTGCAATGCAAGGGTTCTGAGTTTTGAATGTGTTTCAGAGTTTCTGATTTATTCATTTGGTTTGGAAAATCAATTCCATGCTAAAATGGTTAAAATTGAAGTGAATTGGAAATTTGTTTCTATATCAAAAGTGAAAGAAATGAAGCATTTATACTTATTAGGAGGGTTTAGATCTTAGAAAAAAAAGTCCAATCTAAGATTAGGGGAGATACATCAGTAACTGTAACCCTTTCAACCTTCTACGAAAACTAATACATGTATCGATTGCTCATATGGGAAAGTTTACACAGTGGTGTGTAACTCTTCTACTAGTGCACTTTAAGTTGCCCAACAATTCAAAAAAACAATAACTTCTGTTCCCCTTAAAATACAACAATTATACCAGCAAAACAGACAAAAGTGGCGAAAAACGTTGGCAAGTCAGTTATGCTATATTTGGTTGGAGATTTAGGAAGGGATTTGAAAATAGAAAGAAAAAAGGTAGATAAAATGTAAATATAAAATATATTTACATTTTACCTAGTTTCATATACTTTTTCCTTTTTCTTTTCAATTCCTTCCTCAATCTTCAACCAAATCTGACGATATACATTATGACCAAGAAAGGCAATTGTTATTCGGAAGGTAACAATTGAACCATATTGGATTGAGGCAGGAGGAGCAAATAAAATTTTTCTTGTTTTGGTAAACTACACTAACCTCCCTCTTGAGTTTTTACACCCCTACCCAAGGCAAACAATGAAAATGGGGCCCTCACATATATATATATATATATATATTAAAAAATTTATGCATAAAATGATAAGTATCAACAAATTTTTTATTTAAATTTACTTGCACATATAATCATTAAAATTATAAACTAAAATTTACTTTTATATATTAAAATAGGAAGAAATCATTACAAATACTCAAAAATATTAAAAATTAGGCCAAAACAATACTTTCTTTGTATATGTTTTAATTTCAATTGGATGAAACCACGCTTATAAATAATTTTTTTTCATTTGGGCCCAACAGAATTTTTTGGACCCTTTAGACTAGCCTAAAGCAACAAAAATAAATTGGGCCTATTTGAATTTGTAATATACTATAAGACACTACTAAATTTGGGGACTTTATTTTGGGCCTTTTTTTGGGGCCTAAGGCACAAGCCAAGACCAGTTCTGATTTAAAATTTTACTACAAAAAATATTAAGAGATCAATTTTTGTTGTTGATCACTAAAATATTGTCCTAAAAGATATAAAATAATAAATAAATAAAAAAGACCTTTAGCAATCAATTTTGAAAATGTCACTAATGAAAATTCTTTTAGGGATTAACAATTTCGTGCCAAAAAAGATTTACTTTTTTAGATGAAAATTTTAGTCTAAAAAGATAGTAATTCATGGCTAAGGCCTAGTTTGGGAAGACTAAATAAGTGCACTTTTTGACTTTTTATGAAATATGAGTTGGGTTTGGGTTGGGTTTGAAGTGATGTGTTAGAGAGGTGATGTGACTTAAATAGGATAGTGACTTTTTGACTTTTTGTCTTTTTTCAATCTTCCCAAACTAGGCCTAAATGTCTATTTTCGTCACTAAAATTACAATATTATATAATACTTTTGGAAACTAAGATAATTTGTCCCTAAATTTTTGTTTTTAAAATCTTAATTTCTATGCAATATATAGTGTCAAAATGGTATTTTATCATTTTATAGTTATTGTACAACAATATATACATATAAAAATAGTATTAAATACAAATATATAAAAGTGCCTAATGAAAAGTATTAAACGCATACCTAACACCATTGTTTCAAGTATCGAGTAACCAATATGAATATTTAATTCATTCTAGAGTACACACT
This sequence comes from Camellia lanceoleosa, assembly GCA_025200525.1. NCBI lineage: Eukaryota > Viridiplantae > Streptophyta > Magnoliopsida > Ericales > Theaceae > Camellia > Camellia lanceoleosa. The sequence continues at coordinate 1,135,610 of JANUSC010000047.1, read as the reverse complement.
CTCAAATGTTATAATTAAAAAATAATAACGACTCATAACTAAACACCACATAAGAAATAATTAGATTTTTTCAATTATAATCACAATAGGTTATAAACAATATTGCAACGACCTTGTTTGGTGTAGTTTATTGTAAACTAAAATCAGATAATCAGAAAGTAGAAACTAAAGTTATTCATTTCTCAACTTTTAGATAATCAACTATTTTTTTAACTTATTTATGATACTTTTGCCTAATAAATTGTAGGCAAAAGTTAACCAACTAGGTCTAGCCTAGTTGGCCACCTTGACTCTCCTAAGAACTTTAGTCAAATTCAACTCTCCTTAAGAGGTAATTGAATTAGGAAGTAAACACTTGGTGCTTTGCAAGGGTGGGTTACCTACTCCTATAAGTGCTAATCTAATAACTAACAACGGACTTTGACTAAGAAAAAAAAATTTGTGTTGTAGGCAAAAGTTAGTCATAACTAATATCATAATAGATCATAATTAAATATTACAAACATCATAACTGGCGGATATAATACACCCAAAATGAATTGTGTATTATAGGATTTTCCATGTAACATAAGCTAGTACAACACCAAAATGCTACATGATGACTCAGGTAGAGCAATAATAATGATGAATGCAGATGCTAGATTGGAGCAAAAATAAAGAAGGCTCAGATTATTTACTTGACAACGAAGTGGGTGTTGACCAGAGAACAAACAATTGAAGACAAAACAGATTGGAACCAGCAAAAGAAGGAAGAGAGATTGGTTTAAGGAGTTTGAGGGACTTGCATGCAGGTTGTGTACATATATATAGGCATGCAATTGCATTTAGATTAGGCCTTCTTTTTTTCTCTTCTTTTTTTTCCTTTTGAGAAATTACAACAACAAAAAAAAAAAAAAAAAAAAAATCTTTTTTAATAAATAAATCTTAAGTTTTTAATTTTATCAATTTAAATCTAAATATTCCATCCATCTTTTTCTTTTTCTTTTTCAAATCCCTATTTAAATTCATAATCCAAATACATTTTTATGTTTTTTGTCAATCAGATTCAATGGAAGACTTCTTTAACAAAGCATGTGTTCATGACAGCGCTAATTGAACATCAAATTTCTGCAAAGTTGTATTTCATTCTATACATAGTTGTGGTTATCTTCTATCACATGGCACACACAAAATAAATAAATTAATTAATTTTAAGAAAATATTGCATATATTATACATAATGTGACTAGATTCTCTCTCATTTCGCTTTTATCTCCTTGTTTAAATCTCTCCCTACTCTACAATAAGAGTTCAAATATAATTCAATGCTACAATACACTATAAGCAAGTCTCATGCGATGTGAGGCACAAGATATGTCTCTTTAGTAACAAATACCTAACTTCTCAAATGATTATTTTATGTGAAACACAAGATATATCTTGTTTCGTTAGTTCTAAATTAAAAAGAGTAATGGCTACCTCGCCATATGGGACAAGAATCCCATGAGAGACCCAACATATCTTTTTAGTTCTAAAGTGTTTGTAAGACATGGATTCCACATAAGACATAACATATGTTTTTTTAATATCAAATATCTTGTCAAATGATTAACTCTTACCACATAAATAGAATAGGAATCCCATGTCATACACAAGAAGTCTCTTTATTTGAAGGAGCCTTGATAAATTATTAATTTTTACTGATAAAAAAAAAAGTAAAAGTAAAAGTAAAAAGCAAGATGGAAGATGGAAAATGAAAAATGAATAGACCCTCATGTTAACACGATTAGAGTTAAAATAACTCATCATTACGTTATAAAATGAGAGTAAATCCCATGTGAGCCACAAAATATATCAATTTTGTACTTGATAACTTGCCAAATAATTAATTGTTACCACACAATACAGGATATGATTCCCATTGTAAGGCACAAGATATCTCTTTTGTATCAAATGCCTTGTTTACCAATTAACTCTTAATGATCAAAAGTAGTAAAAGAAAAATCAAAAGAAAAATATGGGGTCTCCTGATCACACTACTAGAATTGGAGTAACTCCTAACTACACGTATATAGTCCTAAACAAAGATCTCATGTGGAATATAAAATGTCTTGTCAAATAATTGCCCTTTACTACACATGTGAGACATGAATTCAATTGTGAGACACAAGATACGTCTCTTTAGTACCACGTGTCTTCCTATGATTAACTCTCAGTGATCAAAAAAAGTAAAAGAAAAAGAAAAAGCAAAGGAGGATCCCTTCCTACATCACAATCATAGTTAGAGTAACTCATTGCTATCATATAATATGGGACATAAATCACCTTTGAGAAATAAGATATGTCTCTTTAGTATTAGATGCCATGTCAAATTGTTAGCTCTAAATAATCATAACAAATACAATAAAAAAGAAAGAGATGGGAACCAAGTGTGCAACATTTCTCTTTATACTAGATGATTCACATGTTCTCATAGCTCTCTTACACAAATATTATGGGATAGGAATCCTTCTTGAGTGAGACATGAGTTATGTCTCTTTAGTATTAGATACTTTGTCAAATTATTAACTCTTAGTGATCTAAACAAATTACAAACCAAGTATATGAAAAAGAACAGTATGCAACATTTCCTCATTTGTCCTCTTATCTCTCTAACGCAACCTTCTTTCAAGTACTCAGCAATTTAAAAAATAAGAAAAAAAAAAAAAAACACCTCTTTAAACTACTGCATGCTCGTTTTATTTGTGTCACACAACCACAAATTGAAATATATTGACATGGAAATTCATATATCCATTGATAATATTGCACAACACAAATTGATGAAATTTCTAGATCAAGTTCATTTTGAACGGTGTGTTTTTTTTTTTTGTTTTGTTTTTTTTTTTAAAAAAAAAAAAATTTGGAATACATTTGAACCAAGTTAAATGTTTTGTCATTCATATTTATATTTACAACTAGGGGTGTGCGCGGTGTGGGTCGGTGCGGTTTGAGAGAAAAATAGAAACCGTATGGCGGATGGCGGATTGATAAAAGTGTCACTAGAATTTTTCATTTTCCTTATCAAAAATCGGCGATTCGGTTGGCAAATAATGGCGGATTTGGCTTGGCGGTTCTGGCGGATTGGCGGTTTATAAAAAATATAATTCAAATTACAAAACTTAAATCAAAGAGTAAAAAAAAAGACGAGAGATACCGTGATGTTAAGCATCTTGCGAAACTTTCTTCTGATGCAGCAAGTGTAGCAACAACATGATAATATCAACGACTATACTATCAGTTCATTACAAGCATCTGTGGAAGCTACACTGATCAAATACAATACAATACATAAAATTAATATCATTCAGGGTTTATAATATATTGAAAATGTTTACTGTTGAAAAGTATTTAGATTGAAAAGTGAGCTGATGAAAGTTTGCAACATAGCAAAAAAAAAAAAAAAAAAAAGATTGAAAAGTGAATTAAAATCTAACTTTATTTTAGATTCTTGACATATTGAATTCCCTCGGCGATAATGTAATACTATATTCTAAGGTATAGAACAACAAACAAACTTAAGTAAAAAAAGAATTTTTAGAATCTTATAAAACATGATTTAATAGCGGTGCGGTCGGTGCGGTTTGGAAGAAAAAATAAACCGACGGATTAATAAAAGTGTCACTAGAATTTGCCATTTTTCTTACCAAAAAGCTGGCGGTTCGATTAGCAAATAATAACGAATTTGCCTTGGCGGTCTTGGCTCGGTGCGATTTTGACGATTTCAGCGATTTCGACGGTATTATGCACACCCCTATTTACAACCACAACATTTCATCTATATTTTGTATATGGTCAATAGAATGCTAGTGGAAAGAGACAAAAATGAAAACCGTACTTTTCATTAAAAGTATTGATGCCAATTTCAAAATATATATGTCTAATCATTTTATAATATTTTAGTTAAAATTTTAATATAAAGCATGTGGTTTGTAGTTGTAGTACAGTCACATGCATTGGTATGCAATTTATAGATATTAAAAGCCACAATACTCAAACAAAGTCATAGTAAAAAAATATTGCATGCATTAGAAGTATAATATAATATTTTTTTCGTACGAGGTTCATTGTCAATAAATTATATATTATTAGTGTCAAAAACTTTAAAAGAAAGACAAAGGAAAAATTAAAAAAAAAGATAAAAGAAGTGATGTTTTTAATGTACAAAAAATGAGAAACCTCTCTAAGAAATCCTAATCGTTCTCTCTTTCTTTGCTCTTTTGAGGGAGAGGATAATACTTTTAACCTTCCTCTCCCCTCTGTTTCTTTTCCTGTGATTTTCTATTACCATGCTAGCCACTATCGCTCTTCTTCTCTCCATCATCGGTTTGTTACCAAGAAAACTTTCGATTTAATCTCAAATCTAATTTATGATCAAGATTCGATGTTATAAAACGCGTTGTTATACGCTAGGAAACCACTTCAAATCCGTAATATTTCATTTTGTAATATAAAGGCGGGAATTAAGGTACCAAAATTACCGGTTGCGATAATGAACAGATCATAAAGGTGATGTGTATTGTTTGTTTGATGGTGATCATTTTCTTTTCTTTTTTTTTTTTTTGTATTATTTTTTTGTGTTGCAATAATATCCAGGGCCGGCCTTGGGCTAAGGCCACTAAAGCCTGTGCCTAGGGCTCCCAAATTTTGGCTTAAAATAAGTTCTAAAATTTATTAATTTCACATCAGATTAAAAGTTTAAAACCCAATTTTTTTTATTATTATTTGAGACCTAGTCTAAAAGGCCCTTCAAAAAAATCTGTTGGGGCCAAATTAAAAATATGTATATATATAATCATTGTTAGGCCCAACTAAAAATTTATATAATTAGTTCAAACAAATATATATGATATAATGAGTCCAAATAGAGTCTAATGTCAAGAATTTAATAAAATAAATAACTTTATCTTAATTTTTTTTGCCATCTCTCTTTATCATATTTTAATTGAATAATTTTACCCTAATTTCTTTTCCTTAATTTTGTTTGCTCTTTATTTTTTTATTTATTTTTTATTTTTTTATTTTTTTTGCCCTCTCTCTTTATCATAATTTAATTAAATAATTTTGCCTTAATTTTTTCTCCCAATTTTTTTTTAATAATTTGTGTTTTGTTATCAAATAATTAGTGGATTGTGATTTGTGTGGATTATGATTGTGTTATCAGATATCATATTACAATAAAATAATTATTTCGTTATCAGATATCAGTGAATTATATTGTTTGTGTTAATCATTGCTAAATTATAAGACAATAAGATCCTATTTTATCTTTTTTGAGTCTTTGTAATGATATTTTTGTATCTTAATATATGAAAATAAATTTCAATGATTTTATGTATAAGGAAACTTCTTGTAGCTACTAAATAATAAAAAAAATTATTGGTAATTTTTTATTTTATCAATAATTTTTTTTTTTATAAAAAATATATATATAGGAGGACCCCACTTTCAAAGCCGCCTAAGGCCCCATAAGTCTCAGGGCCAGCCCTAATAATATCTCTCTATCTAAAAGATTTTTTTTTTCATGGAAGTTTTATTCTCCCTACGTGGAGGTTTATTTTTTCTCTTTTGTGGAGACTCGTATATCTTTCCTACATGGAGATTCTCTTTATTCCCTTTGGGATCTGTTATGTACTACGATATACTTTATTAGATGACTTATTATCGGATATATAATATATTAAATCTTGTGTTTTTTTAGCTAAAGAAATATACACACAAAAAAAGAAAAAGAAAAAGAAAGCGATGCAATTTAGGAAATTTTAAAACAAGGGAACAATTTTCAGGATTCCATTAATTTAGTGAAATTATGATAATAATTTTAGATTATTGTATAATGATCAAATAATTCATAATTTGAAAAATGAACGATAAGTCTAGCTTTGAAAATTGCTTCGGCACGTAAGTCCACCATCAACTTGTATGGGAACACGTCGATCAAAAAAACAAAAAACTTGTATAGGAGAACAAAACGGCAAGTATATCCAAGTTGTTTGGTATTAAACTCATTTTTTTAAAGATACATTACCAACAAGTGGTTAAAGAGGAAAAAAGAAAAAGAAAGCGATGCAAAACTCTCGTTTGTTATTTTATTTTAGTTGATTTTTTAATTTTTTATATAAAAAATATATAATGATTTGATGTCATTTGAGTGTAAGTGAATGTCTTTTTATAATTTATTTTTCTAATTTTTTGATTTGTTTTGAGATGAAAATAAAAAGGATTATTTACCAATAAATCTTACTTTACAAACTGTTATACTAAATAGTCCCACTTTTATTCTATTATACCAATTAGTCCTGTTGGTGGGTTGATTTGATCCTTTTTGTTTTTTTTTTTTCCATTTTTGTTTAACTTCGTGGACGAGAATGTCCTTGGCATAATGTGGGACTGTGTGTAACAGTGTGTGTGCGCGTAACATTGTGTGTGTATGTGTGTTGAAGCCAGCACTGTATGTGTAACAGTGTGTGTGTGCGTAACACTGTGTGTGTGTGTGTTTCGAAGCCAGCACAGTATATGTAACTGTGCCTCTCTCTCTCTCCTCAACATACACACACGCGCGCGCACACACACCCCACAACCCAAGAATCAATCAACAGTAGTCTAGTCTCTCAATTTCACTAATAAACCATTTCCTTTACCTTTTACTTGGTCTTCAAACTCAAAGCCCACAATCCAACTCTTCTCTCTTTCTCTCTATCACACACACACACACACACACACACACACACACACACACACACACACACACACACACACGTTCTATTGCTTCTCCTCTATTTCTAAGTTCCATAGTTCTCTTTGACTGGATCCGCCCTGTATGATTGCTTACTCAGAATCCCTGTTTGGACCCACCAATTTGTTCCCTAAACCCATCTCGAATCCCCACTTTTCTAGTTCTATCCTCTGTTTTAATCTAGGGTTTGGAAAGAAACAGGGGTTGGAACAGAGTAAGAAGCTGTGGCTGTTGGATCACAAGGTTGAGAAGAAGATGGAACTGATTCGGAAATTGACTAGAGGGTGCTTTATGGATCGGAGGAGGATGGGTCTGAAGGTGGAGGTTGAGTCTGTCAATGGTGGTGAAGATGTTTTCGATGCCGTGTCCGCCGATGCCAAGGTTCAACCAGAGCACCTTGTAAGCATGGTTAATGGAATTGTTGGGAGGTAATTGGCTTAGATTCAGTGTGTGTGTGCGTAACACTGTGTGTGTCGAAGCCAGCACAGTATGTGTAACAGTGTGTGTGCGTGTAACAGTGTGTGTCGAAAATGGCGGGGAGGAGGTGTGTCGAAAATGGAGAGACACGAAGATCTTCCAATCCCAATCTACGAAACACTCGAACCGATCTCTGAGTCGAATCTCAAATCCAAGAAGCTCTGCTTGATTCAAAACTTGAAATCCAAGTTCATCAAGTCTTGACCACCCTCCCCAAATCTTCACCCGATCTCCAGTCTCCTTTTCTCACACACACACACACACACACACACACATATGTATGTTTACATGTATGAGTTTGATTTGAATTGATTGTTTCAGGACGAGTGAATTTGATTGGGGAACACATTGATTACGAAGGGTACTCGGTGCTTTCGATGGCGATTCAGCAAGACACGATCGTCGCAATCCGAAAGCGCGATGCTGTTAGCCACCCAGGTCACGGCGGCAGAGAGATTGGAGACGGCGGGGATGTCAGTGTTTGGCAACGGTGATGGTTGACTCTGTCGATGTTGGTGTGGTATTGACTGTGTGTTGTGAATGTTTGTGTGTCTGGCTGTGTGAACCTCCAAACACACCAATCCAGTCCAAAACAAAAACCCCTTACAGCGCTTTGCCATTGTGTGACACCCTCACAATGTATCACATGTAACACATCACACATCTATTTACTAATTATGTACGAGGGTAATTACGTCCCTCACAATTGAATGGGACTAAACGGTTTAGTAGAATAAAAATGGGATCAATTGGTTCATAAGTTCAAAATTTAGGATTTATTGGTAAATCTCCCAAATAAAAATGTGAGGTGTGGAAGACTCTTTTTAGAAAATTAGTGGCTGAAGTGTTGATTGTCGAGCGTAAAAATTTACATTTCTGTTAGTGTGATTTTTTTTTGTGTTACATTGGAAGTGTTATATTAGGAGCGCTACGTTTAGAAAAAAATATACTAAGAAATTTTTGTGTGTTACATTGATTAGAGTGTTATGTTTGGAAAAAATATACTAAAGAAGTTTTTTTGAATGTTACGTTGTTACTTTTGAAAAAAGTATACTAAGAAATTTTTTAGTGTTATATTTTTTTAAAAAAAATACACTAAGAAATTTTTTTGAAATGTTACGTTATTACGTTTGAGAAAAGTATATTAAGGAGTTTTTTAGTGTATTACGTTTGGAAAAAATATACTAAGAAATTTTTTAGTGTTACATTGATTGGGGTGTTACATTTAAAAATATATATATATATACTAAGGAGTTTTTGTGAAATGTTACGTTTTGAAAAAAGTACACTAATGAGTTTTTTAATGTATTACATTGGAGTATTACATTTGAAAAAAGCACATTAAAGAATTTTTTTGAAGTGTTACGTTTAGTAATTTCAATATTATGAAAAAACTCACATTTGTCCATCAACACATAACACGCGCATTTATGTTTGATCTTTTATGTAATTCACATATAATGGGACTTTTGAGTCCATAAAAAAAAAAAAAAAAAAAAAAAGGAGGTACCAAACAATTAATAAAATCACTATTTAAAATTTATTGATATTTCACCCTAAATATTTTGTGTGCTGACAAATGTGATATTTTGTAAAACAAATTAACTCCATTAATGATTAAATGTTCGTAATTTAAGCAAATAATTGTTCAAATTAATGGCTTAGGGGTAAAATGACACAAGTGTGTTAGTTTGAAGCGACAGTGATTTTTTCCCCCCACAAATTTGATATAAAATTTGATTTATTATTATTGTACTCATGTCAATTTGTATACAATTTATAGTAAACTAATAGCATCCACACCAAGATTACATATTAGCTGTCAAAAAGAGTATAAAAAATTATAAAATTATAAATAAATAAATAAAACAGAGAGAAAAGAAAAGGAAAGAAGGAAAAGTGATGCGTTAATGTACCTAAAAAGAAAAAAGAAAGCGATGCAACATTGAAGAATTTTTGAAACATGGGAAATAATTTCAGGATTATCCAATTAATGTTGCTATTATGGGCCTAGTACTAATGGGCCGCTACAGTTCAGTGATAGCTATTGTCGACTCTTCCAACTCAACTTATTAAGCCCAATCAAAACAACGCCCGGCCCATCAATGCTTTCAAAGCACTGAAGATCTCTCTCTCTCTCTCTCTCTCTCCACAGAGCAGCTATGGAAATCGCCACATGTACTGTTCCTAAGCCCGCAACTTGACTATTTCAGTTAATTTTTTTAATTATTTTATTAAATGAAAATAAATTGTATTAAAAATAATTTGTAAATTTCTTTTAGTTGAATAAATGGTTAGAAAAAAAAAAAATTAGTTGATATATAAGATATAACATTTTATTTTTTTCTGGATCTTTTAACTTTTTTAACTTGTGGACTCACTGTATTTTCTCTTGATTATTTGAACTATTATAACCAAAAAAAAAAAAAAACAAAACAAAACAAAAAAATTGTTCCCAACCTTCTTCCTTGCTTATCTAGGGTTTGCAGTATATATATATATATATATGTTTCTGTGTATATGAAATTTTGGATGGGAAAATGCTGAGATAGGGGAAGCGAAGGGTTTTGACTACTGAGATTAGAAGGGTTTTTTGTTTTTTTTTTTTTGAGTTGATTAGTTAAGTAGAATAATGTATAATGGAATTTTTCAAAGTTAAGGTTTTGCAATGCAAGGGTTCTGAGTTTTGAATATGTTTCAGAGTTTTCTGATTTATTCATTTGGTTTGGAAAATCAATTCCATTCTAAAATGGTTAAAATTGAAGTGAATTGGAAATTTGTTTCTATATCAAAAGTGAAAGAAATGAAGCATTTATACTTACTAGGAGGGTTTAGACCTTAGAAAAAAGTCCAATCTAAGATTAGAAGAGATACATTAGTAACTGTAACCCTTTCAATCTTCTACGAAAACTGATACATGTATCGATTGCTCATATAGAAAAGCTTACACACTGGTGTGTAACTCTTCTACTAGTGCAATTTAAGTTGCCCAACAATTCAAAAAAAAAAAAAACAAAACAAAACAAAAACTTACATTTCCCTTAAAATATAATAATTATACCAGCAAAACAAACAAAAGTGGCGAAAAATGTTGGCAATTCAATTATGTTGTGTTTAGTTAAAGATTTGGAAAGGGATTTAGAAATAAAAAGGGAAAAAATAAGTAAAATGTAAATAAAATATACTTCTAATTTACCTAGTTTCATATATTTTTTTCCTTTTTCTTTTCGAATCCCCTCCTAAATCTCTCTACCAAAAATGGCCAAGAGAGGCAATTGTTATTCGGAAGGTAACGACTGAATCATATTGGATTAAGGTAGGAGGAGCAAATAATTTTTTTCTTGTTTTCGTAAACTACACTAACCTCTCTCTTGAGTTTTTAGAGAAAATACATTGGGCCCACAAGTTTGGTATTGTTTATATTGTGTTTACACATAGGGAAAAGGTAGGGATCAGGAAAATTTTGTCATGAAAATGATCATGAAAAATTTATGATTCTTGGATTACCTTGATTAATATGTGGTGCTTTATTCTGAATGTAATCCAATGGTCATAAAGCTTTCATGATTATTTTCATGAAAATTTTTTCATGATACCTAGTATTACTGTTACACATAATTTGCATTAGTTGTTTTATCAGCAAAAGAAAACTTTAATAGAGTACAAAGAGAGTAACATCAAGAGAAACATCAATAAGACAAGCCAAATACAATGCAGCAAAGTAGAGAGCTAAACAAAACAAGTGGCTTAAACTCCCACACAGAAATCTGTAAAACCATCTGACTCAAATCAAGACCAAAACAGAGAAAATGAAGGCAAGCTTATGTCCTCAAAACCAAAAACACACAGAAACCTCCCAAAAAGAATCTTGAAGACTTCACAAAAGTTAAGAGCTTAATTAATAAGACAGATGTCATATTTGGCTTTGCTGAATCGGAATTTTCGGTGACAGGTCAACGGCCTCTTTATACAAATCGCGTAGCATCTGGAGGCGTTTCCATAGTTCATGTGGCCCGAAACCATATTGTCGAATTTTTGGAAAAAGAGAGATTATGGAAATAGTTATCCACACGCTATAAGCACAAGGAAAAGCAATATAGGATGCATGGAAAAAACTGTCACCATACGGAGTTGGAGATATGCCATAAAACGCTATGCCATAGCTCACTATCAGAAACAACAGAGAAATGTGCAACATGAAACTAGAGAGTCGCAAGGGAAGCACAAATATCATCGCGGTGATGGAGGCAAGAAAGCATACCGTGTTCAGGGTAAAAAAATCAATGAAAAAGGATCCGAAAGTCATAGATTTCGTTAACTGGATTGCAGCAGTATTGTCGGGATTGGCGTCAGTGTCGGTGTTCTTGTTGTCGTTGAATATGGTGGCGTTAAAATGTGTGATGTTAGTAGAAATAAAATTGGTGGTGGTGATGGTGCCGTTAATGTTACCAGTGGTGTTGGAAGCAGGAGAGGGTGTATAGTTACCGCGCATTGCTCCGCCTGGAGGTTGAAGTACAGCTTGGAATGTAGATGTTGCGATCAGAACAGCTACGACAAGTATCGTGTTTCGCATTTCACTTGACATTTCTCTCTGCTCGTGAATGATTCGTCCGATTAGAGCTTGGAACCATTGACGCGGTGATTTGAAAAATTCTCCAAGGTCACTAAATGCAGATGATCTTTTTAAAGCTCCTGCACGGCATAAAGTTGTCTCGATTTCAGTTCCGTTGGGAAGTGTTTTTGCGATGTCAAGAGCTGTTAACTGCTGAAAATTTGTTGTATTTATGTCCGTGTAGATCTCTTTCACTAATGACTTCACAATCTGTGTAAACGAAAAATGTACAAATCAATTATTTTATATTGGGTGTTGCTCATTGGCAGCGTTCGTTAAAGATCAAATAATATCAAAAAGGTTAGAATTACAATATACATTTCATATATTCCATGCTATGATATATTTTTTTATACATACACCAATAGTTATCACCGACCATTGAATTTGAAGCTAACAATCTATCAACTACTACGATATTTATGGAACCAAAGAATAGATAGAAGCCTGCCTCAGGTTGTGAAGTGGAGACCGCAGTATGCAGCACGGTGTTGCCTCCTTAAATGTCAAGCCTGACACCACCCCTGTATTTCTTTCGAAGCCATTCCAAGAGGACTTTAACAGCTTGAAGACTAGAGCTTTTCACAGCAATGTGCAATGCAGTCTCTTCATGGATCGTCACATCATTTATAGACAATGGGCAAACACGTAGAAATTCAGACAAAAGATCGACTTGATCGTCTGTTTTGACTACAAAGTGCAGAGGAGTGAGACCCTCCCTTCCTTTGACACGGATGAGTTCACTGTCGAACTTGACGAGCCGTCTCACAGTCTCAGAATTCCTGTTTTGCAAAGCCAAGTGCAAGGGGCTTAGACCTTCTGGATTCAACTTCTTGCCGAATGATGGCTGTAATCTCAGGATTTCTAAGGCTAGGTGGGTTTGTCCAGCTGACGCGGCTAAGTGCAAAGGAGTCTCCACAAAAAGTTCTTTGCCCAAAATGTCCGGTTTCGACTGAATTCTTGCATACAAGTCATTGATATTTTCTACTGCAGCGGGCTCCATCAAATCGGGATCCATTCTGTGCAATGATTTTCAACACTTTTAAGTGACGAAGGAAAACTAGGAAAAAACAGTACACAGGTTTTTGTTTTAAGCAAGTTTTTTTTTCATATGCGGTATAGACTAGTAAAGCGAGACTTACATTTTAAATCAATCTCAACCACATAAATATGGTTTTGGATTTTTTTGTGAAATTATTTTACATGTGTAATATTTCCTTGTAAATGTCAATTATTTGTGTTTTTCAATTTCTGCCCACATAAAAAAGGTTCCGTCAAAAAAATAAATTTAATTGGTATGCTTCAATTAAAAGAACTTTCCAATTCACATGTAATCAAGACTAAACAGCAAAAATATCAAGAAAATATCTTATCAGAAATAAAAATTAAAATAAAATTGGTACAGATGGAGCAAGTAACAAGAGTCATGATGAATTGCAGATGTTAGATTCAAGGGGGAAAAAAAATGCTAAATTAGATATATAAAGAAACTCACATGGTTCAGATTGTTTACTTCACAACCCAAGTGGATGCTCTGTGAACAAATTATGCAAGACACAACAGGAATTGGACGTAAGAGATTATTCGCTTCCGGATTTGGAGGGCATGTATATATAGACGGTAGACCAAGCTTTTCTTTCTCTTGTTTAACTTTTATATATATATATATATAGATATATGAAATGCCTCACATTTGTGGGTAATTGAGGGATTATTTGAGATAACTTAAATAATTATATTTTTTAACTATTCTGAATATACATAAAAGAAAATAGAGATAATATAATCAAAAAAGATCAAAAGATAAATAAGTGCACTCCAAACAACTTCTAATAAGTAGTAGTAAAGTATCATATGTCGTTTACGCATGGCTCTCAAAGAATGACGTAAAGTGATTATGTAAGGGTTGGGCTTTCCTCCAATTCAAGATCTAGGCTAGTGGGTGATTTTCAAGTTCGTGGGGCCAGTGGTGGAGACAAAGAATTAAATCAGAAAGGGGTATTTATTAATTATAAAATTGAAAATTTTTACAAAAATATTTCGTATAAATTTTTACGATTAGCTTCAAGAAAGATATATATATATATATTTATAATTAGTATATCATGGACAATATAAAAAAAAAAAAAAAAAGTCATGGATATAAGTTTTAAAATAAATTATATAATGATAAAGTAATTTTTTATACAAAATTTCAATAAAAATTCAATATAATAGTAATATCACATCATCATTGACATATAATATCACCAACCAATAGTAAAGAAACACATAAAGGATGAACCAAACATGTCAAATATACCTAACAATTCAATAAATTCCAAATTTTTATTGAGATTAATTATAATTGTATGTCAATAATGATAGACATCACGATTGTATTAAAATTTTCATAAATAATAATATGACTTATCGTAATATCTTTATTTTCAATAAAAAAACAATAATTATTATTCTCATAATTTTAAAAATGTCATTGATATTTCACTCTAAATAATATTTTATAATTCTTTCTATTTAAAATATTTTCTTTATATTTACACACAAAAAAAAAAATTATTCCAAAATCCAAGGGAGGCACGTGACCCCCCTGGTCTAGCTGTGGCTCTGCCACTGCGTGGGGCGCATCATGAGTCTTATTTTGATAATTTAAATTGTTCATTTTGTAAAATCCTTCATTTATATTATTCAGAAGAAAAAAAATTAGATCAATCGAACAATTGTAACATTCTCAATTTAAATACATAATCTATTTTCAAAATATACTAGCTGTCCACTTTTTGGAGACAAAAGCGATAAATAGAATATATTATAATTATCAAATCGACATAATCTTTTTTATGAGTAATATACCTTATAAAATAAATAATTTTAATAAAAAATAAGACTTAAATGAGACTCACGAGTCTGAACAATATCTTCCCATCCAAACCTTTATCTAATCTTCGTGAAACGCCATGTTGGTAATCCCTATCAGGGCTGAAATAACTCATCGCTACTACATGATATAATACAGATCTCATATGTAAGACAAAATATGTACTTTTAATATTATATGTTTATTAAATCATTAAATTTTACCACACAATATGAGACATAAATCTCATTGCGAGATACATGATATTTTTCTTTATTACCAAATGATTTATTAAATGATTAACTTTTAGACCATCTCCAATGTTGAATAAAAAATTTCATTAGTAAAAATTTGATGAAAGATTTAGTTTGATACTATTCACTCCAATGCTAAAATTAGAATTTTTAGCAAATTTTTTCACATCTTTGGTTGTCCAAGAGAACGTCCAGACAGATGTCCTGGAGGTCGTCTAGACATGAACAAAAAAGTTGTTAAAGTTGCTTTTGGGTGGACATGATGGTGGACATTCGGATGTCCAATCCAACAGTAACAATTTAAATTTGATGAAAGATGAATGGCTTCCTTCATTTGATGAAAATCTGGTTTTTCCTGTATTTGATATGAATATGATAAAAAGGTTGGAGCACCAAAATGAGGCGTTTTTTTTATTAAATTCAAATTTAATGAAATATCTAATACTGAATTGGAAATCATCTTAGTGATCAAAAGAAATAAAACAAAAAGAGCTCTTTTGCCTCATGATCAGAGCCGGAATAACTCACATGGAGGAAGTCCGTTTGAGACGCAAAATATGTGCCTTTAGTATTAGATTCTTGTCAAAGATCAGAAAAAGTAAAATCTAAAATGCAATAATTATTAAAAAATAAAGAGAAGCAAGTATGCTTTCATTTCTCATGAAGAGATGCTTTGCTTTGCTTGTACTGCATGCTCATAAATGGATGGATTTATTGTTCAAAAAAGGGTAAAAAGAAAAAAGACATGAAAAAAAAAAAGTAATAATAATAATAAAGAGAAAAAGTGCTGGATCAATGCACCGAAAAAGAAAAAAAACGTGATGATTCATGAATTTTTTAAAATATGTTTCAGGATTGCATTACTTTAGTGAAATTATTAGATAACTTTTCAGATCAAATGATCAAATAATTCATAATTTTGAAACTATGGGCCTAGCACTAAATGGGCCGCTCTGGGTTGAACAGCACTTTTTTCAGCCCAACTTATTAGCCCAGATTAGGAGAACTGCAGGCCCACTGAGGAATCTCTCTCTCTCTCTACAGAGAAGCAATGGAAATATATATATTCATTGTTGGACAATCAATTCCACCTAAAATGGATATATATATATATATATATGCTATATAAATGTTTGTATATGTGTAACATTTGATGCATTGGAATTTTACTTTTGTGTGAAATGTAAAAGAAATGAATTTTTATTTTTGGTTTTGTTAAAAACACTATAAATTTGGGTGATTGCTTCAGTGGAAAAGAATGTGAATGCTTTTTCTGATCTTGATACAAATTGGTATTGGGCACAACGTTATGGTTACCAAGTTATGGCTATAGCCACTCACTAACCCATTTGTTGATAACATAACCATCACATATATGATTTGATTGAGAATTGAAAATTTTATAGATCAAAGTGCAAATGATATTTTGATGAATTTCAAAAATTGAGATACATTGGTAGTATGGTAATGGATCAGTATAATACATTACCATTGTGCTTCATTTGGTTGGTGTGATGGAAAATTAGGAGGAATGAAAAGGTTGAGGGATATAGTTAAATAATGATTTGACAGTTGAACATTTAGATTGTGGTGAACTAGGCTTTCATAGGAGTTACATCATGAACTTTTCAGATTGTAGAATTTTGGCGCTTCATATTATTTCTTATTCCCTATCCGAAGTAAAACATAACGTGTTAAAATGAAGACTCAAAACTCTGTTAGTATAACACTTGTTACCGGGTGTTGCATATTTGAAAATGTTGCCGTCCCTTGTGCTTAATTGACTGCATTAGTTAGGAACTGACTTGCATCCTAACAGAAGCTCGTATAAATGCTAATTATTATTTATTTACCACTCACCATTGCACCTGTTTCTGTGTTAGAAAAGTAATTGCTTGTTCTTTTCATGGCACTTGCCAGCTTCACTAATGTTGCTCTCTCTCTCTCTCTCTCTCTCAATTATTTAGGCAAAATGGCATCTGGAAGGAATGGAGTAGCTGATTTGACTTTTATGGTAGTTCTCTTTACACCTTGCTCCTGCTTTTTGATTGTTATCTTGTTGCAGCTGTTGGGTCGTGTATGAGAGGGTTCAAGAAAGTAGTTGGAAAATTTGAAGATCTTTGAAGAACAATTTCGAATTCTCTAAAATATTATGAGAGGCTTAGATTCTTCAATAGTCTCAACTCAAGAACACAAGAGTAAAGGAGATGATGGAGATAAGAGATTGGGTGAAGAAAAAGGCAAAATGGCCAGAGAGAGAATAATGGCAAGGCTCTCCCATGAATCTCCCATTTTCACTCTCAAAGTTGATAATGGAGATGGGAAATTAGTTCTTTCTCAAGAGTCATCTCTCCAAAATCTTTCCCTTGTAAAGCTATGGGTGTGTTATTTATAGGCACCTCATAATGTAAGATGGAGCCCATGTGCAAGGCACATGGGGAATATTCTCTCTAACCACCTTGTCCGAGGAGGTGACCTCTCCGAGGATGAGAAAAACTCCGAAGAGGAGATTAATTCCTCGGCGAACCCTTCTTCTTAACCACACCTAACCAATAATCCCCAATCATCCCAAAGGGTCAGGGGTAGTCCCAGAGGACGTCCTGCCGCATCAGGGTCAGGGGTAGTTCAAGAGAACGCCCTGCCGCAAATATTGCCGAGTCTCAGGAACCCCTTAGATCGTGCCACCTCGACCGGGATATAGGCTAGTTTAACCGAAGAGTGAATTTATCTCCACTCACCGTCCTCGGGATCGGGTCCTTTGTTCGGACTCCATTACGCCCATGGTTCTGGTGCGTAGATCCCGGAAAGCTCCGAGCCCGCAAGTGTTCTGAGACTCATTAACGGAGCGACTTCTAGATTGCGTCTGAATCTGTTTGAAGCCAAGTGCTTCGGACCTCTAGGTTCGTGGATCCAAACCCTTTCGAGTCCGAGTGCCTCGGATCTTTAGGCTTGCTTAATACCCTTTCGAGTCCGGGCCTGAGTAAGTCTCTAGGTTCATGTATCCGAACCCTTTCGAGGCTGAGTGCCTCGGATCTCTAGGCTTGCTTAATACCTTTTCGAGTCCGGGCCCGAGTAAGTCTCTAGGTTCGTGGATCCGAACCCTTTCGAGGCTTAGAGCCATTCAGCCCGTTTGATGGCGATAAATTCAGGCCCACCAATCTTGGACTTGCGATAAATTCGGGCCCACTAATCTTAGGCTATTGGGCCTAAATAATTTAGTGTACTCAAATTAGCCCCTCTTACAGGTTGCAATGAGAGTGATTGAAGAGAGGCCTTGTTGGTTGGTAGAATGGTTATACCTTTTGTTGCTCACTAATCCGTCATTCTTTCATCCCCACCTCACCAAGTGTAGGAAGGAGATTTTGGGTCATAGTTTTGGAACTATGAATCACACACACAGATGCTTTAGTTTCTCAATACCAACAGTGTATTATTTATCATATTTTAAGTGGATATGACCCACCAATTGAAAGAGCACGGTTGTGGTTCACGCTGCTCACGTATATTCAAATTTTGGAATGGATTATCTAAAAGCATCTTTCAAATTTTCTTTTCATTTTTTGCAGTTTTAACAGCTTTGTGATTGTTTTTTGTAATGTTATGATTTGATCTTAGATATGTGGAGTTAAAAAAAAAAGGAAAGAGAAAAGATGGAAAAATAAAATGAAGTTAAAGAAGCCAAATTCTTTCTTTTGTTTGGTTAATTCCATTTTATTGTTTGGTTATCCATTGCAAAAGAATGTGAATATATATAACTAATATCATTTTACTTTCATTTGGAAAATCCAATATGCAAAGACAAAAATAAATAAAAAAGAAAAGAAAAGGACAAAAATAAAAGGAAAAAAAAAGAGAGAGAGAGAGAGAGAGAGAGAGAGAGAGAGAGAGAGAGAGAGAGAGAGAGCGCTTATTTTTACCATTGGTGTTAAGGTTGTGAGATTTGGAGTATTGTGGTTGAATTTTTCTCTGTTTCTCTCTCTTGATTTTGAATTTGTTGGTTGACTTCATTCCGCTTATCATTAATTATCACACTCTCTCTCTCTCTCTCTCCTCGACATGCAGAGGCGAATCAGATTGGGAGACTAAAGTCCAAGTTTGGCATATTATAAAAACGGCAGTGATTGAGCCCCCGAAATCAGGGGGCCCGAATCCCCCGAATATCCATAATAAGTAAAAAAAAAAAAAAAAGAAAACAAAAAAGAAAAAGCAGTTCTAAAATGGAAATTAGGGATTAGGGGAGGAAATTAGGGATTTTTTCATTTTCCTTATAAAAAAGATAAAAAATTAAAAAATTATTTAAAAAGTTAAAAAATTATCACTATTTATCAACAAAAAATATTAAAAAATTAATTTTAGACACAAAATTACAACACATCAATCTGACAACTTCATATCTGTGCTACGTTGTGTAACAAAAATTGCACAATTGGGGTGTAATTTTAACACACTGTTGTTCGGCCCGTGGAGGCCCATCATGGGTCTCTTTTTGATAATCTGAATTGTTCAATGTGTAGAACTCGTCGAGTACTATATGTCTATAAAAAATCTTATTGATCGAATATCGATAACTACATGATCAAATCAGTTTTGTATAAAAAAATAAAGGTGTTATAATTAATAGATGAAAAAAATAAATCTGATCAGATAGCTATCGATATCCGATTAACGTAAATTTTTACAGGCATATAGTACTCGACGAGTTCTACACATTGAATGGTTCAGATTATCAAAACGGGACCCGTGATGGCCTGCACGAGCCGAATAGCACCGTTCAGTGCAATGCCCAAAAAGTAGACAATTACTTCTTAACATCTATTCCACCTTTGCAGACATAACAGCCGTACAACTCACACTCTAATCTTCTCCTACACACTAATTTATACAATTTTTTAATACACATTTTTTTATAAAAAGTCAAAAAGTTAACTTAAACAACCATATTTTTTCCTCAACTTTTTAGTCCAAAAAGTCAAAAAGTGCATTTATTTAGGACACCCCAAAGGTCATTTGCAAGTGCACTAGGGTTTCAATTTCCTTGCTTGTTTCAGCCTCCTTTTGGGGAATTTACACTTTTTACTAGGGCTGCAAACGAGCCGAGCCGAGCTGAGTTCTACAATATTCGAGCTCGGCTCGACTTATTTACAAGGTGTTCAAGCTCGGCTCGAGTTCGAAATGAGCTACAATATCGACGCTCGAGCTCGGCTCGTTTAAAATTTATATAACTCGAGCTCGGCTCGTAATGGCTCGTTAAGCCAAGAGAGAACCATGGAAGCCAAAAGCTAACCCTCTGCACTTGCACTTATATAAAAGTTTGTCCACCTTAAAATGTATTTTGCAATCGATGTGGGACTTCCAACAAACGCACCAAACGACGTCGTTTGGCACAACATTTTCGTCCACTCTTTGAGTCCCACATCGCTGGGAGAGGAAACACTTTTATGTTCAAATGCTTATAAAGTGATGAATTGTTAGCACAGTAGTCAACGAAAGAAAAGCAAAGGCAAACCTTTGAATCGCTGGGAGAGGAAACACTTTTATGTTCAAATGCTTATAAAGTGATGAATTGTTAGCACAGTAGTCAACGAAAGAAAAGCAAAGGCAAACCTTTGAATTTTTTTTATATTAAAATAATAAGCATCATCATTATTGATGGACCAGTTAAAGTATTTTAATTTAATAAATATAATATAATATATAAATATTTTATTTTATTATAATATATATATATATATAATATAAAAATATAAATTAATATTTATATTTTTGAGCTCATGAGCCTATTCGAGTCGAGCAATATTAAGCTCGAGCTCGGCTCGTTTATTAATCGAGCCGAGTTTGAACGAGCCTTAACGAGCCGAACTCGAGCTTGTTCTCGAACAAATCGGCTTGCTTCAATGAAGACAATTTCAAACTGAATACAAGAAGAACTCAAAAACTTCTAACATGAATTTGCCATATCTGAACCTTTTTAAAAAAAAAAAAAATTCCTTATTCACATCTCACCCATTTTTTTCTTTTTTTATTTTTCCTTTCAAAATCTCTACTCAAATCTATAACTCAAACATAGCTTAAGATTTATCAACAAAAAAAATCACCACAACTTGCATATATTAATTAATTAATTAATTAATTTTAATTAATTAATTTCAAGAAAATATTGCATATATTATACATAATGTGACTAGATTCTCTCTCATTTCTCTTTTATCTCCTTGTTTAAATCTCTCCCTACTCTACAATAAGAGTTCAAATATAATTCAATGCTACAATACACTATAAGCAAGTCTCATGCGATGTGAGGTAGAAGATATGTCTCTTTAGTAACAAATACCTAACTTCTCAAATGATTATTTTATGTGAAACACAAGATATATCTTGTTTCGTTAGTTCTAAATTAAAAAGAGTAATGGCTACCTCGCCATAAGGGACAAGAATCCCATGAGAGACCCAACATATCTTTTCAGTTCTATAGTGTTTGTAAGACATGGATTCCATATAAGACATAAGATATGTTTTTTTAATATCAAATATCTTATCAAATGATTAACTCTTACCACATAAATAGAATAGGAATCCCATGTCATACACAAGAAGTCTCTTTATTAGAAGGAGCCTTGATAAATTATTAATTTTTAGTGATAAAAAAAAAAGTAAAAGGCAAGATGGGAAATGAAAATTGAAAAGACCCACCTGTTAACACGATTAGAGTTAAAATAACTCATCACTACGTTATAAAATGAGAGTAAATCCCATGTGAGGCACAAAATATATCAATTTTGTACTTGATAACTTGCCAAATAATTAATTGTTACCACACTATGCAGGATATGATTCCCATTGTAAGGCATAAGATATCTCTTTGTATCAAATGCCTTGTTTACCAATTAACTCTTAATGATCAAAAGTAGTAAAAGAAAAATCTAAAGGAAAAAATGGGGCCTCCCGATCACACTACTAGAATTGGAGTAACTCCTAACTACACGTATATAGTCCTAAACAAAATCTCATGTGGAATATAAAATGTCTTGTCAAATGATTGCCCTTTACTACACATGTGAGACATGAATTCAATTGTGAGACACAAGATACGTCTCTTTAGTACCACGTGTCTTCCTAAATGATTAACTCTCAATGATCAAAAGAAGTAGAAGAAAAAAAAAAAAAGCAAAAGAGAATCCCTTCCTACATCACGATCAGAGTTAGAGTAACTCATTGCTATCATATAATATGGGACAGAAATCACCTTTGAGAAATGAGATATGTCTCTTTAGTATTAGATACCTTGTCAAATTGTTAACTCTAAACAATCAGAACAAATACAATAAAAAAGAAAGAGATGGGAACCAAGTGTGCAACATCTCTCTTTATACTAGATGATTCACTTGTTCTCATAGCTCTCTTACATTTTTGTTATAAGCTACTCATTGCTATTACACAATATTATGGGATAGGAATCCTTCTTGAGTGAGACATGAGTTATGTCTCTTTAGTTTTAGATACTTTGTCAAATTATTAACTCTTAGTGATCTAAACAAATTACAAACCAAGTATATGAAAGAGAACAGTATGCAACATTTCCTCATTTGTCCTCTTATCTCTCTAACTCAACCTTCTTTCAAGTACTCAGTAATTTAAAAAATAAGAAAAAAAAAAAAATGCCTCTTTGAACTACTGCATGCTCGTTTTATTTGTGTCACACACAACTACAAATTGGAATATATTGACATGGAAATTCATATATCCAGTGATAATATTACACAACACAAATTGATGAAATTTCTAGATCAAGTTCATTTTGAACTGAGTGTGTTTTTTTTTTTTTTAAATAAATAAATAAATTTATGGGATACATTTGAACCAAGTTAAATATTTTGTCATTCATATTTATATTTACAAACACAACATTTCATCTATATTTTATATGGTCAATAGAAAGCTAGTGGAAAGAGACAAAAATGAAAACCATACTTTTCATTAAAAGTATTGATGCCAATTTCAAAATATATATGTCTTACTCTATAGTAATCATTTTATAATATTTGAGTTAAAATTTTAATATAAAGCATGTGGTTTGTAGTTGTAGTACAGTCACATGCATTTGTATGCAATTTATAGAAATTAAAAGCCACAATACTCTGACAAAGTCATAGTAGAAAAATATAGCATGCATTGGAAGTATAATATAATATTTTTTTCGTACAAGGTTCATTGTCAATAAATTATATATTATTAGTGGTCAAAAACTTTAAAAGAAAGACATAGGAAAAATTAAAAAAAAAATAAAAGAAGTGATGTTTTAATGTACAAAGAAATGAGTAACCTCTCTAAGAAATCCTAATCGTTCTCTCTTTTTTTGCTCTTTAGAGGGAGATGGTGATACTTTTAACCTTCCTCTCCCCTCTATTTCTTTTCCTGTGATTTCTATTACCATGCTAGCCACTATCGCTCTTCTTGTCTCCATCATCAGTTTATTACCAAGAAAACTTTAAGATTTAATCTCAAATCTAATTTATGACCAAGATTCGATGTTATAAAACGCGTTGTTATACGCTAGGCAACCACTTCAAATCCGTAATGTTTCATTTTGTAATGTAGAGGTGGGAATTAAAGTACCAAAATTACCGGTTGCAATAATGAACAGATTGTAAAGGTGATGTGTATTGTCTTGATGGTGGTCGTTTTCTTTTGTTTTGTTTTTTTTTTTTTTTTTTTTTTTTTTTTTTTTTTTGTATTATTTTTTTGTGTTGCAATAATATCCAGGTCTAGCCCTGAGCTAAGGCCACTAAAGCTTGTGCCTAGGGCCCCCAAATTTTGGCTTAAAATAAGTTCTCAAACTTAGTAATTTTACATTAGATTAAAAGTTTAAAACCCAATCTTTTTTTATTATTTGAGACCTAGTCTAAAACGCCCCTCAAAAAAATCTGTTGGGGCCAAATTAAAAATATGTATATATAATCACTGTTAGGCCCAACTTAAAATTTATATAATTAATCCAAACAAATATATATGATATAATGAGTCCAAATAGAGTCTAATGTCAAGAATTTAATAAAATAAATAACTTTATCTTAATTTTTTTTGCCATCTCTCTTTATCATATTTTAATTGAATAATTTTACCCAAATTTCTTTTCCTTAATTTTGTTTGCTCTATTTTTTTTTTTTTGGCCCTCTCTCTTTATCATAATTTAATTGAATAATTTTGCCTTAATTTTTTCTCCCAATTTTTTAAAAATAATTTGTGTTTTGTTATCAAATAATTAGTAGATTGTGATTTGTGTGGATTATGATTGTGTTATCAGATATCATATAACAATAACATAATTATTTCATTATCAGATATCAGTGAATTATGTTGTTTGTGTTGATTATTGCTAAACTATAAAACAACGAGATCCTATTTTATCTTTTTTGAGTCTTTGTAATGATATTTTTGTGTCTTAACACATGAAAATAAATTTCAATAATTATGTATAAGGAAACTTTTTGTAGCAACTAAATAATAAAAAAAAATTATTGGTAATTTTCTTTTATAAAAAATATATGTAGGAGGACCCCACTTTCAAAGCCGCCTAAGGGCCCATAAGTCTCAGGGCTAGCCCTGATAATATCTCTCTATGTAGAGGATTCTTGTTTTCATGGAGGTTTTATTCTCCCTACGTGGAGGTTTATTTTTTCCCTTATGTGGAGACTCGTATATCTTTCCTACGTAGAGATTCTCTTTATTCCCTTTGGGATCTATTATGTACTGCGATGTACTTTATTGGATGACTTATTACCGGATATATAAGTCTTGTGTTTTTCTAGCTAAAAAAATGTACACACACAAAAAAAGAAAAAGAAAAAGAAAGCGATGCAATTTAGGAAATTTTAAAACATGGGAACAATTTTTAGGATTCCATTAATTTAGTGAAATTATGATAATAATTTTAGATTATTGTATAATAATCAAATAATTCATAATTTGAAAAATGAACTATAAGTCTAGCTTTGAAAATTGCTTCGGCGCTTAAGTCCACCATCAACTTGTATGGGATCACGCCGATCAAAAACAAAAAAAAAAAAAACTTGTATGGGAGCACAAAACGGCATGTATATCCAACTTTTTTGGTATTAAACTCATTTTTTTAAAGATACATTACCAACAAGTGGGTAAAGAGGAAAAAAGAAAAAAAAAAGCGATGCAAAACTCTCGTTTGTTATTTTATTTTAGTTGATTTTTTAATTTTTTATACAAAAAAATATATAATGATTTGATGTCATTTGAGTGTAAGTGAATGTCTTTTTGTAATTTATTTTTCTAATTTTTTTATTTGTTTTGAGAAGAAAATAAAAATGTGAGGTGTGGAAGACTCTTTTTAGAAAATTAGTGGCTGAAGTGTTGATTGTCGAGCCTAAAAATTTATATTTCTGTTAGTGTGATTTTTTTTTTTTGTGTTATTGGAGTGTAATATTAGGAGCGCTATATTTAGAAAAAGTACACTAAGAATTTTTGTGTGTTACATTGATTAGAGTGTCATGTTTGGAAAAAATATACTAAAGAAGTTTTTTTGAATGTTACCACTACAAGAAAAAACACTTTTGGCGACCACCTATTTTTTTTGGTCGCAAATAGTTCACTTTCTGCGACTAAAATTTAACTTTTGACGACCACAATTTTTTGGTCGCGGAAAATCACCCTTTGGTGATCAAAAAAAAAAGTTGGTCACGGAAAGTATACTATTGGCGACCAAAGGATTTTCTGGTCGCGGAAGATTACCCTTTGGCGACCAAAAAAAAAAGTTGGTCGCGGAAGATCACCTTTTGGCGACCAAAAAAAAGAAGTTGGTCGTGGAAAGTATATTGTTGGCGACCAAAAGGGTTTTTTGGTCGCAGAAGATTACCCTTTGGCGACCAAAAAGAAAAATTGGCCGCGAAAAGTTATGGCGAGATGAATTTTAAAAAAAATAATACTACTGTAATTACATGCTTTTTTTTTTTGTTTAGACATTAAAAGTTTTATAAAATAATACATAACCCAATTTTTATGGGTTATATATTTTTATTTCCAAATATGAACAAGAAGCATGTTGTTGGCAGAGTGGATTGGGTGCATGGTGACTCCTTGGTCAAGAGTTCAAGTCCCAGGCAGCACAAAAGAATTATATTTTTTGGGTTAAGGCGCTGACTTTTGGCGACCAACTTACCTTTGGTCGCTAAAAGTTTACTTTTGGGTAATATGAATTGGACTTTCCGCGACCAAAAAAGTTGGTCACGAATGGTCACTTTTAGCGACCAAAGGCATTTTTGATCGCAGAAAACTATCTGTGACGACGCTTTAGCGACCAACTCGCGACTAACATATTTTGGTCGCGAAAAGGTTTTAGCGACCAAATATGATACTTTTCGCGACCAAAATGTTGGTCACAGAAAGTGTTTTTTCTTGTAGTGTACGTTGTTACATTTGAAAAAAGTACACTAAGAAATTTTTTAGTGTTATATTGATTGGAGTGTTATATTTAAAAAAAACTACACTAAGAAATTTTTTTGAAATGTTACGTTGTTACGTTTGAGAAAAAATACACTAAGAAGTTTTTTAGTGTATTATATTTGGAAAAAGTATACTAAATTTTTTTTTTTAGTGTTATATTGATTGGAGTGTTACATTTAAAAATTATATATATATATATACTAAGGAATTTTTGTGAAATGTTACGTTATTACGTTTGAGAAAAGTACAGTAATGAGTTTTTTAATGTATTACATTGAAGTATTACATTTGAAAAAAGTACATTAAAGAGTTTTTTTGAAGTGTTACGTTTAGTAATTTCAATATTATGAAAAAAACTCAAATTTGTCCACAACACAAAACACGTGCATTTATGTTTGATCCTTTATATAATTCACACTATATGGGGACTTTTGGGTCCATAAAAAATTTAAAAAAAAAAAAAAAAAAAATAGAGGACCAAACAATTAATAAAATCACTATTTAAAATTTATCGATATTTCACCTTAAATATTTTGTGTGCTGACAAATGTGATATTTTGTTAAACAAATTAACTCCATTAATGATTAAATGTTAGTAATTTAAGCGAATAATTGTTCAAATTAATGGCTTAGGGGTAAAATGACACAAGTATGTTAGTTTGAAGTGACAGTGATTTTTTTCCCCCACAAATTTGATATAAAATTTGATTTATTATTATTGTACTCATGTCAATTTGTATACAATTTATAGTAAAATAATACCATCCACACCAAGATTACATATTGGCTGTTAAAAAGAGTATAAAAAATTATAAAATTATAAATAAATAAATAAAACAGAGAGAAAAGAAAAGGAAAGAAGGAAAAGTGATGCATTAATGTACCTAAAAAGAAAAAAGAAAGCGATGCAAAATTGAAGAATTTTTGAAACATGGGGAATGATTTCAGGATTATCCAATCAATGTTGCTACAATGGACCTAGTACTAATGGGCCGCTTCAGTTCAAATTGATAGCTATTGTCAGACTCTTCCAACTCAACTTATTAAGCCCAATCAAGACAACGCCCGGCCCACCAATGCTTTCAAAGCACTGAAGATCTCTCTCTCTCTCTCTCTCTCTCTCTCTCTCTACAGAGCAGCTATGGAAATCGCCACATATATCGTTGAGGCTCTCATTCCAATTGCGGTCTAGTCACCAAGGTACTGTTCCTAAGCCCGCAACTTGACTATTTTAGTTAATTTTTTAAAATTATTTTATTAAAAGAAAATTGTATTTAAAATAATTTGTAAATTTTTTTTAGTTAAATAGATGGCTAGAAAAAAAAAAAAAAATAGTTGATATGTAAGATATAACATTTTATTTTTTTCTGAATCCTTTTACTTTTTTAACTTATGGATTCACTGTATTTTCTCTTGACTATTTGAAGTATTTTAACCAAAATAAAAAATTTGTTCCCAACCTTCTTCTTTGCTTATCTAGGGTTTGCAATATATATATATATATATGTTTCTGTGTATATGAAATTTTTGTTGGGAAAATGCTGAGATAGGGAAAGCAGAGGGTTTTGACTTATGAAGTACGGATACGGGTACGAGTATTAGTACTGGTACAATACGGATAAGTCAATACGGTAAAATTAAAAAAAAATAGGGTACGGCTACTGCTTGGTACGCTTGTAAAAAAATATTTATTTTTAATTTAGAGGAATGCAAAAATTAATTAAATGGTTTAATTTGTTAAGGTTCAACCTATATTTAACATTTAATGCCAAAAGTAAAAGTATAAATCAAAATTAAATGTCAATATATTAAATAACTTACAAACTATAGTTTAATTTTAAAATTATGCTAAGCATATAAAACAAAAAATAAAAAAGAAATCTAGTGAAATGAGTTTTATCTCTGTAGTAGAAGGAAAATATTGTTTCAACTGAGGTACGGTATGGCTTGAATATATACTGGGTACGTCAAAAATTAAGAAGAAAAAACTTGAGTACGTGTTTTGTATACCTTGTACGTATACAAAAGTACCATATGAGGTACAGTACGCCGGTAAGTACCCGGTATGGGTACGGTAAGTTTTCCAAAGTACCCATGCTTCATAGGTTTTGACTACTGAGATTAGAAGGGGTTTTTTTTTTTTGTTTTTTTTGTTTTTTTGTTTTTTTTTTTTTTTGAGTTGATTAGTTAAGTAGAATAATGTATAATGGAATTTTTCAAAGTTAAAGTTTTGCAATGCAAGGGTTCTGAGTTTTGAATGTGTTTCAGAGTTTCTGATTTATTCATTTGGTTTGGAAAATCAATTCCATTCTAAAATGGTTAAAATTGAAGTGAATTGGAAATTTGTTTCTATACCAAAAGTGAAAGAAATGAAGCATTTATACTTATTAGGAGGGTTTAGACCTTAGAAAAAAGTCCAATCTAAGATTAGGAGAGATATATCAGTAATTGTAATTCTTTCAGTCTTCTACGAAAATTGATACATGTATCGATTGCTCATATGGAAAAGCTTACACACTGGTGTGTAACTCTTCTACGTGCAATTTAAGTTGCCTAACAATTCAAAAAAAAAAAAACAAAAACTTCCATTTCCGTTAAAATATAATAATTATACCAGCAAAACAAACAAAAGTGGCGAAAAATGTTGGCAATTTAGTTATGCTGTGTTTAGTTGGAGATTTGGAAAGGAATTTAGAAATAAAAAGGGAAAAAATAAGTGAAATGTCAATAAAATATACTTCCAATTTACCTAGTTTCATATATTTTTTTTCATTTCTTTTCCGAATCCCTTCCTAAATCTCTCTACCAAAAATAGCCAAGAAAGGCAATTGTTATTCGGAACGTAACAAGTGAATCATATTGGATTAAGGTAGGAGGAGCAAATAATTTTTTTCTTGTTTTGGTAAACTACACTAACCTCCCTCTTGAGTTTTTAGAGAAAATACATTGGCCCACAAGTTTGGTATTGTTTATATTGTGTTTACACATAATTTGCATTACTTCTTTTATCAGCAAAAGAAAACTTTAATAGAGTACAGAGAGAGTAACATCAGGAGAAACATCAATAAGACAAGCCAAATACAATGCAGCAAAGTAGAGAGCTAAACAAAACAAGTGGCTTAAACTCCCACACAGAAATCTGTAAAACCATCTGGCTCAAATCAAGACCAAAACAGAGAAAATGAAGGCAAGCTTATGTCCTCAAAACCAAAAACACACAGAAACCTCCCAAAAAGAATCTTGAAGACTTCACAAAAGTTAAGAGCTTAATTAATAAGACAGATGTCATATTTGGCTTTGCTGAATCGGAATTTTCGGTGACATGTCAACGGACTCTTTATACAAATCGCGTAGCATCTGGACGCGCTTCCACAGTTTATGTGGCACGAAACGATATTGTCGAATTTTTGGAAAAAGAGAGATTATGGAAATCGTTATCCACACGCTATAAGCACAAGGAAAAGCAATATAGGATGCACGGAAAAAACTGTTGGCATACGTATAAGTTGGAGATATGCCATAAAACGCTATCCCATAGCTCACTATCAGAAACAACATAGAAATGTGCAACATGAAACTAGAGAGTCGCAAGGGAAGCACAAATATCATCGCGGTGATCGAGGCAAGAAAGCATACCGTGTTCAGGGTAAAAAAATCAATGAAAAAGGATCCGAAAGTCATAGATTTCGTTAACTTGATTTCAGCAGGATAGTCGGGATTGTCACTGTCGGTGTTGCTGTTGTCGTCGAATATGGTGGCGTTAAAATGTGTGATGTTAGTAGAAATAAAATTGGTGGTGGTGATAGTGCCGTTAATGTTACCAGTGGTATTGGAAGCAGAAGGTATATAGTTACCGCGCATTACTCCGCCTGGAGGTTGAAGTACAGCTTGGAATGTAGATGTTGCGATCAGAACAGCTACGACGAGTATCGTGTTTCGCATTTCCATTGACATTTCTCTCTGCTCGTGAATGATTCGTCCGATTAGAGCTTGGAACCATTGACGCGGTGATGTCAAAAATTCTCCAAGGTCACTAACTGCAGATGATTTTTTTAAAGCTCCTGCACGGCGTAAAGTTTTCTCGATGTCAGTTTTGGCCGGACCGTCGGGAAGTTTTGCTGCAATTTCAAGAGCTGTGTGCCCCTCCAAATTCTTGGCATTTTTGTCCGTGTAGATCTCGTTCACTAATAACTTCACAATCTGCGTAAACGAAAAAGTACAAATCAATTATTTTATATTGGGAGTTGCTCATTGGCAGCATTCGTTAAAGATCAAATAATATCAAAAAGGTTAGAATTACAATATACATTTCATCTATTCCATACACTTTTATATATGATATATTTTTTTATATATACACCAATAGTTATCACCGACCATTGAATTTGAAGCTAACAATCTATCAACTAATATTTATGGAACCAAAGAATAGATAGAAGCTCGCTCGTTGTGAACTGGAGACCGCAAGATGCAGACGGTGTTGCCTCCTTCGCTGTCAAGCACAAAGACCTCACCCCAGAGGTCTTTCGAAGCCATTCCAAGAGGACTTTAACGACTTTAAGACTAGAGCTTTTCACAGAATGTGCAATGCGCTCTTCATGGACCGTCACATCATTTATAGACAATGGGCAAACATGTAGAAATTCGGACAAAAGATCATCTTGATCATCTGCTTTTGGCTACAAAGTGCGAGAGTGAGACCCTCCTTCCTTTGACACGGATGAGTTCACTGTCGAACTTGACGAGCCGTCTCACGCCTCGTAATGCTTGTTTTGCGAGCCAAGTGCAAGGGGCTTAGCCCTTCCGGATTCAACTTCTTGCCGAATGATGGCTTTAATCTCAGGATTTCTAAGGCGAAATTGGTTTGTCCAGCTGACGCGGCTACGTGCAGAGGAGTCTCCACAAAAAGTGCTTTGTTCATACCGTCCAAAATGTCCGGTTTCGACTTAATTCTTGCATACAAGTCATTGATATTTCTGCCGAGCGGCCTCCATCAAATGGGGATCCATTCTGTGCAATGATTTTCAACACTTTTAAGTGACGAAAGAAAACTAGGAAAAACACGTACACAGCTTTTTGTTTTAAGCAAGTTTTTTTCCATATGCGGTAAACAAGTAACCCGAGACTTACATTTTAAATAAATCTCAACCACATAAATATCGTTTTGGATATTTTTTGAGAAATTTTTTTACATGTGTAATATTTCCGTGTAAATGTTAATTATTTGTGTTTTTCAATTTCTGCCCACAGAAAAAAGGTTCCGTCAAAAAAAAAAAAAAATTTAATTGGTATGCTTCAATTAAAAGAACTTTCTAACTCCCACGTATTCAAGACTAAACAGCAAAAATATCAAGAAAATATCTTATCAGAAATAAAAATTAAAATAAAATTGGTACATAAAGCAAGTAACAAGAGTCATGATGAATTGCAGATGTTAGATTCAAGAGAGAGAAAAAAAAATATGCTAAATTAGATATATAAAGAAACTCACATGGTTCAAATTGTTTACTTCACAACCCAAGTGGATGCTTTGTGAACAAATTATGCAAGACACAACAGGAATTGGACCTAAGAGATTATTCGTTTCCGGATTTGGAGGGCATGTATATATAGACCAAGCTTTTCTTTCTCTTGTTTAACTTCTTTATATATATATATATATATATGTATATATGAAATGCCTCATATTTGTGGGTAATTAAGGAATTATTTAAAATAACTTAAATAAGTATATTTTTTAACTTTTTACGAAAATATACGTAAAAAAAATAGAGAGATAAAGTAATAAAAAAGATCAAAAGATAAATAAGTGCACTCCAAACAACTTGTAATAAGTAGTACTAAAGTATCATGTGTCGTTTACGGATGGCTCTCAATGAATGACGTAAAATAATTATCTAATGGGTTGGGCTTTTCTCCAATTCAAGATCTAGGCTATTGGGTGATGTTCAAGTCCGTGGGACTCATCGTGAGTCTCATTTTGATAATTTAAATCGTTTATTTTATAAGATCATTCATTTATATTATTCAGAAGAAAAAAAATTAGATCGATCGAATAATCATAACATTTTCAATTTATTACATTTGTCACCCAAAAATAAATACATAATCTATTTTCAAAATATACTAGCCATCCACTTTTTGGAGACAAAAGCGATAAATTAAATATATTATAATTATCAAATCGACATAATCTTTTTTATGAGTAATATACCTTATAAAATGAATAATTTTAATAAAAAATAAGACTTAGATGAGGCTCACGAGTCTGAACAATATCTTCTCATCCAAACCTTTATCTAATCTTCGTGAAACGCCATGTTGGTGGTCCCTCTCAGGGCTGATATAGGGCTGATATAAACCATCGCTACTACATGATATAATACAGATCTCATATGTAAGACAAAATATGTACTTTTAATATTATATATTTATTAAATCATTAAATTTTACCATACAATATGAGACATAAATCTCACTACGAGATACATGATATTTTTCTTTATTACCAAATGATTTATTAAAGAAAAATGTTCCATACCCCCTTTCCCCCTCACCCCCTTTGACCCCCTCTCAACATGATTGGCCAATTTTTTTTTTTTTCCCTTCTCCTCCAATCATCACCCGCCACGTGTGTGTGTGTGAGGGGGGTGGCGGGGATGGTGATTGGAGGGGGTCTCTATCAAAGCCCTTTATTAAATGATTAACTTTTAGACCATCTCCAATGTTGAATAAAAAATTTCATTAAATCCTAGTAAAAATTTGATGAAAAATTTAGTTTGATACTATTCACTCCAATGCTAAAATTAGAATTTTCAACAGATTTTTCCACATCGCCAATTGTCCGAGAGAACGTTCAGACGGATGTCCTAGAGGTCGTCTAGACATGAACAAAAAAGCTATTAAAGTTTTTTTTGGGTGGACATGATGGTGGACATCTGGGAGGATGTCCAGTCCAGCAGTAACAATTTAAATTTGATGAAATATGAAAGGCTCCCTTCATTTGATGAAAATTTGATTTTCCCTCTATTTGATATGAATATGGTAAAAAGTTTGGAGCACCAAAATGAGATGTTTTTTTATTAAATTCAAATTTAATGAAATATCTAATACTAAATTGCAAATCATCTCAGTGATCAAAAGAAATAAAACAAAAAGAGCTCTTTTGCCTCATGATCAGAGCCGGAATAACTCACATGGAGGAAGTCCGTTTGAGACGCAAAATATGTGCCTTTAGTATTAGATTCTTGTCAAAGATCAGAAAAAGTAAAATCTAAAATACAATAATTATTAAAAAATAAAGAGAAGCAAGTATGCTTTCATTTCTCATGAAGAGATGCTTTGCTTTGCTTGTACTGCATGCTCATAAATGGATGGATTTATTGTTCAAAAAAGGGTAAAAAGAAAAAAGACATGAAAAAAAGAATAATAATAATAATAAAGAGAAAAAGTGCTGCATCAATGCACCGAAAAAGAAAAATAACTTGATGATTCGTGAATTTTTTAAAATATGTTTCAGGATTGCATTACTTCAGTGAAATTATTAGATAACTTTTCAGATCAAATGATCAAATAATTCATAATTTTGAAACTATGGGCCTAGCACTAAATGGGCCGCTCTGGGTTGAACAGCACTTTTTTCAGCCCAACTTATTAGCCCAGATTAGGAGAACTGCAGGCCCACTGAGGAATCTCTCTCTCTCTCTCTCTCTCTCTCTCTCTACAGAGAAGCAATGGATATATATATATTCATTGTTGGACAATCAATTCCACCTAAAATGGATATATACATATATATATGTGTGTGCGCGCTATATAAATGTTTGTTTATGTGTAACATTTGATGCATTGGAATTTTACTTTTGTGTGAAATGTAAAAGAAATGAATTTTTATTTTTGGTTTTGTTAAAAACACTATAAATTTGGGTGATTGCTTCAGTGTATTACAGAAACAGTAGCTCAATTGATAATCAATGCATATTAGATTTGCAAGTGTGAATGCTTTTTCTGATCTTGATACAAATTGGTATTAGGCATAACGTTATGGTTACCAAGTTATGGCTAAAGCCACTCACTAACCCATTTGCTGATAACATAACCATCATATATATGATTTGATTTGAGAATTGAAAATTTTATAGATCAAAGTGCAAACGATATTTTGATGAATTTCAAAAGTTGAGATACATTGGTAGTATGGTAATGGATCAGTATAATACATTACCATTGTGCTTCATTTGGTTGGTGTGATGGAAAATTAGGAGGAATGAGAAGGTTGATGGATATAAAAGGTTAAATAATGATTTGACAGTTGAACATTTAGATTGTGGTGAACTAGGCTTTCATAGCAGTTACATGAACTTTTCAGATTGTGGAATTTCAGTGCTTCATAATTATTTCTTATTCCCTATCCGAAGTAAAACATAACGTGTTAAAATGAAGACTCAAAACTCATTTGAAAATGTTGCCATCCCTTGTGCTTAATTGACCGCATTAGTTAGGAACTGACTTGGATCCTAACAGAAGCTCGTATAAATGCTAACTATTCTTTATTTATGTTGAAGGTTAAACTCTACTCAAAGCATAATAGGAAAACCAACTGAACAGATTGAAGCAGACATAAGGCTCGCCCAGTACTTTAGTCCAAGTGAAGCAGTTGAATATGGCATTATTGACAAGGTACCTCTAGTCAAAACACTGAATTTATTTTTAACTGGCTTTCAGGTGAAAGAAGCACAACTTAATTAACCGTATCTAATACTAGACCATGATTCTGATGAATATTCAGGTAAAATAAAAGTTACTTTCTTGTCGTTGTCCCATAAATTATTTCACGTATAATTACTTTCATTTCATGCATGACGAAAAGATTCTTTCAAATAGATCAGCAGTAACAATCAGTAATCCCTTTTACCATCAATTAGTTGAGTTGAGACAAATATTCTTCCTTCCTGTCAACTCCTTTGTGGCGCGTATTGTTACCTTCGGACCACAAAATCTATAGAAACTCATGCTACTGTTGTAGGACAGTTTATCCTTGAAAGTAAAAAATTTGGACCGAGAAAGGGTTTTTCTTCCCCTTCCTTCAGTACTCCTCCGACTTCTTCTTCTTTTTTTTTTTTTTTTTTTTGGGAGAATTTGTTTTATCCAGGGAAGGATGGAAACTTCTTGTTTGTAAAATAATTGAATTGAACCTTTTAGCAAGTTGTTTTTACTGTGATTTGTACTCACTGGTGCCAATCATTTGCCTTCTCTCTTTTACCACTCACCATTACACCTGTTTCTGTGTTAGAAAAGTAATTGCTTGTTCTTTTCATGGCACTTGCAGCTTCACTAATGTTGCTCTCTCTCTCTCTCTCTCTCAATGATTTAGTCAAAATGGCATCTGGAAGGAATGGAGTAGCTGATTTGACTTTTATGGTAGTTCTTTTTACACCTTTTGCTCCTGCTTTTTGATTGTTATCTTGTTACAGCTGTTGGGTTGCAATGAGAGTGATTGAAGAGAGGCCTTGTTGGTTGGTAGAATGGTTATACCTTTTGTTGCTCACTAATCCGTCCCTCTTTCATCCCCACCTCACCAAGTGTAGGAAGGAGATTTTGGGTCATAGTGTTGGAACTATGAATCACACACACAGATGCTTTAGTTTCTCAATCCCAACAGTGTATTATTTATCATATTTTAAGTGGATATGACCCACCAATTGAAAGAGCACGGTTGTGGTTCACGCTGCTCACGTATATTCAAATTTTGGAATGGATTATCCAAAAACATCTTTCGAATTTTCTTTTCATTTTTTGCAGTTTTAACAGCTTTGTGATTGTTTTTTGTAATGTTATGATTTGATCTTAGATATGTGGAGTTAAAAAAAAGGAGAGTGAAAAGATGGAAAAATAAAATGAAGTTTAAGAAGCCAAATTCTTTCTTTTGTTTGGTTAATTCCATTTTATTGACGCTGATCAAAAAAAAAAAAAAAAATTCCATTTTATTGTTTGGTTATCCATTGCAAAAGAATGTGAATATATGTAACTAATATCATTTTACTTTCATTTGAAAAATCCAATATGCAAAGACAGAAATAAATAAAAAAGAAAAGAAAAGGATAAAAATAAAAGGAAAAAAAAATAGAGAGAGAGAGAGACAGCTTGTTTTTACCATTGCCGTTAAGGTTGTGAGATTTGGAGCGTTGTGGTTGAATTTTTCTATGTTTCTCTCTCTTTATTTTTAATTTGTGGTTGACTTCATTCCTCTTATCATTAACACACACACTCTCTCTCTCTCTCTCTCTCTCTCTCTCTCTCTCTCTCTCTCTCTCTCTCTCTCTCTCTCTCCTAGGATCAGATTGGGAGACCAAGTTTAAGTTTGGGAGATTTGGTTATAGCCCCTCACTATCTAAATTGTCTTTCAAAAGAACAAGAATTATTTAAGTACTTTCAAAACTCCTTAATATTTTAAAATTTGTTTCTTTTACTATATTACCCTCATATCTATCAGCTCTCTTATTAAGCCATTTTCACTACATATTTCAGAGTAAAATTTTACTCTATATGAAAATAAAATTTTACTCTGTATAAAAGTAAAATTTTACATTCTGAAACTAAAAGTAAAATTTTACTCTGTATAAAAGTAAAATTTTACTCTGAATAAGAGTAAAATGTTACACTCTGAAACTAAAAGTAAAATTTTACTCTGTATAAAAGTAAAATTTTACTCTGAAAAACTAGTAAAATGTTAGACTCTACACAAAAGTAAAATTTTACTCTGTATAAAAGTAAAATTTTACTCTGAAAAATGAATAAAATGTTAGACTC
Organism: Camellia lanceoleosa; assembly: GCA_025200525.1. Taxonomy (NCBI): domain Eukaryota; kingdom Viridiplantae; phylum Streptophyta; class Magnoliopsida; order Ericales; family Theaceae; genus Camellia; species Camellia lanceoleosa. The sequence goes on along the minus strand of JANUSC010000047.1, from coordinate 1,098,378 downwards.
TACACAAAAGTAAAATTTTACTCTGGTTCTGTCAAATTACTCTGGTTTTGTCAAATGAAAAAAACTGAGCAATAGAACCAGAGTAAAATGTTACTCTGGTTCTGTCAAATGAAATTAGATAAAAAAACAACAAAAATAAATCAAAAGCAAACAAAAAAACAAAAACAAAATAAATTAATAAACAAATCAATATATCTAATTAAGAAAAAAAAACTTCAAAAAAAAAAACAAACAAATAAAAACAAAACACATTAATCAACAAATCCACATATCTAATTGAAACAAAAAACTTCTAAAACTCGATCAACAATCACACATCTCAATAAAAAAGGATATATGTGTTCAATAACACTCATACACACAAATATATATATATACATATTCTACTGTTCCTCATCTACATCCTTCCCAACCTCCTGTTCAACTTCTTTCAATCTCGAAGCTTCAGCCTTCGCATTCAACATCGCCAGATTCAGAGCAAGCTTCATGAGGACCTCGCATCTGACTCGATTTTGTTGCGGTTCTAAATATGAACCAAAGAGTCCAACTCTGGCAAATCGTTTTGAAGAAAAACAGATTTTTTTGAAAGAAGTGCCAAACATGGACTGCTTTGCCAGATAACAGAGTTGCCACCTAAATATTTTTAAAATGGAAAATTTAGGAAACCCTAACTCGGTGCCAAAGGCCACGTGTCCGTCATCACCAAAGTTGGCTCGGGAACTTGGGTACGATTGGGGAAGGTCACATCGTGAGCACTTCGCCGGCCAAAGACCGCCTCTACTAACCATGATATCTGCTTTTTGAAAGCATTGTGAGTTCTTATTCGGTTATTAGCCTAGATTACTATGTGATGCTCAAGAAACAAGTATAGATCGGTCTGAATTGGAACAAAACATTTCATATTTGTTTGTTTGAAAATGGTGTGAAGGTGCTACCCGTAGGTAGGCTAAAATGCGGATTTGCCACCCTCGGGTGGGCTTAGAAAACATGATTTTGCCACTATCTAGTGGGCTTAAAACAAGCATTTGATGAATTATTCCAATTCAGGTACCTCAACCTCCACCCACAGGCATTCAAGGCAATTATATCACATAAGCACGTAGCCTCATGGTAAGTATGCTATTCATGGCAACACTCACACGCATGCAAGGATGCTAAAGCATAAAACTTACCGAGTACTCCAAGCCAAAATAGAAAACTGATTAGAAATCATGCATGATCCTAAATGTGCTGAAATGCCTAATGCAACACATGCAAAATGCAACTATAGCAGGCTCGGCTATTCTAAACATGGTATATGAAATGCTACAGTTAACATGTATTCATTTTGGAATTGAAATACAAATGCAGTTAGTATGATGCGCCGAGCCCGGTGCATGCAAAACAGATGAATGATGCAAACATGCTGTCATACTGTATGCTAATTGAAATATGCCCTATATCTAACCATCGTAAGCAGGTAAATAAAAGGGAGAAAGAAATGGGGGTTGGAGGACATACATCGCACTCACACACCCTTATTACAATATTGCCCTCGCACAGAGGGTCCGAATAAATAATAATACAGACCCGAATAAAAGAATATTACAGTCCGAAATATACAGTCCGAATAAATATACAATTTCCTAATTAATTAACAAATTAAACCAAGAAAGTTGTAAACTGGCATGCAAGCCAGGGACTGCCTTGCTATGATGAATAGTGTATGCTGGACTGCCTCGGGCGGAAATCCACTGGGATGCCCCAATTAGCCTCGCTTGCAGATTAAATGCGCCACGGACCAAAAGTTGTTGGTCCTCGGTTTTGCTGTAACAGAGAGCAGGAAAAGGGCATAGCAATGTATTTTCACAAATATATGCATGTCTCGATCCTCGTGCCACCAATCACGCATACCGATGCATGATGGCCGAGGAATCGGATTGCACAACTCAATATAGGATGAATGCAGATGAATGCTATAACAAAACCTAACTACATCATGGGTAATCCGGAGTGTCGGTGACTTGGGAATTGAGACACACTCCGTCACTCGGAGTACGGAATGTACCTCGTTTCCCGTGCGCGGGGCTACCACCTATCCCGAACACGATGCAATATGCATAGTATGCATGAAATGTAGCTAATATGCGATCCTAACATACACAATGCCATGAAAATGAGTAACCTCGAAATGCGTGCACACGGGCACGCAAACCGAGGTAATGCATGAATGCAATCTAATATACAAACTAGTATGCACAATTCGAATGAAAATGAGATGAAAATAAGATGCCTCGAAAAGCGTGCACGCGGGCACGCAAACCGAGGCGATGATGTGAAATGCAAGTCGAATAAAACCGAAGTGCCTCGAAATGCGTGCCCACGGACACGTAAACCGAGGCGATGATGAAATAGAAATCGGATAGAACCGAAGTGCCTCGAAATGCGTGCCCACGGGCACGTAAACCAAGGCGATGATGAAATGGAAATCGGATAGAACCGGCGTTCAAAATGCGTACCACGGCACGTAAACCAAGACGATTATGAAATTGAAATCGGATAAAACCGAAGTTCCTCGAAATCGTGCGCCACGCACGTAAACCGAGGCATGGCCCGAAGGCATGAAATGGCATACGAATGCGAATTGGGCTTACACTAATATGAGAGGCCTCGCCACACTCACATAAGCCGAAATGATAAAAATGAGGTGCCTCGAAATGCGTGCTATCGCACGCAAAACCGAGGCAATGCACTAAGGCATGAAATGACATGGAAATGATATGCAAGCATGCAAACCAAATTTCAGCAGCTAAATAAAGGGAAAACAGCCGAAATGATACGAAATGACAATCAATGCATGAAATCATCCCGAAATGTGATTTTAAGTACCCGAAATGGCCTACGGCTATGCTAAACATGCAAAATTGGCACATGAAAGCAAAAACAGTAGCAAGGCAGTCCCAAAAATAGCATCTTTTCAGTACAAAACCAGGCTAAATAACAACCACAAGTATGGCAAAAATAGCATGCAAAAATGGGGAAAAAGAGGAGAATTACAAAGCAAGTGGTATCTACAATGCTCAAACTGAAAAACACAGTTCTACAACATTAAAGAGGAGCCAAAAATATGCATATTTACAGTGAATGACAACCCCAAAATCAGTATGTAGATATGCTCAAAATAGCATGCAATATATGGACCAAAAGAAGGCTATAATGATAGGTCATGCATGGAAGCACCAAATGAGGTTGAGCCCTTCTACAATGTTGTAGAGGGGCTCAAAATAAGCCTAAAACCAGTAGGGGTCGGAGCCCAAAAAACAAATGTATATAAGCCAAAAATAGCATGCAAGATTATGATATACAAGGTGGATATTGAAACAAGTGGTATATAGAAGCATCAAACAAGGTTGAGCCCTTCTACAATGTTGTAGAGGGGCTCAAAATGAGCCTAAAACCAGTAGAGGTCGGAGCCCAAAACAGTATGCAAGTAGGGTAGAAATAGGAAGCAAGAAAATGTCACAAAAGATGGAATTTGAGACTTACCCTTGAAGATCCAACTTTTGCTACCTCTTGGCTTGAATTTGTTGCTTCTTAGCCCTTGAAGAACCTTCCTTTGCTGCTGGAATGGTAGTGGTGATGGTGAGGCTTAGGGTTGATGAAGGAATTAGCTAGGGACTTGAAACTTTTTAGGATTTTTGGCTATGGAAATGGAGCTTTTGGAAGAGAGGCTCTTGAGATCAAATGTTCTAACCCTAGGGAAGGAGCTGTCCAGCCCCTCAAATAGGCAAGAAAGGGTGTAAAAGGGGAGGGAAATGCATCCAAGCTTTCCCTCCCAAAATATCTCCCGGAGGGGTGAGATATTTCAAAAGTATCCTGACAACAGAAGGGTCGAAAGTAAAAGTCGGCCTGGCCAGTGGTTTTCTGGAAGGTGGCCACGGCCACCCAACCGGTCGGCCACCACTCCCTGCTCACGCCATGGCCCAAAAATGAAGTCAAAAATTTCTGGCCGACCACCATGGTTTAGGGTCCTCCCAAGTGTGTAGAATAAGGCCCCAAGGCTGGAATTTGGCAACACTGGAACAGGAGTCACAACATTGCATTTGAAGGAGAGGCTCAAAAATGAAATTCACAATTACTGGCCGACCATGCACTTTTAGGGTCCTCCCATGTCCCCTCATCACAAATATGTAGCTTTGGTTGGAAGAAAATATCCCTGTGGTGTTCAACATTGGCCCGAAGTGAGCAAAACGGGCGCCGGAGAATTAAACTGGTTTTCGAACAATTGCTGGCCTCCCACCCTCCAAAGGATCTTCTTGATGCTAAAATAGAGGTACCGCCAAAATTGAACAAAACCGATACAAAATGAAAGCGGGGGCCAAAACCGCAGCCGGTCCCAAAACCGTTTAAGCACCGAAGTGGCGACGCCACGAAGTGGGCATCAAAGACCCCAGTGTTCCTCAGAATGATAAAACAGAGGTCCCCGCCGAAAATGAATGAAAACCGATGCGAAATGAATGCTCGGGGCCTAAACCGCGCGGTTCGGGGTCCCGAAAATCGGCTGTAAGCACCGAAAGTGGCGTACGGCCACGAAGTGGGCATCAAAGGCCCCAGTGTTCCTCAGAATGATAAAACAGAGGTCCCCGCCGAAAATGAACGAAAACCGATGCGAAATGAATGCTCGGGGCCTAAACCGCGCGGTTCGGGGTCCCGAAAACCGGCTGTAAGCACCGAAAGTGGCGTACGGCCGCGAAGTGGGTACCAGAGGCCCCAGTGTCCCTCGGTATGATAAAACAGAGGTGCATGCCAAAAATTGGAGAAATCAGAGATGGTTGGGCGGTCCCGAGCCGAGGCACACCCGACGGCTTCAAACCGGAACCGCCCGAATGGCGAAATGGCCTACGGCCACAAAAAGTAGCTCACGGCCACTGGGAGATAGTCTACGGGACCATTCCCTCCCCTCAGGAAAGAAAACAGAGAAAACCGAGTCTAGTTCGCAAACCGAGACAAGGCACGAAAGAGAGTTCGGAAGCCCGGAGGCAGGGCGCGCGGCCGCGACTCTGAGACTTCTGGACGAGCACGACATGCAACATCACCGAGCGCTCAACCGGTGACGTCTGAGTCTTAAGGTCGGTCAAAAATGGGGTGTCTACAGTTGCCCCTCTTGATGTAACTCTAAGTCAAGAAGTGACGAGAGTGAATGTCAAAGCCCAGAGACGACCCATTTTTGACAAGGCCGAAGACTTAGACAATAATACAAGATAAACAGAGATGTGTGCCCGCAGGCAGGGGGCAAAATGCGAAGTGATAGGCACGGAGCCAAGTGATTATGCAAGTGCAGCAAGCTGTAATGAAGCAAGTATTGACAAATAGATGCAACATTTTTAAGCAAGAATGCAAGGCAACAACTACATTTCATGCAGTTAGGAATTCGGAGAATTATTCAATTCTCGTCGCGTCTCACACGGAGAAGATACGATACTCAAGGCGATTCGATTCGTCGCACAAATTTCAAATGAACCGTACATACAATATCGTGCCTGTAAAAGAGAGAAATCTAACAAGAACAATATGCTAACAATATATATTCAATGTGATTCCCGTGATTCCAAAAGCTTGACACACACTGTGTCGGTGAAAGGATGCATCACAATGCGAGAAAAGATAATGCGCGACAATGCATGTTTAAGCACAGAAGTATTATACATCAAGAAATCATGCACGACAATGAAAAATATTCATGAGAACGCAAATTATGAGCCAAATAATGCAAAACGAGTACAAATCAAGGTGCCCGTTTGTTGCGCAACAATGAGCTGGGAAACGCGCATTCCGACGACGACAACTCGATCGCGGCCTCTGGTTTACCTCCCGGAGAGGTCACAACATGTTTAAAAAGGATACACTCTGATTTTGATGAATAATGATGAGACACATGTCAGAAATTGCAATTGAAGTTCCGGTGGAGCAATTCGGCGCCAGAAAGTGCACTTTTCTTAAACTTTTTCAGGTCCCGGGAACTCCGATTTTCCTCAAAATTTGCAGAGAGGTAGGGGAGGGGGTGGGGACCATGGTCGGCCAGCCCATTGCCCTAGGAGAGGCCATCGGCCAGGGCAAAAAGTAAAGGGGGCCGGCCGGCCACTGCCCAAAAGCAGGGGCATTTTGGTCTTTTTCAGCTATTTCTATATATAGGCACCTCCACTCCATCCGAAATCACTCCCCCAAGTGTGAAATTCTCTCCTCTTGCTTCCTAAGCCATTTTCTCTTTTAGATCTGCATTTTATACGCGCCCCTCGGCCTTCCATGCAAGTTGTTCCTGCGAAATCCTTCAGATTTAAGCACTTTGAGGCGACTAAATTTTGATTTCGGGGCTTCTCTTCTCATTTTCATCACTTGAGGTAATTTTGTCTCAATATTTGGAAGATTTTCCCAGGAGTTGACTTTTGTTGACTTTTTATTTCCCGAGAGTTGACTTTTGTTGACTTTTTCCAATTTTGGCTCGTTTTGCTCATTTTTGCTCCTCTTTGCAGATTTCTCGACATGGCGGGTCACTTTCCTCACGGCGGAGATTTTCCCGGCGTCGGAGATGATTTCGACATCATGACATTGCCCCCGAGGATTCGCCCTTTTATTCCCGAGCGATATGCCCCAGCGGTACATAGGCTTCCACGAGCCGTTTTTCGTCATTTCACCGATTTCAACGATCGGGTACCAGGGGATCTCCTTCTGCGAGAACCGGAGCAGCACCTCTCCTACGATGCAGAGGTATTTTACTTTATTTCCTGTATCTTTTGTGCATTTTGTACCTTTGCCATGCTTAGACACACAGTTTGGCTTACGACACAGTACTTTACTTGCATCCCGAGCATGTGACTTAGCCACTTGAATTTCACGAACACACAATACATCGCCTGATTGTGAATGTATAGTACTCATTAGTTAGAAATTGAACACACGGCTCAAACATTGATTCACCGAACACACAGCCCGAAGTTGAACATGAGCCCACAGCACATACTGACTAAGAGTAGAACACACAGTCCCAAACTCAGATTTTCTGAACACGCAGCCCAGATTTGAAGTGAACACACAGCCCACTGATTAAGAGTAGAACACACAGCCCTAAACTCTAATTTACTGAACACGCAGCCCAGATTTGAAGCGAACACGCAGCCCACTGATTAAGAGTAGAACACGCAGTCCCAAACTCAGATTTTCTGAACACGCAGCCCGGATTTGAAGTGAATGCACAGCCCACTGATTAAGAGTAGAACACACAGCCCTAAACTCTGATTTACTGAACACGCAGCCCAGATTTGAAGTGAACACACAGCCCACTGATTAAGAGTAGAACACACAGCCCCAAACTCGGATGTCCGGAACACGCAGACCAGATTCGAAGTGAACACACTTAATCGATTAAGAGTAGAACACGATCCCAAACTCGGATGTCTTGAACACGCAGCCCAGATTTGAAGTGAACACGCAATTTAATCGATTAAGAGTAGAACACATTTCTAAACTCGATTTTCGAACACACCCGGATTTGAAGTGAACGCACAACCCATCGATTAAGAGTAGAACACCTGACCCTAAACTCGATTCATCGAACACGCAGCCAGATTTGCGGTGAACACACAAATCGATTAAGAGTAGAACACACAGCCCCAAACTCGGATGTCTTGAACACATGACCCAGATTTGAAGTGAACACGCAGCCCACTGATTAAGAGTAGAACACATAGCCCTAAACTCTGATTTACTGAACACGCAGCCCAGATTTGAAGTGAACACGCAGCCCACTAATTAAGAGTAGAACACACAGTCCCAAACTCAGATGTACTGAACACGCAGCCCAGATTTGAAGTGAACACGCAGCCCACTGATTAAGAGTAGAACACACAGCCCTAAACTCAGATTTTCTGAACACGCAGCCCAGATTTGAAGTGAACACACAGCCCACTAATTAAGAGTAGAACACACAACCCTAAACTCGATGCATCGAACACGCAATTTCAGATTTGAAGTGAACACGCACATCGATTAAGAGTAGAACACACATCCCAAACTCGGATGTCTTGAACACGCACCTCAGATTTGAAGTGAACACGCTTTAATCGATTAAGAGTAGAACACATGTTCTAAACTCAGATTTTTCAACACGCAGCCGGATTTGAAGTGAACGACATTCATCGATTAAGAGTAGAACACATGTTCTAAACTCGATTTTCGAACACGCAATCAGATTTGAAGTGAACACACCGCCTAATCGACGGTAATACGCTTCTTCATTTCATTTGCACACAGCTTCTTCATTTCATTTGCACACAACTTCTTCATTTCATTTGCACACAGCTTCTTCATTTCATTTGCTGATACACGCATTCATTCTAAACGCAGGCTGGCTCTCGCACAGTGCGAGGATATGGCTCCACTGCCGCGAGGGAGTGGTATGCCGAGCTTCCGGAAGCTGTCCGGGACTTGGTTGACTTCGCAGGATTCGGACCATTCTGCAGCGTTATCACACCGCCTTTATCAAGAGGACATTATTTGTCTGGCTCGGAGAGATGGTGGGACACCACCAATTCTTTCCATTTTTCTGCGACCGGGGATATGACCATGACCCCACTGGTCTTCGCTATGCTCACCAGCCTAGACCTAGGCAGTGGACCCATTCCCTACGACGAGGATATGGGTCATGGGAGGTCGCTGGATGCATCTATTGGGGGCCCGCCTATCAGAGACAGAGGTGCGGAGAGTTCGGTATACTTGGTTCTCTCCCATTTCCGTGCCACAGATGGAGCCCGAGTCTCCCGAGGAGGTCGAGCAAGATACCGTGGTTTCTCATGTTCCTCTTTGGCACCACTGCTTGCCGATAGAGGAACATGGTCGGGTTGTATCATCGAAGGCCTGGTAGACCTATCACAGTCGGTCAAGATGATTGGGGTGGCGCCGGCCCGCTACCCTTATCGCTACATGAGCGCAGCCTCGCACGTGAGGACTTGCTTGCGGCCATCGGAGAGCTTGGGAGGTACATTCTCCTCTTGATTTACATTTTGCTCCTCATTACTTGTTCATGCACACACGGCGACTTTGCATTCTCAGATCGCTTTTTAACACTTTGTATTCACATTCCGCACTGCTTTTCTCAGCTATGGGTATATGCATATTTCCCCACATTAGCTCCGGAGATGGAGGTGGCAGGACCTCCTATGACTCCATTTTCATTGATGTTTGAGGGTGAGCACCTATCGAGGCCTCGAGAGACTCTCTTCTCTCTGACAAGATTTCCGACCTTTGCTCGCGACAGAGGTATTTCAGAACTCTTAGTTCTTTTCATTTCATCTTTGATCTGCTCTATATTTCTTGATTTCTGATTGATTTATGCACTGGTTATCCGCAGATCACTTGGCAACCCTGGGCAGTCTTTGGCGACGATCTCGAGAATCAGTACCCCGGAGGGTCGACTAGTTCCCAAGATAGGTTCTCGCCGAGGGACCGGTCGGCTTGGTTCTTGGGGAACGCTTCAGCCGTCAGTGTAGGGTATGATTCTCGACCTCCTGCCGTGCCTCCACCCACTATGCGGACTGCCGACAGGCTATCTGCTGAGGAGGTCATTAGGGACATGCAGGGCAGCGATGCTCTATTACATCTTATTGAGGGGAACTACGCCACTTATCGCCGCATATATCTGATGCCTCCCTTGACGAGAGTGCGGGTTCCGCCATCGAGGCCTACCGCGCACCATCTTCGAAGTCGCGTCTGCCGCAGACATCCCTCTTCTAGCGGCCGGTGCATCTAGAGGTAGAGGCAGTTCGATTCCTCCTATCCCTCCGACTCTCGATTATCCTGGATGGCCAGATATGCCGACTGAGTTGACGAGTTGGCAGTATGGGACCACTTCTCCGATTCCGATCCCTATGGAGCCTCCGATGCCTGGTCACAGATATGTCAGTGATCCTGACTCACCACCGGTATGTTCTACCATTTTTCGTTTATCACACAGACATTTTGGCAGTTGCTTATTTATTGATGACTCGAGCTTGTATCTGCAGCCGCCTCTGGAGTACATAGATCAGATGCTCGGGGTAGTGGCCTCACTTGAGGGGATGGTCCTGCGTAGAGAGGCACATATGTCCATCATGGGCTTCCAGGTACCCTTCATCTCTCTTGCATTTATCATATTTCTGTCAACATGCTGGTTGTGAACATTTTGCTGCACTGATAAGTTGTGTAGAACACATTCGGCACACACCCCACTCACATACTGTACTTGTACCTGCTTTTCTGATGTATTGCACTTTTCATTTTCAGATGCCTCCCGTATATGCTTCGACACGAGGTGGGCCACCCGGGCTTTCTCGGAGAGGTCGAGGTGTTAGACCTACTCGAGGTACTGGGCCCCGAGGAGCTGGGCCATCCAGGCCTTACCGAGGAGCTCAAGGAGGAGGGTCGTCTCGCAGACGCAGGGCACCCATTGTCGATGATGAGGAGGAGGAGGTCGCAGATCGTGTGTCAGAGACATCTCCTGGGGAGGGAGGCTCCAGTCTTGGTTCCGGGAGCGGAGATGAGCCTGAGGGGGATCCGGAGGATGACAGCTCTGGTCCGGATGGTAATGATGATGGTGCAGAGGTTATCCCACAGAAGAGGATGAGAGGGCCTCCTCATTCCCGTTCCCGAGGATACTGATGTTATTTCCTGCTTTATTTTACTTTCTGGCTAGTAGTTTGTAGCACTTTGCACATTGTTAGGTAGTTTTATTTTTTGTAAAACTTGTACCTTTATTTTGTTGTAAACACATGATGGAATGAAACAGCTTTTTGAAAAGATGTTTGTATTTGAAATTCTTAGCATCGCATCGCATCATTTTGCACAAAAATGGAATTGAATGGAAATGTGCCTCATGTATTTATCGGGTCAGGTAGTGAACCGACGCAACAAATTAAAACAAATCGACTTTCTAAGAAATAACAGAATCTTAGCAAGTTTACAACTCGATAAGCAAAGTACAACAGTGTTAACGACGCAATGGACAAGACTTAACCAAAATTGCGTAACCAAAAAAAAGCAACAATTCAAAACACAAAATGCGACAGCTCGACAAAACTTACAACTCGATAAACAAAACAAACAACTCGATAAGCAAAATACAACAGAACATACTTCGGACGGACAATCCGGATGATGGAACGCACCCGTAACTGAGAGAAATGGAGGCCTTCGACATTCTCGATGCATGAAAGTGCCTCAAACTTCCTTCCGGAGGGCAAAATAGGACCAACGCGTGGCCGAAAGCATTTTGTATCTGGAAAACAAAGGGTGGCCGGCCTACTAGAATAGGTGGCCGGCCGGCCACCTTTCCCGTAACCCTTAGAATCTTGACATGTGTGCTTTGAATAGTGTTTTGCCCCTCTATAAAAGCCCCACCCTTGAAACTCATTCATTTCATCACCATTTCTCACAAAATGGAGGCGTTCCTTGCAGAAAATCTCACATCTTGGATTTCTTCTTTAGATGGCTCGGAGAAGTTGAACTTCCGGGGTTTTGGCTTGAATGCACTATTCACGCTAGGCCGGACTCCACTGCATCTTCCTTTCCTCTCTGCTGCGGCAAGGTTTTGGAACCCGGTGACGCACGTCTTTAGCTTTGGCGGGCAAGAGGTATGTCCTACTTTTGAAGATTTTCAAATCTTGATGGAGTCCGAGCGAGGCGAGGAAATTCTGTCCCAGCTCAATTTTAGCTATGCCCAAACCTTAGGGCGGATGTGCGGTCTTAATGCGCATGATGCTAGATCTCTGATTGGTGACGGCATGTTGGATATCCCGAGCCCGATTCATCGATTCTCGATGCTTGACCGCAAAGAACCACTATTGGCAAGGCTTCCGGCAGCACACCCTCTGCTTGTGCCTACTATCTCATTTTCTGTTTGTCTCGAGCTCCGGAGGAGCTAGCATCCGTTTGATTGAAGTCGCTCAAGGCTTGAGAGAAGGAAAGAGTTGTATCGCCATGACATTGGCTGAGACACTGATGGGCTTGGACGCTTTCTACCGCCGGGAGACAACCAGGTTTGCGGGGAGTCCACTACTGTTGCAGGTAATGTTTCCCACCCAAGCTCACATGTATATTCACTCACATCACTCGGCCCTCGGGCTCGTTTTTTTTTTTTTCTTCACAAAACCCTTATCTTACTTTTCTCTCATCGCACATCTCTCTATTCTTTATTCTCTCATTTTTCATCCCTCCCCAGATATGGTTGATGGATAAATTGCAAGTTGTGGACTCTTGTCCCGCTTATTCGGCTCGCGGCTACTTCTTTCGGCAACGCCTAGTCAATGCTCCTGATGAGGGGTGGTGGTTTGAATGGATGTGCAACTTGTCGGCAGATCGCATTGCGTGGCGTTGTCCTTGGCTCAATCTCCCGGCAATGAGCTATAGCATGTCCCGACAAGTCGGGATTCGGCTGATCGGCTTGACTCACTGTGTGTTCTATTTCCCATTCCGTATTCTGCGCCAGTTCGGCCACGATCAGACTTGCCCACCAGAGGGGATAGAGTATCCGGCTACGTTTCCAGTTCGAGGCGCACAGCTGACTCGGCAGGCCGCGGCATGGAGAGTTAGAGAGCTTCTGGCCCCTGCCCCTATTTTCAATCGCACTTTGTCTGATGAGTGCTGGGATTGGCTCAATGAAGAAGCACAGGTTGGGCCTAAGTTGGCATCAGAGGCTTCAACTAGCTCTGGAAGGGGGCGCAGGGACACCTGACTTGACTATGCCCCAGATTTATTGCTTTATTAGTACTTTCAAGTTTTCCTTATGAGTGTAATAAAAAAAACAACTTCAATTGTATGCAAGAGTAAGAGAACTCTGTTTTGAAATCAATGAAATTGAAGGTTGTGGTACTGAAAATTCTCCACTTTTGGTCCCAAAATGGTCTTAGTTGTGAAAAGATTAATTTGAACAAAGTCAACTTTTATTAAAACTTTTCAAAACTATTTTCGATATGGATCAGAACTGGACACGCCTGAGATCTGTCACTGAGATGCACAACCCCAGATCCTAGCAACTGGAAAGTTGCCCCTAGTTTGAAAAGTGCCTCGGCAATTCATAGCAACGGAAAGTTGCCCCTAGTCTGGATGATGCCACAACACTTCATGGCAACGGAAAGTTGCCCCTAGTCTGAATAGCACTGTACCGGAGATCACGATAAATGCTGATGAATAGAGATGACTGAGATGATCAGAATGGACAAAGTTGATCGGGGAAAAGATTGTGACTGAACTTCAAGATGAAGTCGCCACGATCCCAAAGGTGTGAATCAAGTCTTACGTAGTTCAGGCTTAGGTTCGCTCGGGTATTTTTGCTCTCCTTTTGCGCTCTAACTTTTGCCAAGGTCGCCCTTTGCGGGTTTTCAACCTTGCGAGCTCAGTTTTTATAATTTCAAATTTTCTATGCTCTGAGTTTTGCCTAGGTCGCCCTTTCGGGTTTTCGGCCTAGCGAGCCTCTTAGGGATGATATTTCTTCAACTTGTCCATGTTGATCGGTTGAGAAAACTCCAAGCCATCTAGATCCATCAGAACCACAGCTCCACCTGACCAGATTGACTTGATAATATAAGGTCCAGTCCAATTGGGTCTGAACTTGCCTCTTGGGTCGTGGATGGGAGCTCGGTTGTCCTTGAGTACCAAATCTCCTTCTTTCAAGTTCCTGGACTTAACTTTCTTGTTAAAAGCCCGGGCGATTCTGCGTTGATCGCCTTGGACGTGGTACAGTGCTTTCAACCTTTTTTCATCGAAAAGCATGAGTTCCTCAAATCTGCTTTTGTCGCTAACTGCTTGCTATCCGCACTCGCCAATACTGTAATGACGGACCTCAATCTCAATTGGCGTAACGGTCTCCATTCCATAGACCAATGAGTACGAGTCGCCCAAAGAGAAGTTACGATCGAAGTCCTCAGAGCCCCAGAGCAAACGGCAATTATCCGCCACCCCGATAGGTTTCCACCATCTTCGTAGTATGCGCTTGATATTCTTGTTGGCGGCCTCAATCGCCTCCGCTGGTTTGCGGCCGGTAAGTAGACGACTTATGAAAAGCCACATTGTATTTCTCCAACAAATCAATCACCTCCTTCTTGAAGTGGGAACCATTGTCTGAAACTATTTCATTTGGGACCCCGTAGCGACAGATGATGTTGTTTCTGATGAATTTTGCAACGTGTGAAGCTTTCAACACTGCATAAGATTGGGCCTCAACCCACTTTGTGAAATAATCTATCGCTACAAGGATGAACTCATGCCCATTCGATCCCTTTCGGCGTCGACCCGATCACATCAATTCCCTGCATGTAAAACGCCATGGCGGTCATGTTGTACAATTTTGACGGCGGGATGTTCATGCGATTTGCATGAATTTGACACTTATGGCATCGCCGACTAAACTAATACAATCCTCCTCCATGGTGGACCAATAATAACCTGCTCTAAGGATCTTCCGCGGCTAACATTACCCCATTCACGTGTGCACCACATTCACCCCCGTGGATGGCTTCCATCAGACGCTTCGACTCTTCTACATCAACGCACAGTTTATGCATTCCCAGATGACCTCTTCTATACAGTTTACCCCCGCAGATGATGAATTGAACGGCCAACCTTCTTATTGCCCTTTTGTCTTTGGCATTCACCCCTGGCGGGTATGTTTCTGTCTCCAAGAAGTTCCAGATGTCGAATACCGGGTGTTCGTCCCGAACTTCATCTATGGTCAATCGACTCATAAAGTGTACAAATTTCGTCAATAATGACCGGACGATTCGGACTCCACATGGGATGTCTATCATGGATGATAGAGTTGCTAAAGCGTCTGCGAACTTGTTGTTCTCTCTTAGTAGATGAGTAAAACTTAACTTTTCAAACCGAGGAATCAACAAATCCAAGGTTTGGTGATACATCAGCATATTTTCCTCTTTTACTTTCCAGTCTCCTTTACCTTGGAACACAACAAGGGTCGAATCCCCAATGACGCCCAAATTGCCTTGCCCTAATTCCGTGGTCGCTTCCAAACCAAAGAATGCACGCTTCATATTCGCTTCATTATTTGAGACTTTGAACCGAGTTTGAAGGCTAGAGGATACGGAATTGTCCAAAAGCACAAGAACACTCCTATTCCATACCCATGCCGATTTGACGCTCAAAGTACATCGCCCAAGTTTCTCGCCGATATGCGTAATTAATTCATCCGGGAATAGATACTCAATCGCTTCATCCTCGACCGTGGTCGGCAAGGAACTCCGCCATCGCTTTTCCTTTTCATCGACTTGCGGCCACATGTGAGATCAAATTGAGAGCAACAAAGAACCAACGAGCTAGCCTACCCGTAAGCGCTGGTTTCTCGAAAAGATATTTGACAGGATCAAGTCGCGAAACCAACATTACAGAGTGAGCTAACAAGTAGTGTCGCAGCTTCTTGGTAGCCCATACCAGAGCTAAGCAAGCCTTTTCCAGCAGCGTATACCGGGTCTCATATTCCAGCATCTTCTTGCTCAAATAGTAGATGGCTCTTTCCACCTTATCTTCTGATCCTTGTGCAAGCATGCAGACCATCGTGGTCTCGCATCGACAGAGATACAAAATCAACGGTTTCCGGTTCTCTTGGTGATAAACGGGTGGGTTCTCAGAGATATTCTTTAACTGCTCAAATGCAACTTGACACCGGCCCTCTCTTTGGAACTTCTTTCCTTTCTTGAGGAGGCCAAAAAGTGGTTCACAAGTCAAGGTTAGTTTTGAAATAAACCGTCTTATGAATTGCACTTTATCCAGAAAGCCTCGCACCTCCTTTTTCACCTCGGTGGTGGCATTTCTAGGATGGCCTTGATTTTGGAAGGGTCGACTCGATGCCCTTTGTGTAATAAGAAACCCCAAAGATTTTCCCACAGTAACACCAAACGACATTTCGAGGGTTTAGCCAAGAACCTAATTCTCGATCCTTTGGAAAAACTTGTGCAAGGCGGTGTAGTGGCCTCTTTCTTTGGACTTGACAATCATGTCGCCCACGCACATCTCAACCTCTTTGTGGATCATATCATGTAGTATTGTGGTCGCGCTCGTTGATAAGTAGCCCCGTTCTTTAACCCAAACGGCATTACGGTATCAAGATGTTCCCAGGGGTGGTGAATGCGCTTTTCTCTCGCCTTCCGCGCCATCACTATTTGGTTATATCCCGAGAAGCCATCCATGAATGAGAGCAATGCATGCCCCGCCGGAAGTCCACTAACTCATCAATGTGTGGCAGGAAAGTCGCCCTTCTGACTAGCTCGCTCAAATGCCTGAACTCTACACACACCCGGATCCTGCCAGCTTTCCTGGGCGCCGGAACAATGCTGTCCACCCAAGCCGGATATTCAGATACCAGCAAGAAGCCTGCGTCGATTTGCTTGGTGACCTCTTCCTTAATCTTGAGAGCCCAATCCGGGCGGATCCTTCGAAGCTTCGCTGATGTCGGGCCTCGGGTCAAGGGGATCCGATGTCAGACAATCTCAGATCGATTCTGCATGTCTTCGTGAGGACCACGCGAAAACATCTTTGAAATCTTTTAATAAAGCGACTAAGCGCCGCGTTCCTCGAAGACAACGTGGACCCGATCCGACCAGCGGGTCCTCCTCAAGACTAATGTTCACGGAAATAATTTCATCCATTAATGGCTTAACAAATCTCTCTTGCTCTTGCTCAATTAGACGTTAAAACCGATGAACTTCGCCTCGCTGCTTTTGATCAAAATTTTGAAAGTCGAATTAATGCAATAAATTAGGGACGTAAAAATACTGGAAACCACGTACAGTTCATTCTCATTAGGCACATCCAAATCATCCAATTCATCCATAACAGACTCAAATGAAAAGGAAAAAGACGACCTGGACAGATCTGTGGCATCCGGGTTGACACCCCCGAGAGTACCAGACTCAGACTCAGTCGAGCTGGAATCTGATTCCGACTCACAAGACTCGGTGGAATCAGATTCGCCACTACCCTGACTTAATCGCTGGACAAAAATCCTCCTCAGATCGCCAAGTGAGAGAGGGCGATTGATGCATCCAAGATAGTCGGCTCGCGGCACTGCTTTCATCCCCAATCATGGAAACCACGAAGTTATTCCCCAAGCAGTCTTGGTCGATCGGAGGATCAGAGAGGAGACATGCCAGTGCTACCCCCATTTCCAATTCCGTGCCCTCATAATCCTCTGCCTTATTCTCGCAAATTTCGGCCTCGGTTGTTGGTGCATCGCTCGTGGCAATGTCATTCCCGCATAATTGCAGGTCGGAGAAGACTTCGAAACCTGGTACGCGCTTCCTCTCCGGGTTGAACCATGGCTCTGGGAAGCCGCAAAATGGTAAGTCTTCTCCCCGGACAAAGCGTCTGCTCAGGTACTGGGCCTGCATTAGATCAAAAGGCTTCCCACCGCTTCGCCTCGCTCACGCCATTTCCTTCCCTTCTTGCCCAATCTTCTTTGGTGGGCAGATAACCCACCCAAAGGTATGTGGATTGTGTGGCACTTCGCCAATCTTTGCGACTCTTTCCTGCCTCTTCTTCCCAATCCCATCCCGGGGATATGTTGTAGCTTGTTCATGAGGTAGACGGCTTGAGCGCTGACATACACACCCTCATTCACAGCCATAATGTTTTGCACCACCCGAGCCTCAGCCAAAGTAAATCCTGATATAAACATGTCTTCCATGCCGTGTTCGATCTCCAGGACTGGCGTAGATACCTCCGGAGGAGGATGGATTGATGAATTCCCAAAAACGATGGCTACTCCCTTTCCATAGGGGTATTTCACCATTTGATGTAGAGTAGATGAGACAGCCTTCACCTGATGCAACTGTGGTCGCCCCAAAAGCATGTTAAAAGATGCAGGACCTCCAAGACATGAAAATCTACCTCGTGTTGTCCAGCCCAATCTTGGTTTGATTTTTATCGTCCCCGTGACATCCCTACTTGTATTGTCATAGGCTCGATCACTTGAGTAGTCTGTGAAGTCTGCAGTTTTAACCCAATTGCATACGCCTGCTCGCCAGCAGACATTAATAGCGGACCTGGTATCAACAAGTACTACCGGAATCCATTTGTCCTTGCATTCTACAGAGATGTAGAGGGGTCTATTATGATCCACGCCCTCAGGCGGCAATTCCTTATCCGAAAAGGTCAATGCCGGGGAACCTCCTCCCGGAAAGACTAGCCCAACTAGTTGTTCTGGCGTAGCTTCGATAGAGAGTTTGGCTTTGTCCATAGCAGAGAGGACAGCCTGTCTGTGCACCCTTGAAGCCATAAGCAGTCCCCAGATGGAGATGTCTGCTTGTATTTTCTTTAACTGTTTCAATACAGCCTCTTCTTCAACTTGCTTCTCCCTCTGCTTCTCCGCTTCTTTATCTTTCCCTGATGCCTCGGGTTGATCAAGGTGTGGGGGCTTGAAATACTGCCCACTTCTAGTCATATAGTCCACCTCTTCGAGGTACCATGTGCTGTCTGGTTGGCCACCTGCCCAATCTTCGTCTGTGTGGGCAAGATACAAGTCGTCATCTTCCCACCACATTCCATTAGCATCTAGCAGGCACCTGTCTGGTTCCGGCTTGTTTGCGCTCTCAGCATTTTCCTCCCATATGCTCACAGCATGTTCAGTTTTTGTGCTCACAGCATTCTCAACCTCCTCATGGTTCTTTGCTTTTTGGATCCTCTCAGAATCCCATTTCTTTTCTTGTTCCTCCAGTGTCAACTGTTCGGTTTTCAAACTGTCTTGCTCCTGAGCGAAATTCTTCGTACCGGCGCTCTCCGGCAATTTAATCTGACCCTCGGCCCTTCCGGCCACAAATGGTACAATATCTGGTTGATCATCCAACCATCCGACGACTTCTGTTGACTCCTCGTATTCAAACCAGTTAATTGATGCGTCCCCTGATTCTTGGTCGTTGAGAAACTGGAGGTTGGCGAAGTCATCTTCCACCATTGTCAGATCATCCCCCGCTGATTCAAGTTTGTTCCCCCGGATCATACACAATTCAGCCTCTTCCGGCGGCCCCACACTCAGCTTAGATTGGCTCATTGACAAGATACATCCACTCGGATCATAAGCTCTGCCAGCTAAATTCTCGATCGCTTCCACCCTAGACTCAAGCTTTTGGTTTCCTCTCCTCGCTTGCTCCATTTTCGGTGGTCACCACCTTTGGCTCAGTTGGGTTGTAGAGGTGTCCATCATGCACAAATCGGTGCTATCAGGGATCACCTCGGCTTGGGTAAGTGGGAGGAGTAATGTAGATACTAGGGTCGAAGACACGCCCCAGTTTGATTTTGATAAGATTGATTCTTTTGGGTGGATCTTGGTTATGTCTTGGGAGTGGGTTGGTTGTAACATTGGGTCGCCGGAGGTAGAATGATGTTTTTGTCAATGAGATCTTGAATCTCATGACGTGACTCGTAACATTGGTCGGTATCGTGACCATGCTTCCGGTGGTATTTGCAATATTTGGTCAAGGGGAAGGGGAGTGGATTTGGAGGGGCCTCGCCCAAGGGTTTCAGATGCCCTTTTCCGACTAGAACCCCGAGGACTTTGGTCAAAGGCATATGTAGTGGAGAGAAGGTTCGTTAACCCTAGATTGGTATCTCAAGCTTGGTTCCGCTCCCAGATGCATCGAAAGGTGTGGCCATGGGCCTTGGTTGGGAAGGGGATTGGTGGTGACCATTCCGACCTCTGAAGCTCTTGTATTGGCAGAGCCGCCAGCCCGCATTGTTGTTATTACGGTTGAATGTTCTCCGGTGATCCCGATCTGGTCAATCAACCCTTGCTTCATAGCATCCTCAATTTGCACCCCCATATCATGTAAGTCTGCGAAGGTGGGAAGAGAACTACAATCATCTTCGTGATAAGCCTTGGTTGGAGATTGCGTACAATCATCCGGATTTGATCCTTATCGCTTGGCCTTAAGGTCATCATCGATGCCTTTGCTTCCACCGAGTGACAAAATCGAGAAAGTCTCTTTCGTTCTCGCTTGTTGTCTCGAGATCACGTGTTGTAATCTCGATCCGAGTATTATATGAATATTATGCAACGAAGGCCTCGGCTAGCTCATCCCAATTCCTCTTGACATCATTATCCAACTTTGCATACCGCCATTGGCCACTCTGACAGGTTCGCCAAACAATGAGAGTTTCAGAGTCCGTTAGGCCCATCGGCCGCAAAGATGTCCGAAACAAACCAGAGATGAACCATGGGGTCCCCTGATCCATAAAAGCGATCAATCTGGGGCATCTTAAATCTATCCGCAATGTTACGGCCACATCGGTAGCCGCCCTCAATATCTGGGATGGCCTTCACCTGTGATTTCTTGAAGAGCTTTTCTAACTTGCTCAATTTCGTGGTCGTTCGGTCTACCTCGAACTCGAATGGAGAGTCCGTGATTGGGTGCAATATTTTTCTTGGTGAAGCAAGTAGTCGAGTCAGATTGGAAGACCTGTCCTCTTGGGTGTCTTGGAAGTTTGGCAGAGCTGCTCGTGGATTTGGGAGGGTATTCTGGGTGTTCTGGGTATTCTGGGGATTTGGAGGAGCATTCTGGCCAGTAGATATCTGCTCAGGTAATGGAGCCCCGGGTGGAGGAGGAACCTGATATGTCCCTAGTGGAGGAGGGACCTGGTGTGAAGGCATTCAATGTTGTAACCGGTGATTAGCTCGCATCGTTGGGGCCATGACGGCTCATTGCTTTGGAAAATTCCGCCTGGCGGATAGCATCAACTTGCATTTGTTTCATGCTCTCATTCATCCGGGCGATCATCGCCTCCATTGTTGGATTCATTGTTCCATCTGAATAACCGCAAGTGTATCTCTATAGCGTAAACAGAATCTCAACCCGATCGTTCGACACTAGAGTAGATCATTGTTCGGTGATCCGTGCTCGACACATCGTGCCTTCTCGCCTTCTCACGGTGACCGGGGTAAAGAGGAACACCGGATGTCCGTCAACTAGATCATCGGATCGGTTGAGTCGGCGACCTCGTGTCCAAATTGCTTGGGGAGTATCGGTAGCTCGGAAGCAATCGTATACAAACCGCCCTAGCAAAAAGATAATAAAGCAAAAGGAAATAAATGACCGGAAAAAGCAAAGATGACAAATTAATTTAAATACACACAACACACAGGCATACAACACACAGTTGGATAAGCCGAAATACATCTGCCTCAACCATCGATCAACATTCTCGTATCACCGTCCCTAAATCGAACTCGATATCCGCAGACAACTAATTCTCAGATACTGGATGATGCCCGCAGGCCTGATGCCCAAACTCAACTGATACATACATTCCCTGTAGAGACGCACTCTAACAAGCACATAGCAGATAAGTGAGAGCCAAAAAAACACCCCTATGTTGGGGTAGGGTTTCCCTGTACTATTTTGTCAGGAACTAGGGGTTCACTACGCACGCAGCGGCTTCAAACAATCTATAAACGGGTAAGCAACCTGTCCTAGTTTGGAATAGTCACTACGGATCCGAATATGCACTAGGTCGAATGGTCAAAAAGGGTGCCCCGGTAAAACCGGGGTTTGTGTTCCCATGCTGTCAGAGCCTAGAGCCGATCAGCCTTATGGACATGACTTGACAAGACAAGCCTCCAAGAAATCGTTCAGAATGGCATATGGCAAACACGGTGTCCTAGGCGCACCAATGCAAATGCAATGCAAAGAAACACACAAGTGTAGTCAAAACCAGATATCATGAGTTTGAGTCAAGTTCTCTAAATCCCAATGAGTCGCCAGAATCAGTAAGCCCGCGAGGACCTCGCTTCGGACTCGATTTTGTATGGTTCTAAATCTGAACCAAAGAGTCCAACTCGCAAATCGTTTGGAAGAAAACCAGATTTTTTGAAAGAAGTGCCAAACATGGACTGCTTTGCCAGATAACAGAGTCGCCACCTAAATATTTTTAAAATGGGAAATTTAGGAAACCCTAACTCGGTGCCAAAGGCCACGTGTCCGTCATCACCAAAGTTGGCTCGGGAACTTGGGTACGATTGGGGAAAGTCACATCGTGAGCACCCCCGCTCGCCCGGTCAAAGACCGGCCTCTACTAACCATGATATCTGTTTTTGAAAGCATTGTGAGTTCTTATTCCGGTTATTAGCCTAGATTACTATGTGATGCTCGCAGCAAACAAGTATAGACTGGGCCGTCTGAATTGGAACAAAACATTTCATGTTTGTTTGTTTGAAAATGGTGTGAAGGTGCTACCCGTAGGTAGGCTAAAATGCGGATTTGCCACCCTCGGGTGGGCTTAGAAAACATGATTTTGCCACTATCTAGTGGGCTTAAAACAAGCATTTGATGAATTATTCCAATTCAGGTACCTCAACCTCCACCCACAAGCATTCAAGGCAATTATATCACATAAGCACGTAGCCTCATGGTAAGCATGCTATTCATGGCAACACTCACACGCATGCAAGGATGCTAAAGCATAAAACTTACCGAGTACTCTAAGCCAAAATAGAAAACTGATTAGAAATCATGCATGATCCTAAATGTGCTGAAATGCCTAATGCAACACATGCAAAATGCAACTATAGCAGGCTCGGCTATTCTAAACATGGTATATGAAATGCTACAGTTAACATGTATTCATTTTGGAATTGAAATACAAATGCAGTTAGTATGATGCGCCGAGCCCGGTGCATGCAAAACAGATGAATGATGCAAACATGCTGTCATACTGTATGCTAATTGAAATATGCCCTATATCTAACCATCGTAAGGTGTAAATAAAAGGAGAAAGAAATGGGGGTTGGAGGACATACATCACTCACACACCCTTATTACAATATTGCCCTCGCATGAGGGTCCGAATAAATAATATCTGAGACGAATAAAAGAATATTACAAATCAAATATACAAATCAATAAATATACAATTTCCTAATTAATTAACAAATTAAACCAAGAAAGTTAGAATCGGCATGCAAGCCGGGGCGCCTTGCTATGATGAATAGTGTATCTTTGGATCGCCTCGGTGAAATCCACCGATGCCCAGTTAGCCTCTGTTATGATATTTCTCGAAATGCGCGGACCAAAAGTTGTTGGTCCTCGGTTTTGCTGTAAAAGAGAGCAGGAAAAGGGCATAGCAATGTATTTTCACAAATATATGCATGTCTCGATCCTCGTGCCACCAATCACGCATACCGATGCATGATGGCCGAGGAATCGGATTGCACAACTCAATATAGGATGAATGCAGATGAATGCTATAACAAAACCTAACTCCATCATGGGTAATCCGGAGTGTCGGTGACTTGGGAATTAAGACACACTCCGTCACTCGGAGTACGGAATGTACTTCGTTTCCCATGCCCGGGGCTACCACCTATCCCGAACACGATGCAATATGCATGGTATGCATGAAATGTAGCTAATATGCGATCATAACATACACAATGCCATGAAAATGAGTAACCTCGAAATGCGTGCACACGGGCACGCAAACTGAGGTAATGCATGAATGCAATCTAATATACAACCTAGTATGCACAATTCGGATGAAAATGAGATGAAAATAAGATGCCTCGAAAAGCGTGCACGCGGGCACGCAAACCGAGGCGATGATGTGAAATGCAAGTCGAATAAAACCGAAGTGCCTCGAAATGCGTGCCCACGGGCACGTAAACCAAGGCGATGATGAAATAGAAATCGGATAGAACCGAAGTGCCTCGAAATGCGTGCCCACAGGCACGTAAACCAAGGCGATGATGAAATGGAAATCGGATAGAACCGAAGTGCCTCAAAATGCGTACCCACGGGCACGTAAACCAAGGCGATGATGAAATGGAAATCGGATAAAACCGAAGTGCCTCGAAATGCGTGCCCACGGGCACGTAAACCGAGGCATGGCCCGAAGGCATGAAATGGCATACGGAATGCGAATTGGGCTTACACTAATATGAGAGGGCCTCGGCCACACTCACATAAGCTGCCGAAATGATAAAAATGAGGTGCCTCGAAATGCGTGCCCACTGGCACGCAAACCGAGGCAATGCACTAAGGCATGAAATGACATGGGAAATGATATGCAAGCATGCAAACCAAATTTCAGCAGCTAAATAAAGGGGAAAACAGCCCCGAAATGATACGAAATGACAATCAATGCATGAAATCATCCCGAAATGTGATTTTAAGTACCCGAAATGGCCTACGGCTATGCTAAACATGCAAAATTGGCACATGAAAGCAAAACAAGTAGCAAGGCAGTCCCAAAAATAGCATCTTTTCAGTACAAAACCAGGCTAAATAACAACCACAAGTATGGCAAAAATAGCATGCAAAAATGGGGAAAAAGAGGAGAATTACAAAGCAAGTGGTATCTACAATGCTCAAACTGAAAAACACATTTCTACAACATTAAAGAGGAGCCAAAAATATGCATATTTACAGTGAATTACAACCCCAAAATCAGTATGTAGATATGCTCAAAATAGCATGCAATATATGGACCAAAAGAAGGCTATAATGATAGGTCATGCATGGAAGCACCAAATGAGGTTGAGCCCTTCTACAATGTTGTAGAGGGGCTCAAAATAAGCCTAAAACCAGTAGGGGTCGGAGCCAAAAAAACAAATGTATATAAGCCAAAAATAGCATGCAAGATTATGATATACAAGGTGGATATTGAAACAAGTGGTATATAGAAGCATCAAACAAGGTTGATCCCTTCTACAATGTTGTAGAGGGGCTCAAAATGAGCCTAAAACTAGTAGGGGTCTGAGCCCAAAACAGTAGGCAAGTAGGGTAGAAATAGGAAGCAAGAAAATGTCACAAAAGATGGAATTTGAGACTTACCCTTGAAGATCCAACTTTTGTTACATCTTGGCTTGAATTTGTTGCTTCTTAGCCCTTGAAGAACCTTCCTTTGCTGCTGGAATGGTAGTGGTGATGGTGAGACTTAGGGTTGATGAAGGAATTAGCTAGGGACTTGAAACTTTTTAGGATTTTTGGCTATAGAAATGGAGCTTTTGGAAGAGAGGCTCTTGAGATCAAATGTTCTAACCCTAGGGAAGGAGCTGTCCAGCCCCTCAAATAGGCAAGAAAGGGTGTAAAAGGGGAGGGAAATGCATCCAAGCTTTCCCTCCCAAAATATCTCCCGGAGGGGTGAGATATTTCAAAAAGTATCCTGACAAAATTTGGAAGCGAGCGAAAGTGGCGGCCAGTGGTTTCTGGAAGGTGGCCGGCCAGCCCAATCTAGTCGGCCCACCACTTCGGCCATGGCCATGGCCCAAAAATGAAGTAAAAAATTTCTGGCCGACCACCATGGTTTAGGGTCCTCCCAAGTGTGTAGAATAAGGCCCCAAGGCTGGAATTTGGCAACACTGGAACATGAGTCACAACATTGCATTTGAAGGAGAGGCTCAAAAATGAAATTCACAATTACTGGCCGACCATGCACTTTTAGGGTCCTCCCATGTCCCCTCATCACAAATATGTAGCTTTGGTTGGAAGAAAATATCCCCATGGTGTTCAACATTGGCCCGGAAGTGAGCAAAACGGGCGCCGGAGAAGCGAAACTGGTTTTCTTGAATAATTGCTGGCCTCCCACCCTCCAGTGATCTTCTTGATGCTAAAATAGAGGTACCTGCCAAAATTGAACAAAAACCGATACAAAATGAAAGCTCGGGGCCAAAAGCCAGTTAAGGTCCCAAACCTATCAGTATAACCGAAAGTGGCGTACGGCCACGAAGTGGGAATCAAGGCCCCAGTGTTCCTCAGAATGATAAAACAGAGGTCCCCACCGAAAATGAACGAAAACCGATGCGAAATGAATGCTCGGGGCCTAAACTGCGCGGTTCGGGGTCCTGAAAATCGGCTGTAAGCACCGAAAGTGGCGTACGGCCGCGAAGTGGGCATCAAAGGCCCCAGTGTTCCTCATAATGATAAAAC
This sequence comes from Camellia lanceoleosa, assembly GCA_025200525.1. Lineage (NCBI taxonomy): Eukaryota > Viridiplantae > Streptophyta > Magnoliopsida > Ericales > Theaceae > Camellia > Camellia lanceoleosa. The sequence continues at coordinate 1,072,447 of JANUSC010000047.1, read as the reverse complement.
AGAGGTCCCCGCCGAAAATGAACGAAAACCGATGCGAAATGAATGCTCGGGGCCTAAACCGCGCGGTTCGGGGTCCCGAAAATCGGCTGTAAGCACCGAAAGTGGCGTACGGCCGCGAAGTGGGTACCAGAGGGCCCAGTGTCCCTCGGTATGATAAAACAGAGGTGCACGCCAAAAACCGGAGAAATCGGAGATGGTTGGGCGGTCCCGAGCCGAGGCAGACGGCCTGACGGCTCCGAAAACCAGAAAGCAGGCTCCGAAATGGGCGAAATGGCCTACGGCCACAAAAAGTAGCTCACGGCCACTGGGAGATAGTCTACGGGACCATTCCCTCCCCTCAGGAAAGAAAACAGAGAAAACCGAGTCTAGTTCGCAAACCGAGACAAGGCACGAAAGAGAGTTCTAAGCTTGAGGAGGAGGCGGTAGCGGCCGCGACTCTGAGACTTCTGGACGAGCACGACATGCAACATCACCGAGCACTCAACCGGTGACGTCTGAGTCTTAAGGTCGGTCAAAAATGGGGTGTCTACAGCATCTCATCAACAACCTCATTATGTTTCTTCTCCGCTTCCAATTGAGCCATCTCCACGGCACTCCGAATCTCCATCTGCTCCGAAACCCTAGCTTTCGAATCTGCAACGACAACCTCATTCAATTTCAACATACTCAAAGCCTCATCGTTGCTGATTATGAAGATGAAGAAAGGACCTTTTGCTGAAGCTTGGAAGATGCAACTATGGTGATTATGATACAGTTGATGACGAAGCTGATTATATATGCAGAAGTTGAGGGTATAATAGTCCTATAAAATATTTAAATAATAAATTTTGTCCTTTATGCAATACTTTATAATTATGAGGGGGTTTAGAAAGTATAATTTTTTTCTTAGTCCTTTTAACAATGAAAGGAAGGTAAAAGGGGTTTATAGCTAAATTTCTCTTTAAGTTTGGCATATTACAAAAAAATTAAAAAATTATTCAAAAAGTTAAAAAATTATCTCTATTTACCAAAAAAAATATTAAAAAATTAATTTTACACACAAAATTATAACACATCAATCTGACCGCCTCAGATTTGTGCTGTGTTGTGTAACAAAAATTGTACAGTTGGGGTGCAATTTTAACACACTGTTGTTCAGCCCGTGGGGGCTCATCACGGGTCTCGTTTTGATAATCTGAACCGTGCAATGTGTAGAACTCGTCAAGTACTATATGTTTGTAAAAAATCACATTGATCAAATATCGATAATTATATGATCAAATCAATTTTGTATAAAAAAATAAAGGTGTTATAATTAATGGTTGGAAAAAAACAAATATGATCAGATAGCTATCGATATCCGATTAACGTAAATTTTTACAGGCATATAGTACTCGACGAATTCTACACATTAAATGGTTCAGATTATCAAAACGGGACCGTGATGACCCCACGAGCATAACAGCACCGTCCAGTGCAATGCCCAAAAAGTAGACAATTACTTCTTAGCATCTATTCCACCCTTGCAAACATAACAGCCGTACAACTCGCACTCTAATCTTCTCCTACACACTAATTTATACACATTTTTTCATAACAAGTTAAAAAGTTAACTCAAACAATCATATTTATTCATCAACTTTTTAGTTCAAAAAATAAAAAAATACACTTATTTAGGATACCCCAAACAACCCCAAGTGAAGGTCATTTGCAAGTGCACTAGGGTTTCAGTTTCCTTGCTTGTTTCAGCCTCCTTTTGGGGAATTTTACACTTTTTACACACTCAGCTTGCTTCAATGAAGACAGTTTCAAACTGAATACAAGAAGAGCTCAAAAACTTCTAACATGAATTTGCCATATCTGAACCTTTTTTTTTTTTTTTTTTTTAAAAGAAAAAGAAAAAAAGAAATTGCTTATTCACATCTCACTCATTTTTTTATTTTTTTATTTTTCCTTTCAAAATCTCTACTCAAATCTATAATTCAAACATAGCTTAAGATTTATCAACAAAAAACAATCACCACAACTTGTTCAGTGCTCCTCATTTTCTTCTTCTCACCTTTCTTGTTCATGCACGCATTGCACAAGCATCTTATTTACTATTAAGGCAACCACTTCCATAGGTCACGTATTAGGAAACTTTTTTTATATAATACATTAATGTCACTAGATTAAAAATGGTCTCCACCACTCTTAACGCTAATGATGGGGATGATGAGGAATTAAGATCCTCCACGGAATTAAATTTAATCTTATAAATTTTAAAATTCTTAAATTAGTATTTCAATCTCATTTGCTAAGAGGTTCCCAAATGGATGGCCAGGATTAGAAATCACCTACTCCAAATGTGACACAAAATTGGCTTCACCGATCTTTTTTTTTTTTCTTTTCTTTTTTTTTTGGGGTACATACACTTTATTTGTTGAAAATTATATATAAAAGGTACATATATAAAAGCCATATATAGTGATATTGTGAGTGGTTTTGCCCCCAATGTTTAAGTGCACTTTATCCAGACTTGTGATGACCTGTCTTGACTGCCTTGAGCGCATTAGATGATTTTGACAGCTTTAGTGCGTTCATAACCAAATTTGACTTGGTGGGTTAACCTTTGTTGTTAATTAACAATAATAGGCCATAGCTTTTGATTAGTGATTTTAAAACTATCAACTTGAAATGTTGATTAGGAATGTACTATCACTACAACAAAAAACAGATTTTGTGATTAAAATTGAATTTTTTGTCGTTGAAAGTAATAGAATTGGCGACTAAAATGGAATTAGTCGCCAGAATTAATCACTTTTGCCGACTAAAAAAGTTTAGTCGCCGAATACAAGAGTTTTAGCGACTAAAAGTCAGTTTAGTCGCCGAATATAGGGATTTTAGCGACTAAAGGTTTTTTAGTAGCCAAAAGTAACAGTTTTTGGCGACTAAAATAATTTAGTAGTGAAAAGTATAGGTTTTGGCGACTAAAAAACAGTTTGGTCGCCGATTCTACGTGTTTTGGCGACTCAAAACAGTTTGATCGCTGAAAGTGAAGCTTTTTGGCTACTAAAAAAAATTAGTATCTAAAAACAGTTAATTGACGACAAAAATTCAGTTTAGTAGCCAAAAGGAGACGTTTTTGGCGACTAAAATAGGTTTAGTCGCCAAAAATGATTTTTTTTAGGCGGGAATGAATTTTTTTAGCGACTAAAAACTAAGTCGTAGCCAAAACTATACAATTGGCCACCAAAAAATAGATTTAGTCGCCAAAAGTGATCTAATTTTTTTTTTAGTAAATAATTTATTTTTTACATAAATTATATTGAATAAAAATAATTATTTATATATATATAGTTTTGTATAAATACCGGTCAAAGTAATATATAAATAATATATGTTGCAATTATGTTCATGTGATGTTGTAGTGGTATAATGAGGAAAGTGTGTTGGTAAAGGTTTGGAAAGTGGGATAGGTCGGTGGTTCAAATCTTGGGAACAACAGAGGGTAATTTTTTTTTTTTTTTTTTTTTTTTTTTTTTTTTTTTTTTCTGAAATATGCTTTTGGCAACTAAAAACAGTGGTTGCCAAAAGATTGACTATTGGCGACGAAAAACTTAGTCAGCAAATATATAAATAAAAAATAATAATAATTCACTATTAACGACTAAAAGATTAGTCGCTAAATGTATAATTTTCAAAAATGTAATTGACTATTGGCGACAAATTCTTTGGTCGCTGAAGACAAAAACTTTGCCGACTAAAATTTTTTTAGTCGCCAATACCTTCACCAACCATCTATTCGCGATGAAACCGGCGACTAAAATATTTAGTTGGAGAAACCATTTAATGAGTAAATTTATTTTGTAATAAGAACCACAATAGAATTTGTTTGTTGTAATTTATCTTAAGTTGAAAAATATGAGTCACCACTCTCTCAATTTCTAGACAATTAGTTATTTTTTTAACTTATTTAAATTATTTATGATTTATGAATTGTAAATAGTAATTATAGCAAATAGACTGACACAAACTCCTGTAAGTTTGTTTGGTACAATTTTTAGCAAATTAGAAGCTAATAATAATAAATAAATAAAAAAAACATAAATTAAAAAAGATAAACTACCAATAGGTCCTGATAGTTAGACTTTTTCCCATTAAGTCTTATTAAAAATAAGTCTGGCTAAATTGTTGCTAAAAATAATTTTTTTGTGACAGTTTTTTATATACGTCGTTAAAAATTAACAATTAGTGACTTTTTTTATCATGATTTTTATAAATCATCGCTAAAACTTATAATTAATATCTTTTTTATGACAAATTTTTTCCAAATGACCTATTAGATAATAAGTCGAGGACTTACATGTAAGTACCCCAATTAAAAACACCTCATTTTGCTTCTCAATAATGAGAAGAAACTGAGAAGATATATAAGTAAAAACTACATCAACAAAAAAATATATCATAACTTGTATCAAATAACCCAATGAACTGCATTAAACAAGCTTTGTATTAAATGGCTAATACACTTGATATTTTTCCTAATTTGAATACACCGCCTGCCGACGGCAGTTAATATTAAATTACAAATTCTTGGAATTGATAACATCAGACAACATTGGATATCATTATGTGTGTGTCTTTACAATAGTCAATTGGAGGGCTTAAAATCAACCTAGTTAATTATATATGAAAGATTGTTTGGTTTCGTTTTTGTGAAAATAGTTTTCAAAAAATTTTACTTTCTTATTTTCTGTATTATTTTATTTTTAATGAATTTTTTAAATATTTTCAGAAATTTTTTTAATTTTTATATATACCTAACATAAATATATTTAAAAAGTAAAAAAATTGTGAAAAAAAACCTTTTAATAATTCACTAAATACCAAAAATATATATAAAAAAAAAAACACCAGAATTCAGTACATTTTTTTGTATTTTTATATATTTAATAATTTTTTTAAATATTTTTTCACAAATTTTTTACTTTTTAGATACATCTAAGTAAGGTGCATCTAAAAAACTAAAAAAAATGTTTAAAATTTTAAAAATATTCACTAAAAATAAAAAAATACGAAAAATAAAAAATTCAATTTTTAAAAAACTTAATCCAAAAAATTTAAACCAAACACACTGATACTATTGTTTAACAATTTTACATAGAACCTGCATAACAAACTATTGTTTAACGATTTTACATAGGACCTGCATAACAATTAACAAGACTTCAGTCCAAAAGGAGAGGCAAAGATTGCAAAGTGGGCCATTCCAGTTAAAAAAAAAATAAATAAAATAAAGCAATCGCCTTTCAATATTCCCACCACACATTATGCAAAATCCAAATGAGACTTCCATAGAAAGTTGGAAGATAAAATCAGATCATATACTCATATTAGAGAGAGAGAGAGGAGGTTGATATATATATATCAATGAAATATTTTATTAAAATAAGTGTCACACCTTAATTTTTGAATTTTATCTCTAAATTTTAATTTTTAAAATCTTAATTTTTTTTTTTTAGTGTCACACCCTATGTGACTTTTTATGGGCCATGCCTAGTCCTCTTTTTTTTTTTTTTTTTTTTTAAATACTGCAGGTCCTACACATAGATATGACACTTATTATATAGTACATAAATAAGGGAATCCAGCTCTTGGAAATACAGAGAATTTGGACACACAATGATTCAAGCATCTTTTGTGTCATCTGACAATGTCAATTGTTAATGGTGCTACAGGCCCGAAAAACGGTGCCCCGAATGCTCCAAATTTTTTTTTTTTTTTCTTTTCAGCAGAAGAAATGAGGGAGGAAGACGAAGGGAGGAGGAAGAGGAGGGGGAGGGGGAGGGGGAGGGGAGGAGGAGGGGGAGGAAGGACTGGAGGGGGCCTAAAAAATGGAGGAGGAGGACGCGATCGGCGGAGGCCGACGCGATCGGCACGATCGGAGGAGGAGGACGGCGACGCGATCGGCGGAGGCCGACGATCGGCACGATCGGCGGAGGCCGACGCGACCTCTCTCTCTCTCTCCCTCTCCCTCTCCCTCTCTTTCTCTCCCTCTTCCTCTGCAACTCAGAGTTGCAGAGGTTCAACAATGGCGAAAAAAAAAAAAAACAAAAAAAAAAACAAAACGGAATGCCCAAAACGACGTCGTTTTGGGCATTCGGGACATTTGAGCCAACAATATTCGGGCCCTCAAACATTTTCCTTGTTAATGGGTTTGCTAGCCATTAATCTGCTGCCACACCAATTTATTTTAGGCTTGCGTTTAGATTTTATGATTTGGATAGAAATTTACAAAAGAGGAGGAAAAAAAAAAAGAGAAATAAAGAAAAAAAAATTGAATTCATATTTTATTCATATTATTTTTACCTTTTATTTTTCTCTTCATAAATCTCAATCTAAATTTTAAATTCAAACACAGTCTTAATATCACCATGCTTAAAATAAAATAAATGTTCAATTTATATCAAAAAGATACCGTTAAAAAAAGGTATAACATTTCTCAGTGGAAAGCAATTGCCCCTACTATCATGGAATAGAGAACCAGAAACTAAGGAAAATGCATGAGACCCCAGTGGGGGTGCTGGGGACCTCTTCTGATTGAACCAAAAAATTGTGTTTTTTTTTTTTTTTCTTTTTTTGTTTTCAACCAATGGCAACCCCCCACGTGGAGGGGGGGTGTGCTAGGGTTAGGAATGGCAATCTGAAATTGGCCCGACGGTGACCTGACCTCCCGACCCCGAATTCAATGGTTATTCACCGAAAATATCCCCTACGGACCGGGATGGTATTCAAAAATTCATCCCCGATGATATCTAGGCCAGGGACGGGGATAGGTGTTTCAGACCCGGACCCGGCCCGACCCCGGTCCCGCTCCCCGACCCCGGCCCCGCCCAGCTTAATCCCCGAGGTGAAATTACCGTTTTGTCCCTAACTATATATATCTGTGTGTTTGTTTTGGGTTTGACAAATTTACACACTCTCATTAGTCTTTCACTCACTCACACAACAGCGCTACTCCTCTGCGCTCTCGCTCGCCGCTGCTCCTCTTCTCCATCGCTCTCCTCTTCTCTCTCGCTCGCCAGCTGCTCGCTCGCCGCTGCTCGCTCGCCGCTGCTCCTCTTCTCCCTCGCTCTAGCTCATCGCCGCTGCTCCCTTTAGGGTTTGGTCTCCCTCACTCTCTTTCTCTCACTACCGATGGTCCCTTACCTCACCTCACCACCGATAGGGCTGTTGCTCTCTCTGCTCCCTCACCAATGATCCTCCCTCACCACCGATTTTGAAAGGCTCTCTCTCTCTCTCTAGGGATTTCGATCCAGGGTTTTACATACATATATTCACTGTTTCAATTCGACCTCTGTTTTTTTTTTCTTTTCACTTATATATATATATATATATGTCAAAACAGTGGGATTATTGATCTGTTTACAAAACAGTGGGATGACCATATATCTATTAAGATCTGTGATCTGTTTATTATTGATCTATTTACTATTGATCTGTGATCTGTGAACATCTATCTGTGATCTGTGAACCTCTATCTGTTAAGATGGATTGAATGTTATTTTTTTGTTTACAGATTTTTTAATTTGAAAATATGTTGACAGATCAAAAAAAACACAAATCTGACCAGCTACTGTAAGTCGGGGAATTTCTTGAGGTCGAGATACGATCCCCGTCGAGCCGAGAGAGGAGACGATAGGCTTCCGTCGAGGATCGAGGCGAGACGGGCATTTCTCACTGTCAGGGATCAAGGACGGGGAGTATAGTCCCTAGCCCCGACCCACCTCGTTGCCATCCCTAGCTGGGGTCACCCCTACTAGGGGTCCCAGCATTGCCGCAGAAACTAATACCAAAAGTACAACAATTGAAAGAAAAAAAAATATTTTCAGTACTACTTGAGAATGATGACCTATAAACTTAACTAGCTAAAAGTAGCCAAAAAGGTGACAGAAAAGTTATGCAAAACTGACTTGTCTCACTACTTAATAAGGGCCTGTTTAGTAATTATTTTGTTTTTAATTTTTAGTTTATATTTATAAAAATTTTAAAAATAATCATAAAAAATTATTTGATAATTCTTTTAGTTCATAAATGATTGTCTCAATTTATAAATTTGAAGAAAAAATGTAAACTTAAAAAAATGAGTTTACGTTAGTTTTTAAATAAAAATTTAAAAATTTTACTAATAAATTTTTTTTCAATTAATTTTTTATTCAAATAATTTTTTTTTCAAATAATTTTTTTAATTAATTTTTTTTTTCAATTATAATGTGTATTATCCCATTGTCATAAATAATGAAAAATAAACATAAATATTTTAAGTCTGAACAAACATATTTTTTAGTTTATGTTTTTAAAATTTTTCAAATATTTTGTTCAAACTAAACGTGTTTGTAGTTTATGTTTTTCTAAAAATAAATAAAAACCAATTTATAAAATTTTTGTAAACATAAACCAAAACGTAAACGTTACCAAGCGCTACTTAATAAAATACAATATAAGTAAATCAAACTAAACTTTGTGTTCCAATCAGATAAGATTAACAAGATTAATCTTTTTCAACCACTTCACTCTGCCAAGAGCTACAATATAAGTAAATGTAAATGTAAATGCAGAAATATGAAATGGTCTTAAGGGGTCAATACAGGTGTCTGTTTGTACACATTCAAAAGTGGAAAAGAAAAAAGGTGGCAATTCTCTCATCCAGCCCTCATGACTTCAACTATAAATATGTGATTTCATATGTGAGCTTCCCATCCCCAAAATCTTTCCCTTATTCATCATCTTCTGAGATAATAGATCTTATTAAGAATAAGAAATGGATTTTGCAGCTAAGAGCTATTGCTTTCTTCTCTATGTCATGGTGCTTTTGCCTCTAGTTTGTTACTCCCAGGATGCTTATGTGTCCTCCAGAGCAACCTATTATGGTAGCCCTGATTGCTTAGGGACTCCAAGTATGTATTCTCTCCTATATATACACACATGGTACTGATGTATATGTGTATTAGCAAATATATATATATGTACATTTCTACATTGATGATTTATCTTCGATGATTAAAATGTATTTAATGATGTTAAATTAGTTGGAGCCTGCGGGTTTGGTGAATATGGAAGAACCGTCTATGATGGAGGCGTGAGCGGGGTTTCTAGGCTGTACAGGAATGGAACTGGTTGTGGTGCATGCTATCAGGTAATTCAATTAAAAAACAATTTAATCTTTTTGAGTTTATTTGAGCTTGAAAGTAACAAAAAATGAAGTGTTGGACACTTCTAAAAGTATATTTGGAAGGATATGCATAAATACTCTTAGGTTCCTACGTATAATTTCAAATAAAACAAAAAAATATTTGATTGTGAGGCTTGGGACTATGTTGAAGTGCAACAACTTTAAACTATATGCCTTTCTTGAAGGCAAGAATTAGGCAGACAATTGAAGTTGCTTCAGAACAAATAAAAAAAAGTAGCTCCCTTATTTTTGTGTCTACAATTGAAGTTATTTGTTTATTGACAACTACAGGTTAGGTGCAAAGTACCACAACTTTGCACTGAAGATGGAGTGAGGGTAGTGGTGACAGACTATGGTGAAGGGGACAAGACTGACTTCATCCTAAGCACTCGGGCCTACTCAAGATTGGCTCGTCCCAATGCAGCCTTGGATTTGTTTGCCTATGGCGTGGTTGACATAGAATACCGGAGAATTCCTTGCCAGTATCCAGGTTACAACCTCATGGTCAAGGTTCATGAGCACAGCAGGTTCCCTGAGTACCTAACCGTAATCATGTTGTACCAAGCTGGCCAAAACGACATCACTGCCGCAGAAGTGTGGCAGGTACAGTCTTCTAAACAAATTTGGTGAACTGGGTATTGTAAGCAAGTTGTCTTGTGTACATATCATTTTAAGGGCAACCTAGTGACGAGGCTCTTGCTAAAGCAGGGTCCAGAAAGTCTATTAGTCATATATTTTCTTGATGCAGGCGGATTGCCAACAATGGAGGGGTATGCGAAAGGCCTACGGTGCAGTATGGGACATGGCTAACCCACCAGCAGGGGAACTTAACTTCAGGGTCCAAGTAAGTGGCAGTGCAGGGTTGAAGTGGGTGCAGCTGAGTAGTGTGATTCCTAGTGAATGGAAAGCTAGGGCTGTTTATGACACAACCATTCAGCTTACTTAAGCCCTATTAAACTCCTAATCCCAATGAAGACAAATACATCTTAGTATATGCAGAGTAGGAACTGCTTATTAATTATTTCCTAGTAGTTTTGATTAAGTGATTAAAGTAATGTTTGTCTACGGTGTTAAAGCTAGTGCTCTTCACCTTTCTCAATAAAGAATCAGATATTGTACTACGTTTATTTCACATGCAAATAATGCAGCTAAAAGAGTGTGGACCCAACTAACTCTCAACCCTATCCAAACTCTTGGTGACAGTCTGAACACTACAATTTTATGGTTAAAAAATAAGAGTTAACAACCTTTTAAATAAAAAGTTTCAAAGGCTAGCTCACAATCAAGCTAATTTGCAAAAGAAACTAAACAAAACGCCGATTGCGTGTAAGAGTAAAGGCTATTTGATATTGCAAGCAATTTGTCACTCCTAAGTAACCATCACATTAAACAAATATCAGAAACATAAAGTTGCAATGCAGAAACACTACAAAAAAAAGTCACTTACGTCATAACTCTTCCACAAAATTCACATGTACAAATTCCAAATCATGCAAAATCAGCAAAACATGAAAAAAGTGCCATCATTCCAAACTATAGAAGGTTACCAGGTTAGTGCTTCAGAATTTTCTTCCCAAAATCACTAATTCAGCACGTGTTATCAGAAAACAACTTGACTACTTGAGAAACCAGAGTCAAAAAACTGATGGACAGACTAACGTTTGAGCTGCCACTACCTCAGAATATGATACGAACGAACCAACCATTTTATCCTTCTTTCAATTCTCCTCTTATCTGCTTCCATCAAAAGCAAGACTTGCCCATCAAAACAAGAACCATAAGCAAATCCCTGAAAATTAAGGGATGAGATGTAAAGTTTTTGCATTCATGAATTAGATTCTATATTACTTTAAGCATGAAGAAAATTTTATGATTTGTGAGGGCAGCCAGTTCAAGCAAATAGAGCTGAAGTTATTTCTGTAACATGTCCTCCGCAGAGGTTTACGCCACTTTGTGAATTGGCCAGAAGTAATATCATTTTATATCTATAAAGTATGATCATAAATAAAAACCAGTGGCAACATCATTTTGGGAAACTATCATAATGATAATGACATAATTAGATAACTGTTCAAGGTGTTTACATCAAGAAAACATGATCACAGATGAGAGACAAAAATGCTGGAAGAAAGACCCTCAAAGTTACAACATGCAAAAATCAAGACATAATCATATGTTTTAGTTTGATTGAAATAACTAATAATTTCAGAAACAAGAAAGAGGAAGATGATGCACACAGCCAAGCCCCATGGCAAAGTTACAGTGCTGCAGGTGTACAGTAGCCTGTAGCCGGTGACAAACACCCACAGCAACCTCTCAGCCAAGGTTGCCTCCAACCCAAATGACAATTTGGAGGTGCAAAGTATTGAGTTACATATAACTCAATCACAGCTCACATACATACCAACAAGCACAAGGAGATATTGTAAAACATTGTATATTGTACTCTGTTAAGGTCCTGCAATCTTTGTTTATGTAACTGTATGTCATCTTGAAAAGTTTAGTAGTGTTGGGGTGTGTTTCAGTTCATGAAAATGATATTTGTCTGTATGTGTGCATCCATATCTTCTTGTTTCTGTTGAGGCATCCCAAGTACATGCTGAAACTAATTCAATATACAGCCTAGCACAGAGAGTAGATAATAAATCAAGTTCCACAACAAAGTAGTCAACGAGAACTTACATTAAGACACAAGGAATCTGTACTTGTGGAAAACCCCAAACTATGTTCCCTGCATCAATACATCCTGCCAGTGCACTCTGGCACCACAATAGCAGTTCTTCATCTTAATATTTGCATTCAAATCTCGAACCTGATCGACAAAGTAATTATAGTGGTAAGTCAGCTCCTTCAAGGGAGGAATGTTTTCTGCAGCAAAGAGCATTATGTGGGGTTTACTCTTGTCCTTGTGATCACACAGGACATTCTGAGCATAAAGGTTAGGGGAACAACTATGGTTGATGAACCTCCCCACAATCCCAAACTGTGCTGCATTGATTGTGAAACGCTCATCCTCCACAACTTCACTAGAACTTAACTGTACAACAGGCTTGAGAGTCAAAAGTCCACCAATGAGAGAACAATCACTAAAATTGTGTCCAATATCAAACAAGTATTCATCATTTTGTCTTTTTTCAGCTTCCTTGTCTTCAAGAAGCTCCCGAATATACTCGCATATAAAACTTCCTGAAGGAATAGAAGTTAGGGATCTAACACCCCAGCCCCTTGACTTCCTTTTAAAGATTTCAAGCTGTATTTTCATGCCATGCTAACTGACTTTATTATAGCAAGAAGGAGGGCATTTGCAAGAAGGACCACCCTCATATACCAGAGGCTTTGCTTCTACGATAGCCCCATTGCAGTTGTATGGAATCTTTCCTCCATTATTGAACATACATCAGCATTTTTTAGAGTCCAAGCATCCACCGTTACAATCACAACCCTTGGGAGCAGTAGAGCAGTACCAATCAGGATATTTCATCTCAGTTATATAATTGAATTTGGGTGGTCTCTTATTGTCTATGGTGTTCACAGCACAAATGGGAAGTAACTCTTTTCCTCCTGATATATCACCAACACAAAGACCCTCCCGAATTTTAAATCTTTTTGATTTCTTCACTTCTTTCCAAGCAAGCTCTGGTTGGCTTGGAATTCTCTTCAACTCGAACTTAAGAACCAGCTTACCATGTGGCCCTACATCATGCATGTATCTCTCCACTGTATACAAGCCATCATAAGTATATGTCAGAACAATCTTGGCTCTTGCATCCAAGGCAGATAATTTTGTCTCTTTAGAACCACGGATTACCCAAACAGGATTCTTTGCTGATATACTATTTTTCAGAGCCAAGTTCCTCTTTCAAGTTTCTGGTCTTCAGGTTATTGTTTATCCCGACCAGTTATATTTCCTCCATGACCAGAGTATATTAAAACATCAGAGTTGTCCAAATCATCTGCATAACCACCTGAGGCAACAATGCTTGTTGCAATGATCATCTCGTCATGTTTCATGTAATCAATACCAGCCTGATAGAGACTGTGGAGAAGTGGTTTGGAAATACTCTTCAGATCTTGGGAGACGCTGGTGATCCTCAGCTAGTCACCTAAAAAGACACAAACACTCCGGTCGGGGGTGCCGGAATTAGCACTTCGACGAGCAAGTCAGTTCTTGCACTCAAAATAACTTATCTTCTAAGTTAAGCAAAAAGTGATTGTTACATACCTTTCTGAATCTGTAGTTCTTGTATTTATACTCCTTTTGTTGGGTCTCAGGGTCTGAGCCTACTTTTATTCACTGTTCTTACCTTTATTTTGATCCACGCACCTCCCTCTATTCAGCCCTCATAATGTATTCGGCATCCTAATTACGCAGGATGGAGCCGAATAATACCCGATCTCTGAGGTATGCACCTTCCAACTCTTCTATTTATTCGGCTCCCACAATTGCCCCCCAAGCACTTTACCAACGTCAGTTGGCTGTAGTGCTTGGTTCCGGGTTTCGTAAGGTCAGAGCCAAAATTTGGCGATTGGCCTTACCCTCGTGCGGATGTCTAAGCGCTCGCATTCCGGTTACCGTCCTGACTTCCCGCCCCTTCGTATGTATCTATTTATTGCAATTTAAAATTTTGACGTCCTTTTGAGTATATATATTTTATGATGCTCGTCGCTGGGTTGCCTTTCGAATCGTTCCAGCAACTTTCTCTTCTTCGATATCCTCTGCATTCTTTGTAAGTCCTCTCCTTCTTTGCTTCGAAAACTCCTTCTAGTTTATTTCTTCCTTGGCATATTCATATGAACTACTAGATATGGCGAAATATTTAAAAGACCTCCTCTCGTCAGATCGAATTGTTGGCTTTAGACGCCATTTCTCTATTCCTGATGATGTCCGTCTATCATTTGTGGCAGACAGTACTCTTGATATGGAGAGGGAGGACAACACCACGATTGTCTTTCCTCTCTTGTCGATTGCAGAGGGTGGAGTCCGTTTTCCCTCCACCCGCTTCTAAGGGCTGTGCTTTACCATTGGGGTTTAATCCCTTCTCAACCAAATGTGAATTTCTTTAGAATTATAATGGGGGTTATAGTGCTGAACCGTCGCCTTGGAATTAACCTCGGCATTCCAGCCATCCGGCATTGCTATGCCCTGGCTAAGTCTTCTGGTCAGCGCAGGCGCTACTTCTTCAGGTCCAGAGATACCGACCATCAGCTAATCACTATGTTTTCCAGTTCTGGGAAACGAGTTGATGATGTTATGGTCGTCGTCCAGGGTAACTGGGAGTTTGGTGAAGGGGAGGATCACGTTGATCTTATTCCTAGACTGAGGGGCGAGCCAGGTGGCCGATTACCTTCTTGCTTTTATTATTTGTTCATTTTTGTTGTGAAGCTTCTTCTTTGAAATCCTACAGCTTGGCTTGTGCAGGGAACGATTTGAAAAAAGTCTTATCTTCAACCAACAACGCCATTCTTTTGGATATCAAAGTCGCTCTCAAGTACTTCGACCGTCGAAGTCTTCAAAAATAGGGGAGGGCGGCCCACGTTCTGCTTTGTTACGAGCCGACATATACGACATTCTCGGCGGCGGAAAATATCCCAATTTCGAAGGGTGAAGATTCTCTTATTGCTCTTATTTTGTCCGGCTTCAAAAACCTGAGATAGGTTGGTCTTGAAGTGTCCGATTCGGAGCGGGATAACATAGCTGATGTTGTAGGATCAGATCAGTCCGAAACCGAATCTGACGAAGTATTGAGTTTGGCCGATCCTCCATCCGCTTCGGGCTGAGGGGATCTTTCACCTGACGACGTTTCTCACAGCTTAGAGGATCTTCCTGCCGCAGGCCCCACAGACATGGCTGGGTTAAGCCTGTTAAAACTTGCCAGGAAGGCGAATGCGGAAAGGTTGGCCGCACGGCGAAGAGCGAAGGTCCTTCCGTCTGAACTACTTCCCGCCATCGAACCTTAACTCTCCCTACCTGTTACAGAATCAGAGTCCTTGCGCGTTATCGAGGAGAAGACGACAAATGATAAGAATGCCGAATCTACTTTGGTCGTGCAGGCCGGTCAAGAGGTTGAGGAAAAGGTAGAGAAATGCCCTGGTGAGTTTGAGGCCAGTTCAGAAGAACAAGGCAGTAAACGCCCCCGATTAGACGAATCGAACGCGAACGTTCCTTTTGTCATTCAGCTGATGATGAAAAACAAGCCGGTTTCTTCTGATGCTTCGGCGCTTAAAGACCCATAAGTCGCATTCAGCGTGGCTGCGTCCGTGTCGTTGCCGTTTGACAAGGAGGCTTTCCAGGTCGAACCAGATCTGAACACGACAACACTAGCCGCCTAATCGGCACTTTTGGTACATGTTCGGACTTTTCTTCACTTATCCGGATACTGTTAATTTTATGGTCTTAAATTTTTGTTTCGCAGACCGTCGAATGGATAGCCGATATGGGCCGTCGCCATCGTGACGCCATCAAACAGATTGGTCGCTTACGAAAGGAAGTTGAGGGCCAGAGGAGAAGAGCCGAGGTCAAAGTTTTGAGGGCGGACAAGGAGGCCTAACGGGCTAAGGCCGAGGTGGAGAGGGCTCGTAGTGCGGATCAGTTGAGAGCGGATGCCGAAAAGAAGGTGGACGAGAGCGAAGATGCGCTCAAGTTGGCCCAGAAGGCGGTCTCCAAACTGGAGGTTGAGTTGGCTGAAATGAGGGCGGCGAATGCAATAGCCGACTCGGAAGTTTCCAAAGTATTCGAGGCCGGGAAAAATGCTGGACTCGCCGAGAATTTGGACCAAGTCCCCAAGTTTGAAACTCGGGGGTTCAAACATGGTAGGCACAAAGCCCTTGCTGTTGCTAAAGTGTCATTGACTATGCCAATACCGTATGAGCAAGTAGATGTTGAGCTATTGGAGTCTGATTCCGAGGACTGATCTGGGCGACTGACATATTTTTTAGGATTTCAAATGTATTTTTAGAGTTTTTGGTTTGGTAATGTTCATGTATTGCTACAGTCATAGTTTTTGCTAGGCATTTTTATGTGGGCTTGTAACTTTTGTTTAACAATTTGCGTATATAAAATTTCGTGAGTTGTGCTCAACGTGCTAATGAAAAGTTTGTGGATTAGTGATCTTGTTTTCAGTTATGGTTACATCGGCTGTGTAGCTTAGGTACACGGCCGACCAGATTAATAAATCTACCCTTACCTTAGCCAGGGCGCGAGCTTGAGAAGCCGAATGGGCCAAACTCGTGGGCTGGCTGAGGCATAGATTGATCGGCATTTGCGCTTGGAAACATGGCCGACCAGATTAATGAATCTGCCCTTGCCTTAGCCAGGGCGCGAGCTTGAGAAGCCGAATAGGCGTAGCTCGTGGGCTGGCTGAGGCATAGATCGATCGACGCTTCCGCTTGAAAACATAGCCGACCAGATTAATGAATCTGCCCTTGCCTTAGCCAGGGCGCGAGCTTGAGAAGCCTAATGGACCTAACTCGTGGGCTGGATGAGGCATAGATTGATTGGCGCTTGCGCTTGAAAACATGGCCGACCAGATTAATGAATCTGCCCTTGCCTTAGCCAGGGCGCGAGCTTGAGAAGCCAAATGGGCCTAACTCGTGGGCTGGCTAAGGCATAGATCGATTGGCGCTTGCGCTTGAAAACATGGCCGACCAGATTAATGAATCTGCCTTTGTCTTAGCCAGGGCGCGAGCTTGAGAAGCCGAATAGGCCTAATTCGTGGGCTGGCTGAGGCATAGATTGATCGGCGCTTGCGCTTGAAACCATGGCTGACCAGATTAATGAATCTGCCCTTGCCTTAGCCCGGGCGCGAGCTTGAGAAGCCGAATGGGCCTAACTCATGGGCTAGCTGAGGCATAGATTGATCGACGCTTGCGCTTGAAAACATGGCCGACCAGATTAATGAATCTGCCCTTGCCTTAACCAGGGCGCGAGCTTGAGAAGCCGAATGGGCCTAACTCGTGGTCTGGCTGAGGCATAGATTGATCGGCGCTTGCGCTTGAAAACATGGCCGACCAGATTAATGAATCTGCCCTTGCCTTAGCCAAGGCGCGAGCTTGAGAAGCCGAATGGGCCTAACTCGTGGGCTGGCTGAGGCATAGATCGATCGGCTCTTGCGCTTGAAAACATGGCTGACCAGATTAATGAATCTGCCCTTGTCTTAGCCAGGGCGCGAGCTTGAAAAGCCGAATGGGCCTAACTCATGGGCTGGCTGAGACATAGATGGATCGGCGCTTGTGCTTGAAAACATGGCCGACCAGATTAATGAATCTGCCCTTGCCTTAGCCAGGGCGCGAGCTTGAGAAGCTGAATGGGCCTAACTCGTGGGCTGGCTGAGGCATAGATCGATCAGCGTTTGCGCTTGAAAACATGGCCGAGCAGATTAATGAATCTGCCCTTGCCTTAGCCAGGGCGCGAGCTTGAGAAGCTGAATGGGCCTAACTCGTGGGCTGGCTAAGGCATAGATTGATTGGCGCTTGCGCTTGAAACCATGGCTGACCAGATTAATGAATCTGCCCTTGCCTTAGCCAGGGCGTGAGCTTGAGAAGCCGAATGGGCCTAACTTGTGGGCTGGCTGAGGCATAGATTGATCGGCGCTTGCGCTTGAAAACATGGCCGACCAGATTAATGAATCTGCCCTTGCCTTAGCGAGCCATGAAGCCGAATGGACCTAACCATTAAATTTGCCGAGGCATAGATTGATCAGCACTTGCGCTTGAAAACATGGCTGACTAGATTAATGAATCTGTCCTTGTTTTAGCAGTATGAGCTTGAAGCGAATTGGCCTAACTCGTTAAATTTGGTGAGGCATAGATTGATCGGTGCTTGCGCTTGAAAACATGGCCGACCAGATTAATGAATCTGCCATTGCCTTAGCCAGGACGCGAGCTTGAGAAGCCGAATGGGCCTAACTTGTGGGCTGGCAGAGGCATAGATCGATCGGCGCTTGCGCTTGAAAACATGGCCGACCAGATTAATGAATCTACCCTTGCCTTAGCCAGGGTGCGAGCTTGAGAAGCCGAATGGGCCTAACTCATGGTGTCACGCCCCAAAACTTGAGACCGCAAGAGAAATATATAAAGTACAATTCAAACAAAAGAGATAACCACAATATGTTAATATAAACATACAAGCAGAGTTATAACATAGATAACTTATTTGAGTTCCACTAGAGGTTTACAAACATTGTCAAACCAAAAGTTAAAAGAAGAGAGAACACAAAAACAAACTACTAGTCTAATTTTCAAGTGAACCACGGCTCTAAAACTTCATCTTGATTGTCTTCAGGATAACCTTCCCCGTCGTAAGCTGCTTCTTCACCTGGCATGACACGCCATGAGCTTGGAATGCCTAGTAAAAACACACACACTCCCATATCTTCTATCAATCAATCATACACAAAACAAATCAAGTAACATAACATACTTACATTAAGGTTTTATGAATTAGTAGTTAGACTAGGCGTTTAGCACCCCCCCCAAAGAGATCCTTCTACCCAACCACAAGGATTGAACGCCAGACTATTCAGAACTCCCCCTTTTGCTGCTTTGCAGACCTTACCACCCATGCCCACCTCCCGATTATTTAGCTGTCGGTGGCATTGATGGACCTCAAAAGGAACGGCCAACAAGTGGGCTCGCTTACACCCAAATTGTGCCTCGGGCTCGCTTACACCCTGCACATACCATACCAAAGGGCTCGCTTACACCCTGAAACCACCGCATAGAGTCTGAATACATCCAGGTCAACCTAGGGGCTCGCAAATCGCTTACATAAGACTTAACTCATTTGGTATTAACCCCATCATAATTCATGTCATGCATATGTATAAAATTGTTTTAAAACACTAAGATAAACGTCACCCATTGCCAACCCCTTATCATTTCCCGTTTATTAGATCTTTTGCTAGGTAAGTTAGTCACATTTGGTAATTCGGTCATTTAAACGAGTATGGGAAAAACATACTAGAGGAAATATAGTCCATGATCATCATACATAAGTATAGTCAAGCAAGAAAATAACATTAAAAAGGCTTGAAACACTTAGAGACAAATCACATAGTAGAACACAATTTCCAGCACCGGTCGGTCCTGTAGGGCTAACAATAACACTTTGGTAAAAATACTTCTAGGTCAAATTAGGGGCTGAAATTGCACAGAAATAATAATTAACCTGTCTAGTTTCAATTCCAATTCACAGAATGTGCATAGCACCTCCAGAAATTGATCCACAAGCTATATTCAAAAACCTGTCCAGATTTGTCACCCATTGGGAAAACTAGCGTTTCTCTCAATCTACCCGATGGTTTTCACTCAAATAAAATCTGTTGGAAAGAGGACTCAGAGTTCTAAATTTTGACAAAAGAACCAACACGAGATGATATTTCTAAAATTTTATAAAATTACTAAAAGTGGACTGTTTTTCAGAGATTCAGGACTAGATTTTTCAACAAATTATCCAAGCCCTAAAAACACACAATTAGGGGCTAATAAAATTTTCACAAGCTCTAAACACACCAAATATCTTACAATAAATTTAGATTCGAGAAATAAATAGGTTTGATATTTCTTTTAAATATTAGAAATTGCAGCAGTGCATATTTTGAATAAAATTGTAAGATAATGTCACCAATTCACACCCACACATGCATACACACCAAAAACTCAATTTACCATTAATACATAACCCAAGGGAGCATCTAGACAATATGATGAGTTGGGTAAAAAAATATGTGAGAAGACAAGGGAGAGGTGTATTTTTTACCTTCAAGAAGTCCTTTTTTTTTTTTTTCTTCTTCTCACTTCTCTACTCCCCTTGACTTCCCTTGAGCAAACTTTCCCTCTCTCACCCTCTCCTTGAGCTGATGAAAACCGTGGGTGTGGATTTGGACCAACTCTCAATTTATATAATATAGGTAGTTAATGGCTAAGGATATAAATATCTAGATATTTATTTATTTATTTATTTTATTTACTTCTTTGTTGTTATCAACCCACTTTTCCACCAATATTATATATATATATAAACTATGTATATATTCAAGTACACAATAGTATTCCATGCAAATAAATAATTAATGAAAGAACAATAATAAAAAAAATTAGAAATAAGAATAAAATGTGTGAATTAATTTAGAAATTATGAGGTAAATAAATAAAACCAAGTTTTAGGATAGTTCCAATCTTAAAGTGGTGTTCTATGATTTAATTATGGTAACACACGGAGAAATTATTCTTTGCTTGGGCCCTTACACAGATTTTTTTTTTTTTTTTTCGGAACTAGGGCTAAAATGCTAATAACCTAGGGCTCAGGGTTTCAAGTGTAATTAAAAAAATTAGGGTCTCTACACATGGGCTGGCTGAGACATATATGGATCGGCAATTGCGCTTGAAAATATGGTCGACCAGATTAATGAATCTGCCCTTGCCTTAGCCAGGGCGCGAGCTTGAGAAACTGAATGTGCCTAACTCGTGGGTCAAGTGACATAGATCTATCGCGCTATGCTGAAAACATGGGTTAATGAATCTGCCTCGCCTTAGCTAGTAGCGACCTTGAGGCCAAATGGGCTAACTGGGTAAATTTGGTGAGGCATAGATCGCTCAGCGCTTGTGCTTGAAAACATGGTCGACCAGATTAATTAATTTACCCTTGCCTTAGCCAGGGCACGAGCTTGAGAAGCCGAATGGGCCTAACTCGTAGGCTGGCTGAGACATAGATGGATCGGCGCTTGCGCTTGAAAACATGGCCGACCAGATTCATGAATCTACCCTTGCCTTAGCTAGGGAGCGAGCTTGAAAAGCCGAATGGGCCTAACTCATGGGCTGGCTGAGACATTGATGGATCGGCGCTTGCGCTTGAAAACATGGCCGACCAGATTAATGAGTCTGCCCTTGCCTTAGCCAGGGCGCGAGCTTGAGAAGCTAAATGTACCTAACTCGTAGGCTGGCTGAGACATAGATCGATCGACACTTGTGCTTGAAAACATGGCCGACCAGATTAATGAATCTGCCATTGCCTTAGACAGGGCGCAAGCTTGAGAAGCCGAATGGGCCTAACTCGTGGGCTGGCTGAGGAATAGATCGATCGGCGCTTGCGCTTGAAAACATGGCCGACCAAATTAATGAATCTGCCCTTGCCTTAGCCAGGGCGCGAGCTTCAGAAGCCGAATGGGCCTAACTCGTGGGCTGGCTGAGGAATAGATTGATCGGTGCTTGCGCATGAAAACATAGCCGTCCAGATTAATGAATTTGCCGTTGCCTTAGCTAGGGCGCAAGCTTGAGAAGCCGAATGGGCCTAACTCGTGGGCTGGCTAAGGCATAGATGGATCGGCGCTTGCGCTTGAAAACATGGCCAACCAAATTAATGAATCTGCCCTTGCCTTAGCCAGGGAGCGAGCTTGAAAAGCCGAATGGGCCTAACTCATGGGCTGGCTGAGACATTGATGGATCGGCGCTTGCGCTTGAAAACATGGCCAACCAGATTAATGAGTCTGCCCTTGCCTTAGCCAGGGCGCGAGCTTCAAAAGCCGAATGTGCCTAACTCGTAGGCTGCCTGAGACATAGATTGATCGGCGCTTGTGCTTGAAAACATGGCCGACCAGATTAATGAATCTGCCCTGGCCTTAGCCAAGGCGCGAGCTTGAGAAGCCGAATAGGCCTAACTCGTGGGCTAGTTGAGGCATAAATAGATCGGCGCTTGCGCTTGAAAACATGGCCGACCAAATTAATGAATCTGCCCTTGCCTTAGCTAGGGCGCGAGCTTCAAAAGCTGAATGGGCCTAACTCATGGGCTGGCTACGGCATAGATTGATCTTCACTTGCGCTTGAAAACACTGCTAACCAGATTAATGAATTTACCGTTGCGTTAGCCAGGGCGCGAGCTTGAGAAGCCGAATGGGCCTAACTCGTGGGCTGGCTAAGGCATAGATTGATCGGCGCTTGCGCTTGAAAATATGGCCAACCAGATTAATGAATCTGCCTTGCCTTAGCCAGGGTGCGAGCTTGAGAAGCCGAATGGGCCTAACTCGTGGGCTGGCTGAGGCATAGATTGATCGGCGCTTGCGCATGAAAAAATGGCCGACGAGATTAATAAATCTACCCTCACCTTAGCCAGGGCGCGAGCTTGAGAAGCCGAATTAGCCTAACTCGTCGGCTGGCTGAGGCATAGATTGATCGGCGCTTGTGCTTGAAAACATGGCCGACCAGATTCATGAATCTGCCCTTGCCTTAGCTAGGGCGTGAGCTTGAGAAACCGAATGGGCCTAACTCGTGGGCTGGCTGAGGCATAGATCGACGGCTGGTCACCATCAGACACGACTCGCTTCGCTTTAGCCTTAGCGGCGAGCTTGAGAAGTGAATGGGCCTAACTCGTGGGCCGAGACATAGATGGATCGGCGCTGCTTAAAACATGGTGACCAAATTAATGAATCCTTCGCTTTTAGCCAGTATGCAGGCTTGAGAAGCCGAATGTGCCTAACTCGTGGGCTGGCTGAGGCATAGATCGATTGGCACTTGCGCTTGAAAACATGGCCAACCAGATTAATGAATCTGCTCTTGCCTTAGCCAGCGTGCGAGCTTGAGAAACCGAATGGGCCTAACTCGTGGGTTGGCTGAGGCGTAGAGTGATCGGCGCTTGCGCTTGAAAACATGGCCGACCAGATTAATGAATCTGCCCTTGCCTTAGCCGGGCACGAGCTTGAAAAGCCGAATGGGCCTAACTCGTAGACTGGCTGAGACATAGATCGATCGGCGCTTGCGCTTGAAAACATGGCTGACCAGATTAATGAATCTACCATTGCCTTAGCCAGGCCGCGAGCTTGAGAAGCCGAATGGGCTTAACTCGTGGGCTGGCTAAGCCATAGATTGATCGGCGCTTGCGCTTGAAAACATGACCGACCAGATTAATGAATCTGTCCTTGCCTTAGCTAGAGCACTAGCTTGAGAAGCCGAATGGGCCTAACTCATGGGCTGGCTGAGGCATAGATCGATCGGCGCTTGCGCTTGAAAATATGGCCGACCAGATTAATGAATCTGCCCTTGCCTTAGCCATGGTGTGAGTTTGAGAAGCCGAGTGGGCCTAACTCGTGGGCTGGCTGAGGCATAGATTGATTGGCGCTTGCGCTTGAAAACATGGTGACAGACATCGAATCGCTTCGCTTAGCCAGGGCGCGAGCTTGAGAAGCCGAATGGGCCTAACTCATGGGCTGGCTAAGGCATAGATCGATCAACGCTTGTGCTTGAAAACCTGGCCGACCAGATGAATGAATCTGCCCTTGCCTTAGCCAGGGCACGTGCTTGAGAGGCTGAATGGGCCTAACTCGTGGGCTGGCTGAGGCATAGATTGATCGGCGCTTGTGCTTGAAAACATGGCCGACTAGATTAATGAATCTGCCCTTGCCTTAGCCAGGGTGCGAGCTTGAGAAGCCGAATGGGCCTAACTCGTTGGCTGGCTGAGGCATAGATCGATCGGCGCTTGCGCTTGAAAACATGGCCGCGCGAGCTTGAGAAGTCGAATGGACCTAACTCGTGCGCTGGCTGAGGCATAGATTGATCGGCGCTTGCGCTTGAAAACATGGCCGACCAAATTAATGAATCTGCCCTTGCCCCAGCTAGGGTACGAGCTTGAGAAGCCGAATGGCCCTTCAAACCTGCCAAAGCTCTCGGAGCCGTTGGTATTGATTCAGCTTCGCGCCTACATCATCGTCATTACTTCCCCTATTCCGATTTTAAAATTGAGAAAATCGACGATGAGTGTGCCAAATGAATAGACTTTCTTTTATTTTCAACGTTCATATTCAGTCTTGAAGTGTTATGTGTTTAATGAAATGACTTATTTGAACCTATTGGCAAGTTTTGTGTTGCGTGGTACAAACGCTGAAACATGCATTGACCGGCTCGAATCAAGAACAATCCTCATTGAATATTTATTCGGCCAATCGTGATATCCACGAAGGGCGCTCTGAAACCGGAGACTTTATTCGGCCAATCGTGATATCCACGAAGGGCGCTCCGAATCCGGAGACTTTATTCGGCCAATCGTGATATCCACGAAAGGCGCTCCGAATTCGGAGGCTTTATCGGCCAATCGTGATATCCACGAAGGGCGCTCCAAATCCAGAGGATTTATTCAGCCAATCGTGATATCCACGAAGAGCGCTCCGAATCTGTAAACTTTATTTGGCCAATCGTGATATCCACGAAGGGCGCTCCGAATCTGAAGGCTTTATCAGCCAAGTGTGATATCCACGAAGGGCACTCCGAATTCGGAGGCTTTATTGGTTAATCGTGATATCCATGAAGGGCGCCCCGAATCTGGAGACTTTATCAGCCAATCGTGATATCCACGAAGGGCGCTCCGAATCCGGAGACTTTATTCGGCCAATCGTGATATCCACGAAGGGCGTTCTGAATCCGGAGGCTTTATTCGGCCAATCGTGATATCCACGAAGGGCGTTCTGAATCCGGAGGCTTTATTCGGCCAATCGTGATATCCACAAAGGGCGTTCCAAATCCGGAGGCTTTATCGGCCAATCGTGATATCCACGAAGGGCACTCGGAATCCGGAGACTTTATTCGGCCAATCGTGATATCCACGAAGGGCGCTCCGAATCTGGAAACTTTATTCGGTCAATCGTGATATCCACAAAGGGCGCTCCGAATCCAGAGGCTTTATCGGCCAATCGTGATATCCACGAAGGGCGCTCCGAATCCGGAGGCTTTATCGGCCCTTAAGGGCTTGGAAGCTGAAGCATATGAAAACGAGATATTTTGTATTGCAACGGTGGAATATGTACAAGTATCAAGCCCACAAGTCAGGTCAATGATAGAATTTACGTAAATGTGTTGAATTCCAAGGTCGTGGCAGGTTTCTTCCTGACATGTCTGAGAGCCGATATACCCCTGTTCTCGCAATGGAATCTATCTAATAGGGGCCATCCCAGTTTGGGCCCAATTTTTTGTCGGCGGGTCTCCGGTCGGCTAGAAGTACCTTCTTCAGGACTAACTCTCCCGGCGTGTAGCGGCGCAACTGAACTCGTTGATTATATGATTTAGCGAGCTGCTGCTGATACCTTGCCATGGATGCCAGGGCACGGTCTCTTCGTTCTTCGATTAAAATTAGATCCAGGGCAAGCATCATGTCGTTTCGGCTCGTATCAAAAACTTGCGATTTCAAGGTTGGGAGGCCGATTTCCAGGAGTAAGATTGCCTGTATCCCGAAGCATAGGGCAAACGGCGTTTCTCCAATGGATCTCCTCGACGTAGTACGATAAGCCCATAGTACACTCGGCAATTCCTTGACCCATCTGCCTTTCGCTTTCTCCAGCCTCTTTTTGATGCTGTCCAAGATGGATTTGATAGAGGCTTCGGCTTGACCGTTGCTTTGGGGGTACGCCGATGTAGAGAAGTAAGGCTGAAGGCCATATTTGCTACATAACTCTTGATATATGCCACAATCGAACTAGGTGCCATTGTCTGAAATGAGAGCACTTGGAATGCCGAATCGTGTTATGATATTTCTCCATACAAAGCGTTTAATATCGGCATCTCGTATATGAGTTAAAGCCTCCGCTTCGACCCATTTTGTAAAGTAATCTGTCGCAACGATTAAAAATCGCTTGTTCCTTGGGGCCCTTGGCAGCGGTCCTACGATATCAAGTCCCCACTGAGCAAACGGCCAGGGACTGGTGATAGAGTTCAACTCTTCGGCAGACAGATGGGTCAATGGGGAGAACTTTTGGCACTGTTCGCATTTTTTCACATAACTCTCCGCGTCAGCTCTCATCGTCGACCAATAATACCCCTGTGTTATAGCTCGATGGGCTAAGGAGCGTCCGCCAGAATGGATGCCACAACTGCCCTCATATATCTCGGTCAGAAGCTCCTCCACTTTGTCCGGGTGCACGCATTCCAAATATGGACCAGAGAAGGACTTTTTATAAAGCCCTCCTTGCGGATCCAGATAGTATTGCAGGGCTTTGTTTCGCAGCTTGTGTGCTTCTTTTTTGTCCTCTGGGAGTTGTTCAGAAGAGAGGAACGCAGCAATGGGGTCCATCCAGCTCGGTGCAGATTCTATAATGTTAACACGGGCTTCCTCCGAAGGGCCAATACTCGGCTCCGGGATGAAACCTACTTCGATGGTCTGTTTGATCTCAGAATTGATGACGGAGGCCAGGTGTGCTAGGGCATCTGCGTGGGTGTTCTGGTCGCTTGTTATTTGGTTCAGTTCATGATGGTCAAATTTTGCTAGCAGGGAATTTGCCGTTGTCATGTAGGCCGCCATACGCTGGTTTCTTGCTGCGTATTTCCCCTTTAGCTTATTGATTACCAATTTTGAATCACAAAACACGAGAAAACGCCGAGCGCCAAGAAGGTGCGCATTCCGTAGACCGGCTAGAAAGGCTTCGTATTTGGCTTCGTTATTTGATACTTCGAAGCCAAGCTTGACGGCCTGCTCAATTACTGCACCGTCTAGAGACATGATTACAACTCCGACGCCGCTGCCCCGTTGGTTAGTTGATCCATCACAGTATAATTGCCAAATATCCCTGACATAAATTCTCCAATTCGACTTTGGGCGAACTTCAATCTTTGGTCGAACCTCGTCAGGTTTGAGGTCGGCAAGCCCTCCGGTGAATTCGACAACAAAGTCGGCCAGCACCTGACCCTTGATTGAGGTTTTCGGTAGAAACTGAATGTCGTACTGGCCGAGCTCGAGAGCCCATTTTGAAACATGTCCTGAAGCTTCTGCACTCCGTAATACTGATCGAAGGGGATAATCTGTTAGGACTCCAATGCTATGTCCCTGGAAGTAATGCATCAGTTTTCTCGCCGCCATGACTAGGGCTAAGATGAGTTTTTCCAGCGGAAGATAGCGTGTTTCGGCGTCAACCATTGCTTTGCTTACATAATACACTGGCCGTTGCTCTCCCTCCTCATGTTTTAATAGTACAGCGCTGACGGCTCTAACGGAAACTGCCAGATACAGAATGAGAGGGTCACCAGTGGCAAGTGTTGTCAATAGGGGTACTGAGCAAAGGTAGGTCTTGAGTCCGTTGAAAGCTGTTTCCCATTCGGCGGACCATTCAAAAGCCTTGCCCTGCCGTAGTGTCTAGAAGAATTGTCGGCAGCGATCTGTAGACCGGCTGATGAACTTGTTGAGTGCAGCGGCCATCCCCATCAACTTTTGGACTTCTTTCATTGAACGGGGGGAGTCGAGTTCCAAAATTGAGGTGACTTGCCTTGGGTTGGCTTCGATTCCTCGGTGGTTCATGATGTAACCCAAGAATTTACCAGAGCCGATTCCAAACGCGCACTTTGAAGCGTTCAATTTCATTTTGTATTTGCGTAAAATGCTGAATGTCTTTTCTAGATCATCTATATGATTCTGTTCTTCTTTGGAATTGACCACCATATTGTCGATGTATACTTCCATAGTGTGGTCGAGTTGTTCTTTGAACATGGTGGTGACCAGCCTTTAGTAGGTTGCCCCTGCATTTTTCAGCCCAAAAGGCATAACTTTGTAGCAGTAGGTTCCTCTTGGGGTGAGAAATGCAGTTTTGTCCTGGTCATCTAGATGCATGGCGATCTGATGGTAGCCTCTGTAAGCATCGAGGAAGCTCATGCGTTGATGGCGCACCGTTGCATCAACAAGTTGGTCGATTCTGGGTAGAGGAAAACAGTCTTTAGGGCAAGCTTTGTTCAGATCTGTGAAATCGACGCACACTCGCCAAGTCTCATTTTTCTTCTTCACCACCACCGTATTGGAGAGCCACGTAGGGTAGGTAACTTCTCTAATTGCCCCATTGTCAAGCAGTCTGTCGACTTCCTCAACGATGGCGGCGGTGTGTTCTACGGCTGACCGCCAACCTTTCTGAATGATCGGCTTACATTTAGGATCGACATTAAGTTGGTGTTGTGAAACTGATGGGTCTATAACTGGCATTTCATATGGATTCCATGCAAAGACGTCGAGGTTACTGAGCAGGAAAGAGATCAGCTGTTGCCTGTCGGCCTGATTTAGAGAGGCGCAGACTATGAAGAACTTTTCCGGGCTTCCGTCGATGTCGACTCGATCTAGACCTTCCGTGGCCTTTTCGTTTGAATGCCACCCAACTTCATCCAGGATTTCTCGATCCGGCACCTCAATGGAGTATACTTGCAGTTTCTTTGTCGTTTTGGCGGCAAGGAGATAACATGTTTGTGACGATTTCTAGGAGCCCCGGATTTGCTCAATGCCGTTTTCTGTTGGGAAACGTAGCAGTTGATGATAGGTGCTTGGGACGGCCTGCAAGGTGTGCAACCACGATCACCCCATAATGAGATTGTACGGCGATGGCAACCTAACAACCAAGAATTCGATATCCACCGTTCTGGAACCCGCTCAAACGGGTAGGCTGATCTTTCCCAATGGGTACTCTGGGTTGGCGTTGAAGCCGAATAGCGGGTAAGGAGCCGGAGTAAGGTCTGATTTGCTGAACCCGAGTTTGGTGAGGGTTTTATAGTACATAACCTCCGAAGTACTGCCCTGGTCTATAAGAATGCGTTCGACGGTGAACCGATTTACGCGTAGCTCAACAACCAATGGATCGATGTGAGGGAGTGTGACGCCGATCAAATCGGAGTCATTAAAGGTGATGCTCTGCACTTCTTGGAGCCACTTTGCTGGTGTGAGTTGCTGTTGGGGGCCTGGAAGTGATTGGATTGCATGCACGGCCGGGGCTGCTGGCAGGCTGTATATCATGTAGACAGTGTCAAGCGGAAATGAATCCTTCGGAAGGGCGGGTGTTTTGATCGCACTCTTCCGGACGCATCGCTGGAGACGTTTGTCCTTTCCCAACTCCTCAAGGTGGTCTGTTGAGGCATTGCGACCATCGGTGTCTTGCTGTCGGGCTCAAGATCGTCGATCATCTACCCTCGGGGGTCGTTCTGAAGCCTGGCACACTGTTTGTTTGGACTTTGCTATTTCGAGGGCCAGATCACGACGAAGGCGTTTGTTCTCAACGATGATGTCGTCCAAACGCTGTTTGGTCTGCCTGGCTTGTTCCATGGTCGCTTGTATTGTCTCTTGCATTGGAGTGGAAGATGAGCAGAGGTTCAAGGCAAATCTTGCTGCGATGGTTTTTGGTCCCGGCTTGTTTGCTAGAGTGAGGTCGTCTCTCTGTGTGGTTTCGTCGGTGGCTATCGGAGGATCTTCAATCACGCTTACCATGGATGCATTTGAGTATTCCTACAGACGGCGCCAATTATGGAGAAGTGGTTTAGAAATACTCTTCAGATCTTGGGAGACGCTGGTGATCCTCAGCTAGTCACCTGAAAAGACACAAACACTCCGGTCGGGGGTGCCGGAATTAGCACTCCGACGGGCAAGTCAGTTCTTGCACTCAAAATAACTTATCTTCTAAGTTAAGCAAAAAGTGATTGTTACATACCTTTCTGAATCTGTAGTTCTTGTATTTATACTCCTTTTATTGGGCCTCGGGGTTTGAGCGTACTTTTATTCACTGTCCTTACCTTTATTCTGATCCACGCACCTTTCTTTATTCGGCCTTCATAATGTATTCGGCATCCTAATTACGCAGGATGGAGCCGAATAATACCCGATCTCTGAGGTATGCACCTTCCAACTCTTCCATTTATTCGGCTCCCACAGAGACGATGAATGCCAACAAGAGCAAGCTCCACCCTGTATTGAAACTCATCACCTACATTGACTCCCGGCACTAATCCTATTATATGTTTGCCTGTGTTAACTTCTTTTCCTTTAGCCCTGATAATCTATGCTACTTTCAGATCGTGCCTTACCTTTCAGTATCCTTGTTTCTTCAAATTTGCTTCTTCTCCTTGCAAGAGCTTCCTACAAATAGCTTGGAATAGACGTTGTGTTTCCCTCACTTTGTTACGAACATTACCATGACTCGAGCTATCAGGACCAAAAGGAGGCAAGATCACCTGAAAATCATGTGGTCTCTGAACTGCAAGAGAATCTTCATCTTGCTCACATATGGAAAAATCTCCCTTATCCTTGACAACCAGTGCACCTTTATTTTCATATGAAACCTTTCCAGAAGGAAGCAATTTCTTCTTCATATCCCTCTTTTTGGCATTTGTATCCCGAACATCCCTGTCCAATTCTTCAATGCCAATCCTTGTTGTCTTTCTCACTAGACTGCATTCTTCTTTAGTCCTCACCGTCTCTCTTGATAACAGTACTGACAAAGACCTCAATCGAGCAATCAAGTCTTGTTTCCCAAGACAATTCTCAGGTGCTCTTCCTCAGTCGGAAAAATAGCATTCATTCCACAAAAAGGAGGGAATTCACGAATAATTCTAACCCTTCTCCTAAAATATTTAGCTTTCAGGTTAGTCTCCTTCGAAACATTGCCATCACTAATAGGCCACTCTGGAGGAAACCATGTTTTCGCACCACCTGATGGAACCACCCCATCAGCCATATAAACAATCTCCAACACAATTTTGCTTTCTGGTGAACCCTCACTCTTCACCACATCCTGAACTTCCACTTTGTGCAACTCCTTTGACAATTCTAGTGCATTATTTTCTAAAGCTTTTGGCAAGCCACTTCCTAGAGGCACAACAACAGGAAACAATTCAGCCCCATTGACCTTCCCAACTGCAACCACTACCTTCCCCAACAAATCATTCAATATATTGGGCAATTCCAACTTCACCGAACTTTCCACCAATTGATGAGATGATGATTCATTCCCAATTTCAAAAGCTTTGA
The DNA here is from genome assembly GCA_025200525.1 of Camellia lanceoleosa. NCBI lineage: Eukaryota > Viridiplantae > Streptophyta > Magnoliopsida > Ericales > Theaceae > Camellia > Camellia lanceoleosa. Next base: position 1,041,518 of record JANUSC010000047.1, on the reverse strand, counting down.
CACAATCACCCTCTGCAACTTTCACCATCCTTTCATCAGCCACCAAATTCTCTTTATCACCTAGTGATGCTACTACCTCAGTATCCTGGGGCATCATATTGATGAATGAAGCATTCTGTCCACACCCAGGTGGAAAATGGCGAACAGCGTAAACCTTTCGCTTCTTGTACTTAAGCGAAACACCAGAAAAGGTGCAATAACCATTGTAAAATGACCAATTGTTGGAACTCCCATCAAATAAATCACCATTTGATAAGAAACCCATCCTCCTCAATAACTAGTAAGCAAACTGGCTCTTTGTTGTTGTCAAGAAAAAATGCAGCAAATAGAAGAATATGTGATGAAAAAAAATACAACAAATGGAAATCAGTGCAGACAAGCTAATGAATATGGACAGATATGAACGAGAAAGACAAAATAGACAAAATTCATGAGATGTATCTATACATTAAAGGTACGAGAAGCTGTGAAACTAAACAAATTAGAGTTGAAATGTAACCAACGATAAATTTAGAACACCTAATATGTTAGAAGTTGCAGTTCTGGTCAAGAGAACACAAACTGATTAGAAAGGACACCAATCAACACAAACTAATTTGTGTTCATGACAGTACTTGAATGGAGACAGTTCTTGCATACCCATTATTTTTGGTAATAGTGGAAATTTCAAATTTGCCTCGTGGTTTTCCTCTCATTCATTGAAGGTTTTCCATATAATGTTTGGTGTTCTATGTGGTTATGTATTTTTTCTTGTCTCCTTAATCCATTGTTTCATTCTTCAGTTCACACTTGATAGTGGTTGGAAGCGTATTTTCTTTAGAGCCAGCCAAACCCAGAATCGAACTGATCTTGGTTGGTTCTCAATTTTAGACCCAAAACCGAACCAACCCAACCCGAGGAAATTCCAATTGGATCGGATTGGCTTCGCACGTCTAATTGTGTTGTATAAAGCTTGACCTATTCATTGTTTTATTTTATTACTATAATGCAAAACAATAGAGACCTATCTAGTATCCACATGAGACTTAGCGATAACCAATAACATTCTATTATATAATGCATACAACTCATTTGGTGTGAACTTTTGTCAAACAATTTTGATTACCAAAAAACTACAACCCTATATTTCGTTCCAAATATTTGCTTTTGCCTTGCGGTTATTGTATCGACTAAAAAATAAAATCAATTGCTACCCACTACACAAACACACTCTCTCTCTTCACTCTTACCCACTCATAATCTCCATATTGATAGTTTCAATTGCATGTGCTGTGCCCAACTAAACTATAAAACTTAAAAAAAATTTGTAAAAGCTTTTCAAGGATCGGTTCACGGGTTAGTTCGGGTTACCAGTCACCAACCCCACACAAAGCCAAACCGAATTGGCTGAATTTGAAATTTTCTAGTATATAACTGAACAGAAACCAATGCTAGAACTATAGAACTAAATCAAACCAACCCATGAAGGCAGGACAGGTTTGGTTCACAGTTTATTTGGTTCTTTTGTGCATCCTTATTTTTCCCAGATGTGAAATAAAACCAATTAGGGTTCAAATGCAACAAAATAAATTACGTTTGAAATTTACCAAACAATAAAAAGATGCCCACCCATTCTGAGAAACAGTTGAAATGCTTTCTAAGGAGACTAAAATACTGTCAGCTAGAGCACCATTTGACATTGACAGCATTCCCAACAATTAAAGACGGAAAATTGATTGTTTGGGTAGGGGTGTAAATGAGTCAAGTGGAGTCAAACAATAACTTGTTCAAGTTTGACTTGAACTTAAAAATTTTCAAAAATTGTTCTAACTTGACTTGTTTACCTTCGAGCTTTTAATTGAACTGGTAATGAGCTAAGTATGAATAGCTTGGGTTTTGTAGTATATAACTAAGGCATCGTTCGGGAAGTTGGCTATTTTAGTTGGCTAAAATACTTGCGTTTGGAAAAATGGTTAAATTTTTTTTTAGTTAGATATCATGTTTGTAAGAGAAAAAGTGAAATGGCTATAGATTTGATGTAACATTTTGTCTTATTGGTTATTTTAGTCTATTTTATCTTTTTGTAGATTTTAGCCCAAAAAGCAAAAAATAGCATTTGCCAAACAAAACCTAAGCCAAAACTGTTAGTAAGTAATTCAAGCTTGACTTAAAAACTTAATGAGTTTTAAAATATATTCCAAATAGACTTGCTTCCGTAAGGAGTCAATCGGAAATGGCATTTGACAAACCGAATATGAGTCGAGCTCAGAGTAGCTTGATTCATATTATGGCCTACGTTTTGGTGGCAAAAAAACGTGCATAAATTATTATTATTTTAAATGAAAATGGAAATTTATATATATAAATTATATTTTTTAAAAAAATAATAAATAAAAGAAGGAAAATGGTGCTGAGAAACAAGTGATTTACGTGAAAACAACAATGGCAAAGAGAACCGAGACAATTCATGCCCAGTATTGATGCATCCTAAGTAAGCAAAGACGCAAATTTAATAATATCCAGTTCCAACCTAACTTGAAATGACTCATAACCCATCAAATAGACCACCAATCAACAATAAACATGAGAAATTAACTGTTTGGAAGTTGAGAAAGTAAAGAAAGCTTAAACTAACGCTAAAAATCTAGTAAACCAAGTAGAAACGTGAAAGAAAACGACAAATGTAAAGTGATTGAAATTTAACAATATCCAGTTCCAACCTCACTAAAAATGACTCATAACCCATCAGATAGACCTCCAATCAACAATAAACACAAGAAATTAACTGTTTGGCAGACAAGAAAATACTAATGAAAAAAGAAAATGGATGAGAATGTAAGAAAAAGCTAAAATTAGCACTAAAAATCAACTAATTATGTAGAAACGTGCAAGAAAACAAGAAATGTGAAGTGATTCAAACAAAGATTAAAATTAAAACAAATCACAGTTAGAAGTGTAAAAAAATGAGGTTTAAATCAACCTGATTTTGCGAAGAAGACCAAGAGATTCTTCGAAGGACTTAATGATGATTCGTCGGTGGACTTGTGCAGAGAGTTGGGATCAAAAATTTATGGTTTCTTGGTGGAAAATTTATAAGCGTTTCCGGCAAGAACTCCATGACATAGTGAAGGAAAGGTGTCATGAAGGAAAAGTTTATGCTTTATATGGAAAATGGGTAGTGGAAGAAGTTAATTTTCATTTGACCACGTGGCACGAAATGAAAACGGGATTACTCTTGAAGCGGTTAGATGTGTGTAACTGAAAAAACGCTGCAACGTTTCTGCAAGACGTCGTCGATCAAACCCGATTACGCGACTGATTGGTTTTAATTAAGAATTTTATTAATTATAAATTGTATTTTGTTTAGGACACTCAGTTAGAACTTCTATTGGCTTAATCTTAGATATTTTTGGTTAAAAATATATTATTTGTCCAAAAGAGATGTCTATCCTTTCAAACAAAAATGTTTAAGAGCCCGAAATCTCGTTGGCTCAAATTGGCTCGAAACCCAAAACGACATCATTTTGGGTTTCATTTTTATTTTTTTCTTTTCTTTCTTTCTTTCTTTTTCTTTCTTTTTGTTGTTGCTTTTGAATACAGAGGAAGAAAGGCAAGAGATAGAGAGGAGAGAAGAGAAGAGAAGAGGAAGAGAGAAGAAAGGGAAAAGACAGTGATGGCTTCGACGGTGATGGCGGTGATCACTGGTGGGTATCACCGATCGCCACTCGCCACTCGCCAATCTATTTTATTTATTTTTTTCTGGATCTGCAGCTAAAAATGAAGGGGGGGAATTTTGTTGGTTGTTGGCTGTGTTGATGAAGATGTTGATTTTTTATTTTTTTTTTTACTGGATCTAAATCTGAAGATGAGGGGGAAAAAAAAAATTTGTGATGATGATGATTTGTTGGTTATTGATGATGTTGATGCTGTGTTGATGGTGCTGGGTTTGATTTCTTCTCTTCTCTCTTCTGTTGATGGTGTTGTGTTGATGGTGTTGGGTTTGCTGTGTTGATGATTTCTTTTTCTTCTCTTCTGTGATGATGTTGTGTTGAGTCGGAAGAAGAGAAGGGAAGGAAGAAGAAAAGAAAAAAAAAAAAAAAAATCAAAACGGCGTTGTTTTGAAATTCGGGACAGTCGAGCCATGGGGAATTCGAGCTCTGTAACGGGATTGCTTTTCAAAATCTACCCATCTATTTATCTATTCAAATGTTATATATTTGTATATATATCACATATTAACTCAATTATTTATTTAAATGTCAACGATCTATATTCATGTCACTTATCTATTTATATATTTGTTTAATATCATCAATCTATCCACCTGATTATCACCAGCTGTTGCCGACCATCAACACCATCAGCCATCAGTGACTTTCAGGCAACTTTTATAGCCAATTTTTTGATGATTTTTCTGACGTCAGTAAATTTTTGATACGTATTTTTACCACTAAAAAAAAATTAAATCTTAAATCAAATAACATAGGACCCAATAAAAATGAACTTTTTACTAATTAATCCTTTTCTTTACTCACCTTATAATGTTTGTTAACAAATTCATCTCTTCTCTTTCTTTATCTTTATCCTTTTCATTTTTTTATAATATTTTTAGTATTTTAGGAATGTATCACATTAAGCAACATTTTTAAATGAAAATTAAATAACTCATTTGGACGTAGGGTAAAGCTCACCTCGGTTTACATAATATAATCACATTGGTTAATTTAACATGTGTCACATCACACGACATTAAAAAATGTTGAATATAATAAAAATAATAATTTATTTACATTGAAAAGAAATATTTTTAAAATTATTCTTGAAAGCTGCTAAACACTCTGGTTAATCTAATATGTGTCCCGTGACATTAAAAAAATTATGAATATAATAAAAATAATAATTTATTTACATTGAAAATAAATATTTTAAAAAATATCCTTGGAAGCTTCTAGCCACTATTTCTTAGATAGAAGAAAAGCTTTATTAAACACACCTATACCTTCATAGATTGAAACATGCATTGATTTAAGAAAATTTAAATTCAGCCCATCGAACTTAAAATATTTACAAAATAATGGAAGTGCAACTTTTTTGTGTGCAAAGAAAACACAGCAAAAGATTCTTATGTTTTGTGTTATTTTTTCCCCACCTCCCATAGATTATAAGGGGTTTTATTACTTACAGGTGAAGTTGTATTAAAATTCAGTTCCGATACGTAGCTCGAATTTGGAGGCTCGAATTTGGCTCGAATTCGGAGAAGAAGAAGAAGAAGAAGAAGAAGAAGAAGAAGAGAAGGAGGAATGAGGAGGAGGAGGAAGAAGGAGGACTGGAGGGGGCATAATCACAGGGAGAGGAGGAGGCGGAGGCGACGGCGGTGGTGCTGCAACGATCTCCTCTCCTCCTCTTTCTTTCTGCCTCTCTCCTCCACTTTCTCTTCTCCTTCTTCCTCTGCTCTTCTCCTATGTTCAACGAAGAAGAAGAAGAAAAGAAAGAAAGAAAAGGAAGAGAAAGAAAAGGCAGGAAAAAAAATAAAAAAATTAAATAAATAAATAAAATTCGAAATCCAAAACGACGTCGTTTTGGGTTTCGAGCCAAATTCGGGCCACCGAATTCGAGCTACGAGTCATTTTCCATTAAAATTTTGCACCACATGAGCTAAACAGTTAGGCTCGGTAGGTTTTAATTTTAAAAATTGAAGCTAAACCAAAATTAGTGTTTCTTATAAAATATAGCTCAAGCAAGTTAAAGTCATAAGACCTCGTTCGACAAGTGGTAATTTTAGTCAAAAAATAAAAAAAAAACACTAAAAAAAATTAAAAAATCAACAATCTATACCAAAAAGTCAAAGATTCCCTTTTATCTTTATTTTTTGCACATCTTTCGTAAAAAATCAAAAAGTCATTCCAAATATACTAGTTTTTTTTACATCATATTTTAGTCAGAAAATCAAAAAAGTTACTAAAAAAATCTATTTCCAAACAAGGCCTTAAAGGTCAGTTTAGTTGGTCCAGTTATTACTAATCTTTTTGAGTAAATTACAAATACATCTTATCAAATTTATTTAAAATATGATTTTGGAAATTATATCATACCCCTTAAAGTTTCTAATTTCATAACAAATAACTCATTTTATTAATAAATTATCTAGTCAATTAATAATTTTTAATAATGTCAGAATTTTATTATTGTATAAAAGAACAATTAAAAATTTTATTTTTTCAATTAATTATGATAAATACAAAATTTTGACAAAGGAATAATTATAATTTTTCAAATTACAAAAAACAATTTATATTTTAAATAAATTTCATATGGTATTTTTAATTTTTCCTTATTTTTTTATTAAAAATGTCTAAGACCTCCTTTTTTTCCCACCCCCTTTGACCCCCCTCTCGCTCATTAGTTGGATTTTCTTTTATTTTTTTTTTGTTTTCCTTGTTCTCCAATCACCACCTACCACATGTGTATGGGGAGTGGTGGAGATAATGATTGGAGGGGGTCTCTATCACTCCTCTTTTTTTTATATCCCTAGGTGGTGTGATAAAGGCATAGGCACCAACTATTCTTTTTGTCCACCAAATTCTCGTAATTTCGTTTTAAATAAGGAGTTCCAACTGTGACAAAAATGAGACAGGTAATGCCACTCTTGGACAAACAACACCAATTTTCGGGTTATCTTTCTTTTTCCATCCAATGGCCGAAAACAAATGTTCCATGACATACAATCTCATGAAATGGGCTTCACATTTTATCTATTCCCTTAGGGTATGTTTGTTTCGCAACTTGAGTGGCCAAATTAGATTATTATGACTATGGGTCCCACTTACAGCTTATTTGGTAGTAAAATGGAAGGGCAGATTGATAGTCCAATGGGTTTAGTAATTCTCCTTAGTAGAAGGATTAGCTTGGCTAATTTTTGAGTGGAATTAGAAAAATAGTGAGGAGATTGAGTCTATTTTATATAAAAAATTTATTTTTTTTACCAAGTGCACATGTTTGTTTTAATATTTGTTTTAGCGTTTTTTCAATATAAAAATAATTTATTTATTTATTTTATACAAAAATAATTTAATAATCTCATCATTAACCATCTCCCATACTATCATTAAAATAAACATACTTTTATTTAATCCCTTTATTAACAATCTCTACATTAACAATCTCTTCACTAACCATCATCTCATTAAAAATTTCATTTAACTTAATTCGCCAAACGAACGTAACCTTAATTTTCAAAACTATTCCAATAAGAAAATGTGATTGTGAGACATATAAATAAGAGATTGGAGCGTTTGTTCGACATGATAGTGGCTGCTAGTGGTGTCACTCGCTAAAAATTAAAAAAAATAAATAACAATAACAATCCAACAAAAAAGAATGAAATAGAGAGACATGTACACCAAGGTTATGTTTGTTTGGATGAACATGAGTTTGAAATTTGATTAATAGTTTAATAAAATTATTAATCCGATATTTGGTTAAACAATTGAAGTATGAATTAACAATTCATCCGAATATGGTATCCCACATATGTTGTGAGATATAAATTGGAGGACTGAGTAAAAGTCTGGACAATTAGTCATTCCATATAATCCTAACTCAATCCAAACATATGATACGATACACAATCCAAAAGAATTCGTAGTCCTAGAATTATTAGTCATTGTAATACTAATGTAATCTAATCCAATCTAGTCCGCCTAAACAAATATGGCCAAGAGTGATACCATTGGTCAAAGCTAAGAATGAAAATGGAAAAGCATGGCCAAAAGCCATGGGTCCCTAGAGGTTGGCAAGTAACTATCAAGTGAATGTAGGTTGATGTCGATTATATCAGGACAATGAGAAAAGCGAAAATTGGATTGGAAGATAATCAATGAGATAGATGAAGATTCCATAATTTAAAATTTTACTCATTTCATAATTTTTTTTTTAATCTTATTCAAGTTGTGAGTATGATAATTTTCATCCATATGTTTTTATTCCATGACAAACTATCCCGACCCGCTATCAGATACGCTATATGGGTGTGATTTTATTCTAGTGAATTATTTTCTAAAGCTTTTGGCAAGCCACTTCCTAGAGGCACAACAACAGGGGACAATTCAGCCCCATTGACCTTCCCAGCCGCAACCACTACATTCAATATGTCGGGCAATTCCAACTTCACCGAACTTTCCACCAATTGATGAGATGATGATTCATTCCCAATTTCAGAAGCTTTGACACAATCACCCTCTGCAACTTTCACCATCTTTTCATCAGCCACCAAATTCTCTTTATCACCTAGTGATGCTGCTACCTCAGTATCCTCGGGCATCAGATTGATAAATGAAGCATTATGTCCACACCTAGGTGGAAAATCGCGAACAGCATAAACCTTTCGCTTCTTGTACTTAAGCGAAACACCGGTGCAATAATCATTGTGCAATGACCTCTTGTTAGAGGTCCCATCAAATAGATCACTATTAGATAAGGAACCCATCCTCTTCAATAGCTAGCAAGCAAACTGGCTCTTTGCTGTCGTCAAGAAAAAATGCGGCAAATAGAAGAATATGTGACGGAAAAAAATACAACAAATAGAAATCAGTGCAGACAAGCTAATGAATATGATCAGATATGAACGGAAAAGAGAAAATAGATAAAATTCATGAGATGTATCTATACATTAAAGGTACGAGAAGCTGTGAAACTAAACAAATTAGAGTTGAAATGTAACCAACTATAAATTTAGAGCACCTAATATGTTAGAAGTTACAGTTCTGGTCAAGAGAACACAAACTGATTAGAAAGGACACCAATCAACACAAACTGATTTGTGTCCGTGACAGTACTTGATGAGTAATTCAAGCTCGACTTAAAAACTTAATGAGTTTTAAAATATTCCAGATATTTCAAACCGAATACGAGTCGAGCTCAGAGTAACTTGATTCATATTATGGCCTACGTTTTGGTGGCTAAAAAATGTGCATAAATTATTATTTTTTAAATGAAAAAGGAAATTCATATATTAAAATTATATTTTTTTAAAAATAAATAAATAAAAGAAGGAAAATGGTGCTGAGAAACAAGTGATTTACGTGAAAACAACAATGGCAAAGAGAACCGAGACAATTTGTGCCCAGTATTGAGCATCCTAAGTAAACGAAGACACAAATTTAACAATATCCAGTTCCAACCTAACTTGAAATGACTCATAACCTATCAAATAGACCACCAATCAACAATAAATATGAGAAATTAACTGTTTGGAAGCTGAGAAAGTAAAGAAAGCTTAAACTAACGCTAAAAATCAGGTAAACCGAGTAGAAACACGAAAGAAAAGGACAAATGTAAAGTGGTTCAAATTTAACAATATCCAATTCCAACCTGACTAAAAATGACTCATAACCCATCAGATAGACCTCCAATCAACAATAAACACAAGAAATTAACTGTTTGGCAGACAAGAAAATACTAACGAAAAAAGAACATGGATGAGAAAGTAAGAAAAAGCTGAAATTAGCACTAAAAATCAACTAATTATGTAGAAACGTGCAAGAAAACGAGAAATGTGAAGTGATTCAAACGAAGATTAAAATTAAAACAAATCACAGTTAGAAGTGTAAAAAAATGAGGTTTAAGTCAACCTGATTTTGAGAAGAAGACCAAGAGATTCTTCAAAGGACTTAATGGTGATTCGTCGGTGGACTTGTGCAGAGAGTTGGGATCGAAAATTTATGGTTTCTTGGTGGCAAATTTATAAGCGTTTCTGGAAAGAAGTCCATGAGAGAGTGAAGGAAAAGTTTATGCTTTATATGGAAAATGGGTAGTGAAAGAAGTTAATTTTCATTTGACCACGTGGCACGAAATGAAAACGGTATTGTTCTTGAAGTGGTTAGGTGTGTGTAACTGAAAAACCGCTGCGACGTTTTAGCAAGACGTTACGCGACTGATTGGTTTTAATTAAGAATTTAATTAATTATAAATTGTTTTAGGACCCACGGTTAGAACTTCTATTGATCTTAGATATTTTTGGTTTAAAATATATTATTTGTCCAAAAGAGGTGTCTATCTTTTCAAAATCTACCCATCTATTTATTTATTCAAATGTTATATATTTGTATATATATCACATATTAACTTCATTATTTATTTAAATGTCAACGATCTATATACATGTCACTTATCTATTTATATACTTGTTTAATATCATCAATCTATCCACCTGATTATCACTAGCTGTCGCTGACCACCACCACCATCAGCCTTCGGTGACCTTCAGACAACTTTTCTAGCCAATTTTTCGATGATTTTTCTGATGTCAGTAAATTTTCGATACGTATCTTTACCACTAAAAAAAGATTAAATCTTAAATCAAATAACATATGACCCAATAAAGATGAACTTTTTACTAATTAATCATTTTCTTTACTCACCTTATAATGTTTGTTAACAAATTTATCTCTTCTCTTTCTTTCTCTTTTTCCTTTTCTTTTTTTATAATATTTTTAGTATTTTAGGAATGTATCACATTTAGCAACATTTTTAACATTTAACTCATTTGGACGTAGAGCTCACCTCGGTTTACATAATATAATCATATTGGTTAATTTAACATGTATCACATCACATGACATTAAAAAAATGATGAATATAATAAAATTAATAATTTATTTACATTGAAAAGAAATATTTTTAAAAATATCCTTGGAAGTTTCTAAACACTCTGGCTAATCTAATATGTGTCACATGACATTAAAAAAAATTATGAATATAATAAAATTAATAATTTATTTACATTGAAAAGAAATATTTTTAAAAATATCTTTGGAAGTTTCTAGACACACTAGTTAATCTAACATGTGTCACATGACATTAAAAAAAATGATGAATATAATAAAAATAATAATTTATTTACATTGAAAAGAAATATTTTTAAAAATATCCTTGGAAGCTTCTAAACACTATTTCTTAGATAGAAGAAAAGCTTTATTAAACACACCTATACCTTCATAGATTAAAACATGCTTTGATTTAAGAAAAATTAAATTCAGCCCATTTAACTTAATATATTTACAAAATAATGGAAGTGCAACTTTTTTGTGTTCAAAGAAAACACAGCAAGTTACACCACCAAAAGATTTTCACGTTTTGTGTTATTTTTTCCCCCACCTCCCATTGATTAGTAATTTCTCCTCTCTAAGAGGATTGATTTGAACATTGGAATACCCAATTTTGGGTTAAATTATCATAACCAAATCTTTTTCTTTTTTTCAAAATTGTAGGATATTAGTTTTTTAGTAAAATCAAATTACAACTACTAAAGGTGTAATAACCATATTCCGTAATCTGCTATTAATCAATAATTAAGAATGCTAATTAAGTATTTAAGATGAAATTATGTGTTAATTGTGTGATTTATGTGATATTTGAAACTGTATCTGTTAGTTGTAGGATTATCTCTATTGAGAATTCTATTTTGTTATGAAAATTGAAGGCCTTAATGGCGTTAGAACACAAAATTGACTAGGTCAATAAATTCTTTGGAAATTTTAGAATTTCTTGGCAAGTTTAATTAGATTTTGATTCAAATCCAAATAATTATAATAAATTAATTAGCTTAAGTTAATTAAAACTATATTAATGTGATTTAATGAGCTTAGCTCATTTTGTTGAGCTCAAAACCTATCTAGAGAGCCTTAAAGAAACAGATAGACTACACTTTGAGAGAGATTATCATCTAGAGTAGAGGAAATGAAGAATTGTCAAGGAATTGGAAGAGATTTGAGAAGATCCAGCTAATAAACTCTCAATCCAAGCTCTAGGTAAGATCATCACCCTGAATTTTTGTAGAATTCACCATGTAAAAGTTAAATTCATGAAGTTGTGAGGCCATTTGTATGGATTGAGAAGAATGTCTTAAGATCACCATGAATGTAGTCAATATGGGTTGAATTAGAACATGCATGTACAATTCATCATTTTCAAGCTCAATTTTCAAAGAATCCAAACATGCATGAGGGTTTTACTTGTTATCCTAAAGTATTTTACATAATTCTTCACTAAACACCTCATATGTTCATGATTTGAAGGAAAAGAATCTACCTTGTTATATGCATGGTTGAGAAAGGAAGTTTTAAACTTGCTTTTAAGGAATTACCAAGATTTTGAGCTTTGATTTTGTACTTTGGCTTTGTGTTCATGTTTTGGATGACGTTCTACGAGTTTTTCAAGGTTATGGCTCAACCATGCAAGTTGAAGTTTTGGAATTTGTGTTTTGAACTTAGAAGTCAACTTTGAAAATTCCAGAATCTGGTTGCACTATCGAGCGATCAAACCGTCACTCGAGTACACTTTCAAAGCTCTCAGTATTTTTGCAGATGAATGCAGCTGGCTCGAGGGACCAAATGTGTGCTCAAGTGAACTCACCTTTGCACAACTTATGGCTTGAGCGACCAAGAAGTTGGCTCGAACCTAGATTTTCAATATCCAAAAGTTTTGCAAACCACTCGAGCGACCAAGGGTGCACTTAAGCAAACTGCTCTGTTTTCAGCATTTTGTAATGCATTTCTAACGCGCGAACTACATTGTTTTTAGCATTTTTGTAATGCATTCCTAAGTGCATAATTTTATCTTCATTCCATTATAGGTATTCTTAAGCCATTGTTTAGACAACAATAATGAGGAAACGAGTTAGAAACACACAAAGAGGATTGAATTAAATAAATATCATTTGGGAATGTGTGTTTCAATGTGAATTTGTTATGTGTTTGTGTAGGTCACGTGCTACAATCAGTCTGATCTATATGAGAAGCTATTTGTGAGTAAGAATTCTGTAAAACTATGTTTGATATAAGGTATTTTATGAATTACAAGTTATATTTGTTTCTAAACTGATGTTTTATGAATGAATGAGTGAATGATTGTCTGTTTTCTGAAATGTAATCGTGGGATCCTTAGCATCTGTATCTGTTATTTGTAATCTGTTATTTGCTATCTATTAAAGAGATCTCTATCAGTTCCATTTCTTGGAACTACTTTCTAACCTTTAAGGTTAACTGTATTGATAGCCATCAAATATGACTATTCTGGTCTATATGACCAACTCTATTGTTTTGCTAATGAATGTACCACGTATGACTATTTACAAGTACAAGTATGATTTTGATATGTTACAAATTCTGATTCTAGAATTGATTCCATTTTTATTTGTTTAACCGTTTTATTTACCGTAATGGACATCATTCATTAACCCTTTACGTTGTTATTCACTAAGCTCCAGCTCACTGTTCATATTTATGTATGTATGTGATCAAGCGTATGACCACGCTTGGAGCCTTTTGTCCGGAGTCTGTTTTTGCAAGTCAACCTTTGTGTCTCACGTAGAGGTTCTAGAAGTGACATGTGTCAAGGGCTTTTGTGTTCAAGGTTTAAGTCCTTGTTTTCTTTTGTTAATTAAGATATTTGAATATTAAGACAATTTTTTGTATATAGAGTTTAATCCCCTTTTGATTTGACTATAATGTGTGTATGACGTAATAATGATGCCATAATATATGTATATAAATGTGTAAATTTTTCTATCTCATATAAATCTGCACAACTCATTGAATGATTTATTTTGTTTATCTACTTCCGCTAGCCCCTATATTTATGAGTCTATTCAAGAATGTCTTTGGTAATCTTAAGACTACTTACCGGTAACTTCACTAATCCCTTGGGGCGGGGTTTGGGTTGTGACAAAATGGTAGGATATTAATTTGTTAATAAAGGAATCACCGTTGTTTTATCATCTTGAACCCCTGACCTTCTTCTTAATAAAGTCAAAAAATTTCCCTTACACTTTCATAACTATAAATGATAGGGTTACTTCTTCTTCTTCTTTTTTAATAATGTTACTTTTGTAATAAGCGCTTGAATTATTCATGTCCAATACAATACATATGGGCCACATTTTAACTCAACTTTGTTCTTGAACACCAAGTTAATGATTGTAGATATAGAGAGAGAGAATGTAAATAGAGAGAGGAATTTGTGTAGGGAATTGTTGAAAATTAGGTGTGTTTCTGTCTTGTTTGGCTACTTCTAAAATAAGTACCTCTTAGCTAAATAATAGGAAAAAAAAAAAAAAAAAAACCTTTTAGCATTAAAGTTAAAAACAACTTTTATCATTAACCCAAAAAAAAAAAAAAAAAAAAAATCAACCTTTTAGCATTTATCTAACATACCAATTTTTTTTTTTTTTAGATTTTACAAAAGTGTAAAAAGCAAAAAAAATAAAAATAAAAATAAAAATAAAAAGAGGGTAATTCCCAAACCAACATGTGTAAGAGTGTGTAAAAGATAAGAAATATCTTAATGGGAAAAAGTTATCCATAGGGATAGGTTTATAAGGGGTTTTATTACTTACGGGTGAAGTTGAATTAAAATTTTGCACCACATGAGCTAAACAGTTAGGTTCGGTAGGTTTTAATTTTAAAAATTGAAGCTAAACCAAAATTAGTTTTTCTTATAAAATATAGCTCAAGCAAGTTAAAATCGTAAGACCTCGTTTGGTAAGTGGTGATTTTAGTCAAAAAAATAAAAAAAGTTAAAAAGTAGCTAAAAAAAATTAAAAAATCAACAACCTACACTAAAAAGTCATAGATTTATTCTCTCTACTTTTTGCACATCTTTCATAAAAAACTAAAATGTCATCCTAAACATACTAGTTTTTTTTATATCATATTTTAGCCAAAAAGTTACTAAAAAAATCTAGTCCCACTACAACAAAATGCACCTTTGGCAACCAAAATTGGCGACTTAAAAAAATTTAGTCGCCAAAAGCTATGGAATTTGGCGATCAAAAATTTTTTTAGTCGGCAAAAGTATAATATTTAGCTACTAATTTTTTTTAGTCGGGATATAATTATTATTGGAAACTAAAAAAAATTTAGTCACTAAAAATATCAGAATTGGCGACAATTTTTTTTTTTTTGTCGCCAAATAGTTAGTTTTGGCTACTAAAACCATTTAGTCGCCGAATGTAAAATAAAAAATTATTTTTTATTTTTGGCGACCAAAAAATTGGTCGCCAAAAATATATTTTCAACGACTAAAATTATTTTGGTCGCCAAAAAACTAAAATATTTGGAGGAAAATATTTCAAACTTTGGAGGGATTTATGAAATTAATTAACATTTGCCGACAAAAAAACAAATTTGGTCGCCAAAGGTGTGAAAATTTTAGACAAAACAGATGGTTCTTTGTTTAGACAAAACAGATTGTTCTCTCTCACACAGATTCTCCTTCACGACCAAACATCACCCACCTTTTTTCACCACCAAACATCACCCACCTCTTTTCACCGCAGACCACCGTCACTCTCTCTCTATCTCTATCTCTATCTCTAACCCAAACAAACCAAACAACCCAAACAAAAATGGAGAAATCAGAAGGAGAAGAGTAAACGCATGAGTAGACTAGGTGTATCATGAGGAGGGTTCAACAATCACAACATGCAAAGAAGTTGGTGTAATTCGATGAAGAAAAAGAAGAGCACGATGGAAAGAACAATGGGATTAATTAGAGTGACAGCGGTGGTGGACTCTATCAAATCTATTCAGTTCCGGCAGGCATTCTCTTAGGCCGTCACTTTCGGTCCCTTCTCTAATACCCCTTTGTCGATTTATACACATTCACTGATCTTTCTGTTTATTTAGGATTTCAATTTACACATAAATTAGTGTTTCCTCTATTTCTAATATTGAAAATATGATGTTTTCTATGTCACCCGCCAGATGTTTGCTTCAATGTTTCATAAAATTTTGAAATATGTTAGTTCCATAGTTTTGGGTTCGGTCAATCATTTGCTGTTTCTTTGATAAACTCTTAGAAAAGTGAAAATTAAGATCAATTCAACATCATACAGTTTTGGTCTTGGTGTGAAGTCTTCAAACTTAGGTTTGCTTGGGTAAGTGACAAATTTCCAGAGAAGAATGCCTAAAACAAAGGGAAAAAAGGAAAAAGAAAAAGAAGAAAAGCTAAATAAAATGTTGGGTTCATGATACAAACTAGAAAGCATTGTGATACACAAATATTAAGATTCCAGCTGCTGCTGCATGTTGTTGGTTATGCTGTTGTTAATACTAGACTACTAGTGAGCATGGTTTGCCTTTTTGGGTCCTATAGTAAGATGGGTCTTCAAATTTGTCATAATTAATTATATTGATTTACAGTGAAAATAGCAATTTAGCTCAATTTGGCAGCAGCTGTGAACAAACAACTGTAAGGAAATTCATCAACTAGACTTGAATAACAATAAAAAAAAAAAATCATTCAAAACCTATTTATTTTCTGCAAGTTTCTGCACGTTGATTGCTTTCCTTGTTCACGACAATGATTCCTGTACTGTTTTTGTTACATTTTTTCACCTTGACCCTGTTTTTAGTCGAATTTGTGGTTTTTGTCTCGTGGGTTTGATTGGTTGGTTTCCTTTTGGTCCATTTTACTCTTCCATTCGGGTCAATGAATCAATGTGCATTAGTGTTCTGTACCTTAATTTTTGTTTTGAGGAAAAATTTAGCACCAAACCCTTTGATTCCTTTGATTTGTTAGTTGAGGAACCGAAGTGACCACAATGATATGGTTTGGTTTTGTCATTTAGTTTCATATGCAAATGAATGGATGATGTATATCTAAATTTGATGCTGTGATTTGTATCTTTTTTTTCTTTTCTTTTCTTTTCTTTTTTTATGAACAAAAACTTGGGGATGTATGGCCAATCTGTAGATGGCACTTGAACAACCTGCTGTAAATTCTGATTGAGTTTAAAGGAAAATCGTTTTTGTATATTACATTGTTTCCATGACTATTCTATTCTATTTATACAATGTATGAGATAAGGATAGATACAAATAATGATAAGAATGATAAATGATAAGATGAGAATAATGGAGTCATGGATGTATGTATATCTGATATGTGATGGATCAAAGAGATTTGAGTGTGGGATTTATGGTGATTGATATTAAAGATTCCTTTCCCATTACTATTAGATTCCCATTTGGCTTAACCACAAATTAGTTTGTAATATTCCACTTGATTAACCTCTCAATTATTATGAATGTACTTGTACTTGTTGTGGCTAATGTTATATAATTTTGACTTCTATGACTTATCTACATAATTTTGACAAACACATTATTTTTATTATATAAAGCATTATATTACCTTCTAAGTATATTTAATGTGGGGATATATTTTCTAATACTAACGCGTGGCGAGGTGACGCTGACATGTCAGCCAAGTTGCCACGTGTCTTGACCATGATGCCGATATGATCTCGGCATGGCCAAGGTTACTCCGAAGATATCGAAGTCCGGGATAAGCAGATAAGGGACAAGAGTCCTAGCATGGAAGGAGATTCCAGTTTGGATAAAGATAAAGCTCTTAGAGAGTTTATCTCAATCCTACTGGGAGTCCAAGATTAATAGTAATCCTAAGTCCATTAAAGCTAGGCTTCCTGCTGGGACAAGGATTGAGTTAACTATAAAAGAAAAGCACCCCCGATGGGTCTAAGGTACACAATTTATATTCAGAACAGTGAATTTAGCACCATTGATTATCTTTGAGAGATATTTGGTTATTGACTTGACCGTCGGAGTACCCCCGGGTGGACAAACCACCGCCGAAGTATTTTCTTTCTATTGCAGGTCAGCCAGGTGTCATCTATTCTGCCAGTGCTCTCTAATTGAATACTGAGTTAGCA
Source organism: Camellia lanceoleosa (assembly GCA_025200525.1). Taxonomy (NCBI): domain Eukaryota; kingdom Viridiplantae; phylum Streptophyta; class Magnoliopsida; order Ericales; family Theaceae; genus Camellia; species Camellia lanceoleosa. Next base: position 1,023,808 of record JANUSC010000047.1, on the reverse strand, counting down.
GTGTGGTCAGAAAATCACTCACACAATTTGGCGCCGTCTGTGGGAAGAAAAAAAGGATAGATGGCTAGTAACGAACAGCAAGAAAAGATTGGGGATGACACTCCTGCTGGGAATGGGAGACTTATCGACCTCGATATCGAAGGAGACAACCACAACACGGAAACTCGTGACCAGAATCACGGAGCGAAAGACGTCGGCCAGGAGTTCGACACTTCAAAGAAGACAGACCAAAGCAGGTACTATAACGAAGAAAACCTCCAGGTATGGAGGGATAGGTGCCTACGAAGGGACGAAGAGGTAAAAGAGATAGCAAACAAGTTGGCGGACCTACAATCGGTCGTCAACTTCATGATGCAAAACAATGTCATGCAGCCACCCTTCCCACTGCAGGACACGCCGATTCCAGTGGCTAATGCCCAGAAAGGAGGGTAGAAAACAATCCCTGTAGCCCCTCAACACACCAGGAGCGAAAGACACTCTCACCGGCCTTCCAGAGAGGTCAGGCGAGGGGAGCCAAAGAGGAAAGAGTCACGAAGGACACATCACAGCAAGGAAGCAAACCCCAAAGAACATTGACATGTCCAGGGGCAGGCACTGTGCTTCGACACACCTAACGGAGAAGGGTCGAAAAGGGCCCGCAATGAAGCTGAGAGCAGTGCTCCAAAAAGACTGAAGTCAAGGGACAGCCGAGCTCCTGGCTGGACTAAAGAGGACTTGAGAGATTACTTCAAGAGGAAACACGATCACGCCGAGGTAACATCCACTGTTAAACTGAGAACACCATTCTCAGTGGACTTGGACAGATTTGAGGCACCAAAGAGATTCAGTATGCCGTGGTTCCAAATATACGATGGCAAGTCAGACCTCAACTTCCACGTTAGACTGTAACGCCCTCAAAATTAAACCCGAAACATGACATGCATTAATAAAAGAAAAACAGTATATTATTTAAGTCACCAGAGTAATATGGAATAAAACATCAAATAAATGCCCTATGGGCTTACATCTTGCCAAGCCAACACTTGGACACAAATTCATGAGTTCTAACTCAAAACAAATAAAGCCCTAGGCTTGAAAGTTTACATTGTTCAAATAAAAAAAATAAAAAAAATAAAACAAGTCTTCCAATTCAATTCCTCACAAGCTAAGTCCTTGGAGGTAGTGAACCACCTGTACCTGAAAAATGAAGTTCCCATATAGGGTGAGCCACAGCCCAATAGAGAAATACTAAACCAAGCATAAGAATTAACTAAAGTATTAGCATCTAATACATGGTTAACACACTATAATCCAGTTACACTTTTTAAGACATGAATGTCTATATTGCCTATGACACATTGTCTATGGCACATCTTACTTTTCTTCTATGGCTCAGAACCTGGCCAAATAACTCAACGGGGTTTCATCTTTTATTAACAAAACTTCCAATTCCACAGGAATAACAATTCAAGTTAAACCTAATCATAACAAATACACGAGTTGGTATTATATCAATCATAATCAATTCACTTCCATACTTCCCAATTGACACACATTTTAGTGCTGTATCAATAAAAACACTTCAATATAAATAAGCACACATAAAAGTGATGCTAATGGAGTCCATCCCCTATCTCCTCCCAAACAAAAATCCGGTTTAGAGGTCCATCCCTATCTTCCCTAAACCGTGGAGTTCATCCCCTATCTCCTCCAAACAAATCCGGTTTAGAGGTCCATCCCCTATCTTCCCTAAACCGTGGAGTTCATCCCTATCTCCTCCAAACATCATGCATATGCAATGAAACATACAAATTGCCATATGCAACACACAATCAATACAAGTAATGTTCTCAGATAATTCAATCAACATATGTGACTTAATTCGATTATACCTAAGCAAAGATGCAAGGTCTACAACAATCAATGGCTATCCTCCACCGATAGCCCAAAAGCGATTATTTCTAAGCGAGTAATAAATATCACAGTATATATACATTATCAAATCCACATATGAGTGATTAAATATTCAATTACATCAACCAATCTCAATTTCCCAAATCTCATGAATTTAACCCAATACACAATTCCCCTTTTTAAATTAATTACATGAATTAATCTCTGACAAAACCCTAAGATTTCTCCCAGGATTACTAAACCACCCCCTCCCACATACCAGAACACCAACACTTAGGATTAAAACGTATACAAGGAGTAGGAAATCCCTACCTCAAAGCAATGAACCCAATAGAAGAAGATGAAGATGTTTGCCCAAATGTTAAAGTGCTCCAAATCCAACAATGCTCCGATTAAATGAAAGCCCTCACTCTCCTCTACCTTTTTAATGAAGGAACTAGGTTAGAAACGCCCCCTAGATAGATCAAACCCAAGGAAAAGATGAGTTGAGAAAGAAGAAACTCGGAACTAGGGTTTTTGGATCAAAAAATGTGAAAAAGGACGTTTTAAAACTGCTGCTGCGTTTAAATACTGGACAGGCTCGCTCGAGCGAAGACATGGTCGCTCGAGCGACCAGACAAGAAAAACTTCGCCGGCGAAGAAAAGCTCGCTCGAGCCAAGAACTCGATGCTTCAGGTCTGCAACCCAGAAGCATGCTCGAGCGACAGAACGCTCGCTCGAGCGAAGAACTCGAAAACATACAACTCGCCGCTGAAGCGAAAGCTTCGCCGGCGAAAACACTCGCTCGGGTCTATACTAGACGCAATCTCGCCGGCGAAGAAATCCTGGCTCGAGCCACTAGAAACAAAACTCAACCCTCGCCGGCGACCAAACCTCGCCGGCGACCAACTCAAAAAGCCGGACAAGATTTGATTTCCGAACCCAACCAACCTGAAACAAACCTGCCCAACACATCCTATAACTCAATTGAGGAATTAGAGAACAACAAATATAACAACAGAATCCGCGGAACGTAAGTCCGGATACAATAATCAAATGGGAAAAAGACCGGGGTCGCTATATAGACTGTACTTGAATTTGATGGCATTATATAGTGGGAACGAGTCGCTGCTCTGCAAAGTGTTCCCCTCATCTTTCGAGGAAATTGCATCAGATTGGTTTCACAAACTACCAAAGGGAAGTGTGAAGACCTGGGAGGGCCTGGCCGGGATGTTTGTGGCCAGGTTTGTAACAAACAAGCTGCAGCCATTGAGGGTGGATGCATTGATGGCCCTGAAGATCAGTAAGGATGAAGGCCTTAGGGCCTATGCAAAAAGGTACTATGAGGTGTTCAACTAAATACCCGAATGCAATCAAGAGGTGGCAGTCGTATCTTTCAAGAACAGCCTGAAAGATGACTGTTCACTACGAAAGTCGTTGGCAAAGACATTGCCAAAAAGTATGGAAGAGCTCATGGCCAGAATCGAGAAGTATGCCAGAGCCGAGGAAGATACGTCGGGGAATAATGAGACAAAGCATGAGAAAGGAAACGGCTCGCTGAAGCGAGGCCGAGGTAACAATGGACCCAGCAAGCAAGAGACGAAACTGAGGGTTGCACAGGCAGTAACAACTGTGTTCCGAATCCCGATTCACAAGGTCCTGGCTCAAATTCGGAACCAACCCTACTTCAGAACACCAGCAAGGGCACCAGGAGAATTTATAGGAAGGAACGTTGGCAGGCACTGTGCCTACCACAATGAAGATGGACACATGACTCAGGGTTGTAGAGCCCTAAAAACACACTTGGAAGACCTGGTGAGGCAGGGCCATTTGAGAGACCTTGTCGATGAGGCCAGGACAAGAAAAGAACAGGCAAGATTGTCTCAGGCACCAGCAGCTCCGCCTCCCCCAGCACAGCAACCTCAGGTAGGAGGACCTCGGGTAGTTAATGTAATTCACTCGAAGGTCAACGAGAACGAACTTAGGGGGGAGACTCAGAAGGTAAAGCACTTACAGCATGTTTACCAAGTCGGGGAGAAGAGACATCGAGTAGAGGAATGTCAAAGACCAGTAGTGTCCTTTACTAACGCCGACCTTGAGATGGTCCAGCATCCGCATAACGATGCCTTGATAGTATCTCTCCAGGTTGGGGAATGCCAAGTGAAGCGCATCCTAATTGACCAAGGCCGCTCTTGTGACATCATGTACGTCCGATGTTACAAGGAGCTCGGCATTCACCTAGACGACATGGAGCAATCCAATAGCCCAATGGTCGGGTTCAATGGAACGCCGACATGGCCACTCGGAACAACGAGTTTGGAGGTGCGGGCTGGCACCAGGAAGATAAAGACGGAGTTTACCATAATCGACACACCTTCCCCTTACAATATAATCTTGGGAAGGCCATGGTTGCATGCGATGGGGGCAGTTCCCTCAACATTGCATCAACTATTACGGTTCCCAACAGAGCATGGGATAGAAGAAGTCAGAGAGGATTAGCTGTAGGCGAAGAATTGCTCCATGGCAGTAATGAAATCTACCTGCAGCAGTCGCGAACCAGAGAAGGCAGAGATTGAAGATGAGGACGTGGAAGTCCTAGAAGACGTCGGCAAGAAGCCAGCCGAGAAGAGCGAAGAAGCACTGAAGAAAATACTCATCTAGGAGGGCGATGAAGAGCGCTTCTTTCTTCTCGGCTCGAGCTTAACCGAAAAAGAGGAAAAAGAGTTGGAAGCTTTTTTTAGAGCAAATATTGAGGTGCTTGCCTGGACGCCTTACGAAATGCCTGGCATTGACCCCGAGGTCACTTGCCATAAACTAAACGTTGACAAGTCGGCCAAACCTGTAATCCAACGAGCGAAAAGACCGACGTTGATGCACGCCAAAGCAGTAGAAGAAGAGGTAGACAGACTCCTGGAGGCTAGGGTCATTAGAGAAGTCAATTACCCGACATGGCTATCCAACACAATGGTGGTAAAGAAGAAAAATGGTAACTGGAGGGTCTGCGTGGACTTTACCAGCTTGAACAAAGCCTGCCCAAAAGACAGCTTTACTCTACCCAATATCGACCAACTGGTAGACGCCACTTCAGGGCATGAAAGGATAAGCTTCATCGATGCCTACCGGGGGTACTATCAGATAGCCATGTACCCCCCAGATAAAGAGAAGACTGCGTTTATCACCCCAAAAGGGCTGTACTGCTACAAGGTAATGCCTTTTGGGTTGAAAAACGCAGGAGCGACTTACCAAAGGTTGGTAACTAAGATGTTTAAACGTCTAATTGGCAGAACGGTGGAAGTCTACATGGATGACATGGTCGTAAAGACCAAGGAACCTGAAGAACATCTGGCCGACCTCAAAAAAGTCTTCGAAATCCTGAAGACATATCAGCTTCGACTCAATGCATCAAAGTGCGCATTTGGAGTTGGATCCGGTAAATTTTTGGGATACCTGGTGACCAGAAGGGGCATTGAGGCTAGCCCAGATCAGATCAAGGCCATCCTAGAACTGAAGAGCCTGACATCGGCAAAACAAGTGCAGATGCTAACTAGAAGAGCCGCAGCCCTGAATAGATTCATCAGTAGAAGCTCAGACAAGTGCAAACCTTTCTTCAACTTAGTGAAGAAAGCCACAGACTTCCTGTGGACCGAAGAATGCGAGGCCGCCTTGGCTGATCTAAAGAAGTATCTAACCATAGCTCCAATTCTTTCAAATCCAGAACCAGGATAAGAGCTGTTTTTATACTTAGCAGTTTCAGAACATGCGATAAGCGCAGTGGTAGTCCGAGAAGAAAAAGGGAAACAAAGGGCTGTTTACTATGTAAGCAAAACCCTGGCTGATGCAAAAACAATGTATCTACCCTTAGAGAAATTGGCACTAGCCTTAGTCATGGCTTCAAAGAAGTTGAACCATTACTTCCAGGCCCATAAAAGTATAGTGCTTACTGAATATCCCTTGAATTCCTTGTTGCAACAAGGAGACCTGATAGGAAGAATAGCCAAATGGGCAGTCACCCTGGGCCAGTATGACCTGGAGTACAAACCCAGAACAGCAATTAAAGGTCAGGTTTTGGTCGACTTCGTGGCCGAGTTCACGCCAGAATCCATCGAACATCGGGCTCCGTTGAGCCTGGATGATCAATGCCCCAACAAGTAAGGAGGAGCTCAGCCAAAGGCGAAAGAACAAAGGAAATAGGACAAACCCAAACCCTGCAGCATTTACATCGGCGACTCCTTTCGACTGTTTGTTAATAGGAGTTCAAACCGACAGGGAGCGGGGACAGGAGTAGTGTTGATATCTCCAGATGGGCAGGTGCTAGAATAATCAATTCGTTTGGGGTTCAAGGCCTCAAACAATGAAGCAGAATACGAAGCACTCATAGCAGGACTAAAACTGGCAACAGCAGTACAAGCAGATGAGGTAAAAGTCTTTTGTGACTCACAACTGACAGTTAACCAAACAACAGGCGAGTTTGCAGCTCGAGATGAAAGAATGTCGACCTACGCAAAAGAGGTCATCAAATTGGCAGCCATGTTTTAGAACTGCCGACTACTTCAGGTAAGCCGAGATGATAATAGTCACGCCGATGCATTGGTCAACCTAGCTAGTGCAGTACAACTTGGAAAAACAAGGACAATAATGGTTGACTATTTGTCGGGCCCGAGCATAGAACCACTAAGCACAGGGCGTGAAGCAATGTGTGTGGACATGGGACCAAGCTGGATGGATGCAATTGTTGCATTCCTGAAAGAAGGAAAGCTGCCAGACGATCACAAAGAGGCACACAAGATCAGATTGAAATGGGCAAGATACAATCTAACAGCAGAGGGGCATCTCTACAGAAGGTCCTTCACTGGACCCCCTTTTAAGGTGCGTACATCCTTTACAAGTTGAAGATTTTTTATATAAAATTCATGAAGAAATTTGTGGAAGCCACGCTAGGGGCAAATCACTCAGCCATAGGGCCATTACCCAGGGGTATTGGTGGCCTTACATGCAGAAGGATGCAGAAGCATATGTGAAGAAATGTGAAAAATGCCAAAGATTCACACCACTGATACACCAACCAGCAGTAGACCTGAACCCTGTATCCAGTCCTTGGCCATTTGCCCAATAGGGCATGGATCTTGTTGGGCAACTTCCCCAAGCAACTGGACAAAGGAAGTACTTACTGGTAGCAACATACTACTTCACTAAGTGGATAGAAGCTAAACCCCTTGCCAAAATCTGAGATATGGATGTGAAGAAATTCATTTGGAAAAATATCATCACCAGATTTGGGATTCCAAGAGCAATAGTTGCCGACAATGGAACACAATTTGACAGTAAGCTAATTAAGAGCTTCTGTGCAAAGTTCAAGATCAAGAACTACTTTTCAACTCTAGCTTTCCCCAAAGCAATGGACAAGAAGAAGCATCCAACAAAGTAATCTTGGATGGGATAAAGAAGAGGCTGCAGGCAGCAAAAGGAAAGTGGGTGGACGAGCTACCCAATGTGCTCTGGGCATATCGGACTACGCCGAGGAGATCAACAGGGGAGTCCCCCTTTGCCATGGCTTATGGCACAGAAACTATCATCCCGCTGGAGGTCGGCATCCCAGGGATCAGAACTCAGGGAGTCGAGAACGGGACTAATGATGTACTCTTAGCCCAAGATCTGGATCTTCTAGAAAAACGAAGGGAGATGTAGACACCTCATTTTTGACCGTCCTCAAGACTTGGACGTCACCATTTGAACACTTGGTGATTATCCATGTTTGTGTTTGTTTGGAGTTCCCGGAGTTCTCGGCTACGCGCCTTGCCTTAGGACCTCCGAACTTGACCGCTTTGTGTTTGGTTTTGCACCAAACACTTGTGCTTTGCCTTGGAGGGGCAGGGAATGCCTTGTGAGGCATCCCCACACACCACCGGCAGTGGCTAGAGGCCACCGGCTGTTTGGTGTTGCCATCGGCACTGTATTGTGCCGGTCGGCAGTCAATTTTGTCAAAATGACAATTTTGCCCTGCCGACTACTGTGCAGTTGCTTTTTGAGATATTTTGAAGCAGCTGTATAGCATTTGTTTCCCCTCTATGGAGGGATGAGCCTTTGTTTTGCTTAGCTTGTAAGCTTTGTTGCCTATAAGAGAAGGCTCTCTTCTCTTGGCTCAAGGGTTGGAGAGTTAGACATTTTTAGAGAGAAAAGACAGAGAAGAAGCTCTGGTTTTAGGGTTTGAGTTCTATATCTATCCTATCTCTCTTTTTCTCTCTTGTTTGTACACTAGGTGCTTTAGTCCATATTATTGCACACAAGCACCTAGTGTTTCACTTTCCTTTAGTTACTGAGGTTCTAAGGGCTGGTTCTTAGAGTTTTTGGTTGGATTTGAGCTCAAGGAAGCAAGAACATCATCTTCGGTGAAGAGGTCTACAAGGGTAAGACATTAGTCCTCTTTTTACCCCATTCTTGCACTCCATTTTTGCCTATCTTTGAACTGTTTTTGTGCTTGGTGTTTAATACAAAAAAGTTCTTTTTTTTAGTCCTCTTGATAGTTTATTAAGGGTGTTTTGTGCTTTGGGGAGGTTTGACCACCCTTAGGCCTTGAAAAGGCCTCATTTTGTGCTATTTTGTGGGAGCTCCGGGATTTTGGTGTTGGGGTCTCTTCACCACTGAAATCTTGAGGGATTTCAGTGGTGTAGATGATGCCTTGAAGTCCCAAGAAGGAGAGGGCCACCCCCTCTCCTTGTTGTCCTTGAAAAGGACAAGTTTTGGCCTCTTGAGGAAGCCTATGTTCAAGTGTATGTTGAGCATGCCATGATTGTTTTTCATGCTTATTTTACCATGATATAACATGATTTTAAGTTGGTTTTGGTCCCTTATGCATGCTTAGCATAGTTGCCATGTAATGCCTTGTGATCCCTTAACATGTCTTAGGTTGTGTGCTTTTGTTTCTAGCATGCTTTGGGCTTAGATTCATGAAGATTTTGTGCCTATCTTGACATGTTTTAGGTCTGTCCATGAATGTTTGGGTTGATCTTAGCATGCATTGTATAGCCTCTTTGCATTTTAGGCTTGCTAGCCTTGAGCATGAATGTGTAGCATGCCTTGTTTGCATCATTTCAATGGTTTGTGACCATTTGTCATGTTATTTCAGTCCCTTAAACATGTTCATATGTTTGTATTGCATGCCTCTTTGATGTTTCAAAAGCTCATGTTGTATGTTCCTTGGGAGAGCATGTGTGCATGCTCTTTAATTTAAACCATATAGATGCCATCTAAGTGGTCCTTTGGGCTTGATTTTGTATGCTAGAAATCTGTTTTTTAGTTGCTTAAGTCTTGCCATGTTTAGTCTTGTCAAGTGTAGTTCAATGCCCTTTGACTAGCCTTGAGCACTTGGGCCATACTTGCATGCTAATGTTGTTTCATTTGGGTTGGTTTAGCACCATACTTTAACATGATTTTTAGAGCTTGTGTTGCATGCCAATTGCCCATGATATCTCTTTTCAAGTACGCTTGAATTTTGCTTGGTTAGTACTTGAAGTTTGAACCATAACATGTGTATGTGTGCATGTGTGATTAGCTTTCATTTTTTGGCAATTTGGCTACTAATTTTGGGCTAATTTGGAATTGCCTAAGTCATGTTTAAGTTCACCCCATTGTTAGGTTTGTATGATTACCTTGCATATGTGTTTGCATACTAGCATCCTCGCTTGAATTGCCATGTTACATGCCTAGTTAACGTGCTTAGGGTTGCATTGCATTGACATGCATGCTCTACCTCTTGACCAAATCATGATGGAGGTAGAAGCCCCTTGGTTTGTTTGTTTGCATTGCATGCATTTGAAATGAAAATTGCACACTTGATCCTTTGGGCCATCATGCATGGGAATGCGTGATTGGTGGCCCGAGAATCGAGGCACATGCCCCTTTGAGTCACAAATATGATAAGGGGCATGATTGGTGCATACATTGTTGGAATTACATTGCCATGCAAGTTTTTGCCCTCTGCTGCTGTGAGTTGCAGGTTCTGCAGACATTCAGTGCCGGCCGGCAGTATTTAGTGCCGACCGGCAGTCTATTGATAGCCGATGAGTTCATTTTGTGCCGGTGGCCACATATAGCAGCCGGTGGATATTCTGTTTAGCCGGTGGTGATCCCCAGCATCCAAGGAAGTAGTTCTGAGACTTTGGCAGTCTTCTGAGGTGCAAAGCAGGGAAAACAGAGGCAATCTAGGCATGGCAGTGCAATTTCGAGCGGAATCCAAGCGCGCGTGCATTGAGCCCCCGCCCCGAGGCGGTTTACTGTTTTTCCTTAGATTAATTAATTTGTTAATTTAATTAATTTGTAATATTTAATTAGCTTGCGTAGTTAATTATTTGTATTATTCTTTTGGTCCCTCCGAGCGAGGGCGTATTTGTAATAAGTGTGGGTGAGTGTGTGCATGTCTTCCAACCCCCACTTCTTTCTTCCCTTTTATTTACCTGCATTCGATGGTTAGTATTAGGGCACGTTTATTTTAGCATACCTTATGCAATGCATGCATGCATCCATGCATTTGTTGACATGCATCGGGCTCGATACATCATACAAACTGCATTGTATTTTCAATTCCAAATTGAATGCGTGCATCGAATAAAGTGCATTTCACATGCCATCTTTAGCGTTGGCCGAGCCTACTCTAACTTGCATCCTTGCCTATGTTGCATTAGCCACTTAACACGACCTAGGGACATGCATGTCTGCTAACTAGTTTCTTGTTTTTGGCACGGAGTACGATGTAAGTATTTTACGCTTTAGCATACCACATGCGTGTGAATGTTGCCATGACAGTATGCTTACCATGTGGCTAAGTGCTTATGTGAGATAAACTGTTTGAATGCCTGTGGGTAGAGGTTGGGTTGTTTGAGTTGGAAAAACTCATTGAAATCCGTGTTTTAGCCTACTTGCGAGTAGCAAATTCCAAAGTGTTTTCAAAACAAAACGGATATGCAATGTTTGTTTCCAAATTAGGCGATCTAGTCTATACTTGTTTGCTGTGCGCATAACATAGTAATTCTAGGCTAATAACTGGAATAAGAACACATAGCGTTTTCAAAACCGGATATCATGGTTAGTAGAGGCCGGTCTTCGGACCGGGCGAAAGAGGGTGCTCATAGCTGACCTTCCCCGATCGTATCCAAGCTCCCGAGCCAAGACCACTTTGGTGATGACGGACACGTGGCCTTCGGCACCGAGTCATGGTTTCCTAAATTCCCATTTTAAAATATTTAGGTGGCGACTCTGTAATCTAGCAAAGCAGTCCATGTTTGGCACTACTTTTCAAAAAATCTGTTTTCTCAAACGATTTGCCAGAGTTGGACTCTTTGGTTCAGATTGAGAACCGCAACAAACAAAAAGGGAGTCCGAACTGTAGCGAGGTCCCCTGCGGGCTTGTTACAGGAGAAAGCTGCAATTCAACTCGCAGCATACCAACAACAGCTAGCCAGAGCTTATAACAAGAAGGTCAACCCAAAGGAGTTCCAAATAGGTGACCTCGTCTTACGGAAAATCGTCGGCAATAAAAAGGATCCTAGAGAGGGGAAGCTTGGCCCAAATTGGGAAGGACCCTACAGAATAATCTCGGTACTGGGTAATGGGGCTTATCGGCTTGAAGATAATGAGGGCATAGAGTTGCCAAGACCTTGGAACACTTGCAATTTGAAATTTTTCTATCATTAGAATTATTTGTTCAACTATCATTTGCCGAAATAAATAAATAAAGTTTAAACTTATTTATATTTGTTTTTACACTTGTGACTGATAACGATACACAACGTTGCTTCTGGAGTACATATATAATGAGAACCCAAGTGGAACTTAGATTCACATTAGGGGACAGAGAGAAGAAGAATGATGTTTACTTGTTGAAACTTGAGAAAAGTTTACATGTTAAACCGATATGATGTTTACTTGTTGAAACTTAAGAAAAGTTTACAAGTTAAACCGATATGATGTTTACTTGTTGAAACTTGAGAAAAGTTTACAAGTTAAACCGATATGATGTTTACTTGTTGAAACTTAAGAGAATTTTACAAGTTAAACCGATATGATGTTTACTTGTTGAAACTTGAGAAAAGTTTACAAGTTAAACCGATATGATGTTTACTTGTTGAAACTTAAGAAAAGTTTACAAGTTAAACCGATATGATGTTTACTTGTTGAAACTTAAGAGAAGTTTACAAGTTAAACCAATATGATGTTTACTTGTTGAAACTTGAGAAAAGTTTACAAGTTAAACCGATATGATATTTAACGCTTGTTGAAACTTGGGAAAAGTTTGCAAGTTAAAGTTAAACCGAGATGATGTATACTAAGGTTAAACACTTGTTGAAATTTTTATGAAAATTTACAAGGTGAAACCAAGCTTAGGCCGAGAAAGGTATTTGGGTACTTACCCAGGTAAATCATCAATTTGCATACCCGAGGTGCGTCACCCCGAGGAGGTTACAAAAGGATTGAAGTGTATATTCAAGACATGCAGAAATATTCAAAGTACGGCCTAACCAAAAAGTAATTGTTCAGAAATTACTAAGAAGGCACATCGGCCATGCGAAAAGCTTACATTATTTCAAAAAACATAAGGTTAAGACTCCTCAGTAGTAACAGTTGGTTGAGTTTGAAGTTCAGACGATTGTTGGGAAGACATCTCAGCAGCCTTATCCGCCGTGAGCTCGGCATCAATTTCTGCAAGGGTTTTATCTAGCCTCTTATCGGCAAGGGGAACAACGGCCGATGTCTTCTCAGCCGCAGTATCTTTAAGGACCTCCTCACCCTCCTCATCTCGAGTCAAGTCCAGGACTTGCTCATTCAGAACATGGGACCTGGTCCCAGTAGTCCCCATTGATTTCCTCACCAAAACTTCCTCCTCGGCCTCATCCTCAGAATCAGATTCATCGTCAGATTGACTGGAAGGTGGAGTTAGAGGGAATAGCAGGGGAGTGGCATCGGCGTTCCTCAGGGAGGAGTCCTCGGAGACATTAAGTTTCTTCAGCAAAGTCATCCAACCAAGGGAGAAACCCTTGTTGCATGCTTGCTTGACTTGCTTCTCATAGGCCTCTGTGACATCGGCCATGCCCTGAGCATATACCTTCTCGTCGGCTTCTTTGATTTCAGCCTCTTTGGTGGCCAAGGCGTCTTGAAGCTCCTTCTGGGCCTGGGCCACTTTTTCCTCGGCCTCCTTCAGCTAGGCTTGAAGGACTTTACTTATCGCCTCAGCTGTACCAACCTTCTCTTCAGCTTCATCTCTGGCTTTAATAACGACCTCGGCCTGATCCTCCAGGGTCTTCATCTTTGATTGCAAGTTTTTATTGGTTTTCTGAAGGCTGGAGACCTCCTTCTTCTTCTCGGCTAGCTTCTCACGGTTCTCAAAAGATTGTATTTAGAAAGAGTGGGCATGCTAGATGGCCTGAAAGAAAACAGAAGTATTAGAAAATATTCAAAGTATGAAATGAAGAGAAAGACAGAAAAATTACCAAGTAAAGATACTTACCTGAACAAATCACTGGAGCATCAAAGCATAATTTTCGTACTCGCTCAACTCGGCGTTCCGGTCGAGATCGCCGGCGTTCCGGTTGATATCGTTGGCGCTATCGCTAGCCATAACAAGCTTATCTTCCAGAGTAATCTCGGGGGTCTAGGGAGCATCAGGCTTCTTAGACCCCGAGGTCGTTGTAGAAGATGACCTCGGCCTTTTGGATTTGGTAGATTCGGATGGAAGTGTTTCAGTGGACCTCTTCGCGGGGACAGAGGCAGTTTTCCCACTCGGAGCCAGCTTGGAAATTGGCAAGGTATCCTCAGAATCGATCTAAGTCACCTTTGCCTTGGGTTGAGCCTTTTTTATTCTTTTCAGCTTCGATAGAGGCAGGGTTTGCATTGATTGAGCATCAACATCAGTTGGAATATCGGGTAGAAGATCTTTAGCAACTGGTTTTGGGCGGCCCATCTCGGCGGTAGGAACAAGTCATCGTCGACGTTTTCATTGGGATATTGGGATCAGATAAGGAGCTGAGGTTAACGGCTGCTCAGCTGGATCAGAGGTTGATCCTTGGTCTGTCCGAGATGTGAACACGGCTAGTGGAGTTATGGCAGAAGGTGGAGAAAGGCTTTTCCTCTTCTTTCTTGGGACGTCGGGAAGAGCCGACTTATAAGTAGGGATAAAGTTGAGAAGAAGATGGGCCTTCCGCTTGTGAACTGGCGGGTTTAGTAGTTTCTTCAGGTCTTTGCTAGGATAGAAAGACTGACGAAAACCCTTTTGTGGCTTGGGAAGAGCTGCAAGAAAAACAGACATTAGAGCAGAACACTGGGCTCTTACCATTACCCTCTACAAAAACCGATCGAGGGAGAGGGTAAAGGTGGATGTCCTCATCTGGAGCGAACTCCCAGTTCCCCGAGGTAATGAAGTAGTTATCTCCAGCTCCCTTGTTGATGTCTGGAAGGTCGGCTGCGATTTTGTACTCTGTGGATCTCGGCTTGAGGTAGTAAACGTAGCCTGTGTCTTTTTTAAGACCACACATGTGTAGACACCCCATTTTTGACCGACCTTAAGACTCAGACGTCACCAATTGAGCGCTCGGTGATGTTGCATATTGTGCTCGTTCAGAAGTCTCAGAGTCGCGGCCGTACTGCCTCCGGACTTAGAACCCTCTCAGGCCTTGCCGGTTTGCGAACCAAACTCGGTTTTCTCTGTTTTCTTTCTGAGGAGGAGAGGTCCGTAGACTATCTCTCAGTGGCCCTGGGCTACATTTCGTGCCGTGAGGCCATTTTGCCCATTTCGAGCCGGTTCGGTTTTGGCCGTCAGGCCGTGTGCCTCGGTTCGGGACCATCTAACCATCTCCGATTCCTCCGGTTTTTGGCATGCCTCTCATTTACTCCCTTTCGAGGGACACTGGGGTCTTAGATACCGACTTCGTGGCCAAACACCACTTCGGCTTAACGGCGGTTTTGGGACCTGACTGCGTGTTTTGGCCCCCGAGCATTCGTTTTGCATCGGTTTTCGTTCATTTTTGGCAGGTACCTCTGTTTTATCACCGGGAAGATCACTGGTGGGTGGGAGGCCAGCAATTGTCTCAGCAACCAGTTATGCTTCTCCGGCGCCCCCCGACGCCTGTTTTTCTCACTTCCGGGCTAATGTTGAACACCCTAGGGCCATCTTCTTCGAGCCAAAACCACATATTTGTGTTGTACACACATGGGAGGATCCTAAAAGCACATGGCCAGCCAGTAATTCTTCTTTTCACTTTTGAACCTCTCCTAAAAGTGGCTTGTTGTCTCTCCTGTTTTACAGTTGCCAATTTCCAACCACAGGGCCTTGTTGAGGAGACCTGGGAGGACACCAATATGTGAAGCTTGGCCATTAATTCGATTGGACCATTTTGCCCCTTGGCCGGCCGGCCATAGGGGGTAGCCGGCCACCCTGCTGACAAAAATGGCTGGCCGGCCATGCTCCTTGGGAGGTGTGCATGGCATTGTATATTATCCCCAAAATATCTGATTTCGGGGGATATTTTGTAAGCAAGGGAACTTAATCCCTTAAGGCCTACACTCTTTCACACTTTTTTTGGACACCATCCTTGCATGCATACATCTCTCTCTCTCTCTCCCTAAAGAGTTAGAACACTTGCCTCAAGCTTACAAACACATATCTATCTCCATCTCTTTGATTCTTCTCAAGTTTGGTGCCATTTCTTCATCATCATCAAGCACCACCACCACCACTCCATTTCCAGCAGCAAGGAGAGGTTCTCAGAGGCTTAGAAGCAACATTCCTCAAGCCAAGAGGTAGAAAAGAAAAGGTCTACAAGGGTAAGTCTCCATCTCCCTCTTTTGTAGCATTTTCTTGCTTCTTTTCTTAAGCCTATTTGCTCACTGTTTTAGGCTCCGACCCTAACTGAAAGTGTCCTTATTTTGAGCTATTCTTCATGTTTTTTCAAGGGTCCAACCCTGTTTGAGCCCTCTATAGTGCACTTGCTTCAATACCCCTTGGTATGTCACATTTTTGCATGAAATTTCTAGCCTATGAGTGATCTGTTTTCGAGCATAATGTAAACTTTAAGTGGGCCTATTTTGAGCCCCTCTTCAACATTTAAGAAGGGATCAACCCTGTTTGGTCCCCCTATCTTGTACTTGCTTCACAATCTCTCCTATTTACCGTAAGTTTGCATGATTTATTTGGCCTACATGTAGCCTGTTTAATAGCATATCATGAACTGTGAGTAGACCTATCTTGTGTCCCTCTACAACATTGAAGAAGGGCTCAACCCTTTTTGGGCCCCCTATCTTGTACTTGCTTCACAATTCCTCCAATTTACCGTAAATTTGCATGATTTGTTTGGCCTATATGTAAATTGTTTTGGAGTTTGTTATGAACTGTGAGTAAGCTTATTTTGTGTCCCTCTACAACATTGTAGAAGGGATCAACCCTGTTGGGGGCCTCCATGTTGTACCTACCATTATACCCCTCTTTGGCCCCATTTTTGCATGCTTTTTAAAGCTTATCTACCTTCTGTTTTCGGCCATCATCAGAGCTGGAAAGAGTCATATTTTGATCTCCTTGACATATTTCATTAAGGGTCTTTTCTGGTTTGATGAATGTTTGGGGTACCTCATGTTATAGCCTTATGTATCCTAGTTCTTGCGTCACATTTTTAGCATGTTTTCATACTGAGTTGGGGGATGTCATCTACTGTAAATGTTCATATATTTAGTCCCTCATCAGTGTTGTAGAAGGGTATTTTTCCATTTGGGCATCGCATGTATCACTTGCTTCAATACCCCTCTTGCGGAGCCATTTTTGCATACTTGCCTAATCGTATGTGTGCTTGCTGTTTAGCCCTTTTTATGACTGAAAAATTCTTGTCTTGGGGCTTCCTTGCTACTGTATTTTCATTCCATGACCATATTGTGCATGCATTGCATGGCTATAGGCCATTTCGGGCGCCTAATATCGCATTTCGGAACCATTCCTTGCATTTGGTGTCATTTCACCATCTTACGGGGCTGTTTTCCCCCAAATTTCAGTGCCAAAATTCATTTGCATGTTTGCATATCATTTCCATTCCATTTCATGCCTTAGGGCCATCGCCTCGGTTTGCGCGCCCGTGTGCACGCATTTCGAGGCACTTCATTTTCATCTCACGGCTTCTTATGTGAGTGTGGCTGAGGCTCACTCATGTTAGTGTAAGTACTTTTTGCACTCTATATGCCTTTTTAGTCTCATT
The DNA here is from genome assembly GCA_025200525.1 of Camellia lanceoleosa. Classification (NCBI taxonomy): domain Eukaryota; kingdom Viridiplantae; phylum Streptophyta; class Magnoliopsida; order Ericales; family Theaceae; genus Camellia; species Camellia lanceoleosa. Next base: position 1,006,712 of record JANUSC010000047.1, on the reverse strand, counting down.
GTATATCATATTTCAGGCTGTTTCATGCCTTTATGCCATCGCCTCGGTTTGCATGCCCGTGTGCACGCATTTCGAGGCACTTCATTTTCATCTCACGGCTTCTTATGTGAGTGTGGCTGAGGCTCACCCATGTTAGTGTAAGTCCTTTTTGCATTCTGTATGCCTTTTTAGTCTCATTGCATTGTGTATGCCATCGCCTCGGTTTGCGTGCCCGTGTGCACGCATTTCGAGACACTTCATTTTCATCTCACGGCCTCTTATGTGAGTGTGGATGAGGCTCACTCATGGTAGTATAAGTCCATTTTGCATTGTTTATGTCATTTTAGCATCATTGCATTCCGTATGCCATTGCCTCGGTTTGCGTGCCCGTGTGCACGCATTTTGAGGCACTTCACTTTTATCCGACGGCCTCTTATGTGAGTGTGGCCGAGGTCCACTCATGTTACGGTAAGTCCAATTGCATTGCGAATGCCATTTTATGCCTTTGGATCATTTCTTCGGTTTACGTGCCGGTGTGCACACATTTCGAGACATCTCATTTTCATAGCATTATGTATGTTAGGATTGTATCTTAGTTGCATTTCGTACATATCGTGCATATTGCATTGTGTTCGGGATAGGAGTTAGCCCGGGCACGGGAAACGAGGCACGTTTCGCACTCCGAGCGACGGAACGGGTCCCAATTCCCAAGTCACCCATGATGGAGTTAGGTTTTGTTGTAGCTTTCATATACATTCATCTCATATTGAGTCGTGCAATCCGACTCCTCGACCATCATGCCTCGATATGCGTGATTGGTGGCACGAGGATCGAGGCATGCATGTCTTTGTGAAATACACTGCTATGCCCCTTTCCTGCTCTCTGTTGCAGCAATATGAAGAATTAGCAACTTTTCGGGATTTGGCACGTATTTCGAGGAACATTTCAAACAGAGGCTAATCGGGGCATCGCCGTGGATTTCCGCGCAAAGCAGCCCAAACATGCATCATATCATTATCCGGAGCGGAGTCTCAAGGCAGCCCCCTGGCTTGCATGCCTGTTTACAGCTTTTCTTATTTAATTTGTAATGAGCTTTTGTTTTGGCTTGGAGTACTCGGTAAGTTTTATGCTTTAGCATCCTTGCATGCGTGTCAGTGACTGCCATGATAGCATGCTTACCATGAGGCTAAATGCTTATGTGATATAACTGCCTTGAATGCCTGTGGGTGGAGGTTGAGTTACTTGAATTGGAACAATTCATCAAATGCTTGTTTTAAGCCCACTAGATAGTGGCAAAATCATATTTTCTTAAGCCCACCCGAGGGTGGCAAATCCACGTCTTAGCCTACCTGCGAGTAGCACCATCAAACCATTTTCAAACAAACAGACATGAAGTGTCTTGTTCCAATTCGGGCGATTCAGTCTATACTTGTATGCTGTGCGCATCACATAGTAACCTAGGCTAATAACCGGAATAAGAACTCGCAATGTTTTCAAAAACAGATATCATGGTTAGTAGAGGCGGTCTTGATCGGCGGCGAAATGCTCACGAAGTGACCTTCCCCAATCGTACCCAAGTTCCCGAGCCGAGGCAACTTTGGTGATGACGGACACGTGGCCTTTGGCACCGAGTCAGGGTTTCCTAAATTTCCCATTTTAAAATATTTAGGTGGCGACTCTGTATCTAGCGAAGCAGTCCATGTTTGGCACTTCTTTCAAAAAATCTGTTTTCAAAAACGATTTGCCGGATTTGGACTCTTCGGTTCAAGATTAAGAACCGTGACATTTGAGTCCTTCGAACTGTAGTGACCCAATATCGAACCAGAACGGAGGGGGGACTCGCACTCCCTTCCCCCGGGATGCGTTCGGGGACGTCTACAGTTTCTGGCGACTCTGCTAGGGATTTAGAGAACTTAACTCGCACTCATGATATCTGGTTTTGACTACACTTGTGTGTTTCTTTGCATTGCATTTGCATTGGTGCGCCTAGGACACCGTGTTTGCCATCTGCTATTCTCGGCGGTTCTTGGAGGCTTGTCCGGTCAAGGCATGTCCATAAGGCCGAGTTACGCTCTGCCCGATATGGGAACACAAACCCGGTTTTACGGGGCACCCTTTGACCATTCGACCTAGTGCATATTCGGATCCATAGTGACCATTCCAAACTAGGACAGGTTGCTTACCCGTTTATAGGTTGTTTGAAACCGCTGCGTGCGTAGTGAAACCCTAGCTCCTGACAAAATAGGACAGGGAAACCCTACCCCAATATAGGGGTGTTTTCGGCTCTCACTTATCTGCTATGTGCTTGTTAGAGTGTGTCTCTACAGGGAATGCGTGTATCAGTTGAGTTTGGGCATCAGTCAGTATCTGAGAATCAGTTGTCTGCGGATATCCGATTCAGTTTTGGGAAAAGGATAATCTGAGAGCGATGATCGATGATTGAGGGCGGTGTATTTTCACTTATCAATGCATGTTGTATGCCGTATGTGTTGTGTGTATTTAATTTAACATTATCTGCCCATTTTTACAGTTATTTATTTCCTTTTCGCTTTATTATCTTTTTGCTAGGCGCTTTTTAGCGATTGCTTCCGAACCACTAGATACCCCCAAGCACTTTGGACACGAGGTCGCCGACTCAACCGATCCAAGATCTCGTTGACGGACATCGGTGTTCCTCTCTACCCCGATTATCGAGAAGAAGGCGAGGCGCGGTGTGTCGAGCGAGGATTCTGGGATAGAGGCTTTGTGATGCTTGATCGAGTTGAAATTTACGTATACGCCATAGAGGTACATTTACGGTCATTGAGATGAAACCGCGAGAATACATCGAGGATGGAGGCGATGATCGCCCGGATGCATGAGCATGAAAGCAGATGCAAGATGATGCCGTCCATGGCGGAATTTTCTAAACAACAAGCGCTCATGGCCCAAAGAAAGCCGATTACTAGGCTACAATGAGAATCGTCCGCTTCACATCGAGCTCCTCCTCCACCGGCTTCACTACTGGCGAGCATCTCTTGGTGAATACCTGCCAAATCCTCGAATATCCTCTCGAACACCGAATACCTTACCCAATGTCGAGAACACTCAAGAGGACACAGTCTTCCAGCAGGGTTGCTCGCCCCCACTTCGCGAATTGTCCAAGTATCTTACACCCAACCACGGACTCTCCATTTGAGTTCGAGGTAGATCATCTGACTCTGGCCAGTAAGTGGAAAAGCTTTTCAAGAAATCGCAGGGGTGAAGGCCATCCGGACATCGAAGATGGGTACACCGATGTGGCCGTAACATTGCGAAGATTCAAGATGCCACAGTTGACCGTTTTGATGGGTGCAGAGATCCCATGGTCCATCTTCGACTATTTTCAGACATCCACGAGACCAATGGGCCTAACGACCACAAAAGCTTTCTTTGTTTGGCGAGAACTTTATCGGGGATAGCGGCCATCTGATGCATAAAGTTAGAAGATGATGTGAAAGCGGGATGAGTGGTGAGGCCTTCGTTGCACGATACTCATATAATAGACCGGTCGAGATTACAACACGTGATCTCGAAACAACGAGCGAGAACAAAAGAGACTTTCTCTAATTTTGTAACTTCGGTGGAGAGCAAAGGCATCGATGATGACCTTGAGGCCAACAGATAAAGATCAAATTCGGATGATTGTCGCAATCTCAACCGAGTTAATGAGAAAATGATCGTACTCCTTTTCCCACCTTCTCGATTTACACGAGATGGAAGTACAGATCGAGATGCGATGAAGCAAGGTTTGATCGACCAGACCGAGAGCGACAATGACATTCAACCGTAATAACACCGCGAGCCGAGTGGTAGCGCCAACACAAGGACTTCGGAGGTCGGCATGGTCACCACCACTCCCCCTTCCCAACCAGGGCCCGCAGCGGCCACGCCCTTTTCCAGTACCTCCGGGAGCAGTAACCAAGCCCCGAGATACCAATCCAGAGGCCAAAGAACCTTCACTCCACTATACATGCCCTTGTCCAAGGCTCTCGACATTCTAATCAAAAAGGGGCATCTGAAATCCCTAGAGCCGAGGCCACTACCAAATCCACTCCCCCCTTCCCACAACCCACCAAGTCTTGGCGTACCACGGCAAAGATGGTCATGATCTGAGATCAATGTTTTAAATTTGCGTCACGAGATTCAAGACCTCGTTGACAAAAATATCATTCTACCTCCTGAAAGACCCAACGTCACAACTAACCCACTCCCCGCACATAACCAAGATCCACTACCCAAAAGAGTCAACCTCATCCAAACTGGGGTCGTTTCCTACGATCCTAGTATCTATATTACTCCCTCTCACCTACCCAAGCCGGAGGTGATCCTTCCTGATTGCACTGACTTGTGCATGTTGGACACCTTCACAACCCAATCTGAGTCAGAGGTGGTGACCTCCGAAGATGGAATGGGGCAGGTTTCGGAGGAAGGAAGAATTATTGAGTCTGGGATGGAACAGTCTGGGAATCTAACTGGAAGAGCCTATGATCCGAGCGGATACATCCTATCAGTGGGCCAGTCTGAGCTGAGTGTGAGGCAGCCAGAAAAAGCTGAATTGTGCATGATTCGGGGGGACGGACTTGAACAAGGGGCAGATGATCTGACAACGGTGGAAGAAGATTTTGCCAATCTCCAGTTCTTCAACGACCAAGAAGCAGGGGATGTAACAATCAATTGGTTCGAATATGGGGAGTCGGCAGAGATTGCCGGATGGTTAGATGATCAGCCAGATGTTGTGGAAATTCAGCCAGAGCAAGGCCCGGCAGGGGGAGGGGTATCAATGATGGCCGGAAGGGCCGAGAGTCAGAATGAATTGCTGGAGAGCGCCGGTACAAAGAATTGCGCTCGGGATCAAGATATTGTGAAAACCGAACAACAAACCCTACTAACACAGGAGGAGCAAGAGAAGAGATGGGATTCTAAGAGAATCCAGAAAGCCAAGAACCATGAAGAGGTTGAAAGTGCTGCGAGCACAAGAGCAGGACATGCTGTGAGCATGTGGGATGAAAGTACCAAGAGTACGAACTTGTCGGAACCAGATAGGTGTTTGTTGAATGTCAGTGGGATGTGGTGGGAAGACGATGACTTATGTCTTGCCCACACAGACGAAGATTTGGCAGGTGCTCAACCAGATGATACTTGGTACCTCGATGAGGTGGATCACATGACCAGGAGCGGGCGGTACTTCAAGCCCCCACACCTCGACCAACCTGAAGCATCTGGGAAAGATAAAGAGGCAGAGAAACAGAAAGAGAAGCAAATTGAAGAAGTAGGCATCTTGAAGCAGTTAAATACAAATCAGACATCTCCATCTGGGGAATGCTTAGGGCTTCAAGGTGCCTGACAGGCTGTCCTATCTCGCTATGGACAAGGCCAAACTCTCCATCGAAACTACGCCAGAGCGGTGGTTGGTGGTTTTTTTCGGGAGGAGGTTCCCCGGCATTGACCTTTTCGGACAAGGAATTGCCGCCTGAGGGCGGGAATCATAACAAACCCCTCTACATCTCAGGTGGAGTGTAGAGATAAGTGGATACCGGTGGTACTTGTTGATCTGGGTGCGCTATCAATATCTGCCTTGATCGAGCGGCATATGCAATCGGGTTAAAACCCGCAGACTTCATACCAACCACTCAGGTGATCAAAGCTTATGATAATACCAGTAGGGAAGTGATGGGCACTGTCAAGGTTCAGACCCAGGTTGGTCCAGGACAACACAATATTGAATTCCATGTCTTGGACGTTCCCGCAACCTTCAACTTGCTCTTGGGGCGGCCGTGGTTGCACCAAGTGAAAGCAGTCTCTTCCACTCTGCACTAGATGTTGAAATACCCTCACGGGAAGGGGGTTGCAATTGTTTTCGGAAATTCATCCATCCATCCGCCGCCAGAAGTGTCTACGCCAGTTTTGGAAATCGAGCACGGCACGGAGGATGTGTTCTTATCGGGGTTCACTTTGGCGGAGGCCCGGGTAGTGCAAAATATTATGGCTGTGAATGAAGGTGTGTGCGTCGCTGCTCAATCCGTCTACCTCATGAACAAGTTACAACATATTCGGGATGGGATTAGGAAGAAGCGGCGAGGAAAGAGTCGACATTGGTGAAGTGCCACACAACCCGCATACCTTTGGTGGGTTATCTACCCACCAAAAAAACTGGGTGAGAAAGGAAAGGAAATGCCGTGAGCTAGAGCAAAGCGGTAGGAAGCCTTTTGACTTAATGCGAGGCCCATCCAGTACCTGAGCGGACGCTTTGTCGGGAGGAGGACTTTCCATTTTGCGGCTTCGAGCCGTGGTTAAACGCGGAGAAGAAGCGGCGTGCAAAGCCGAGATCTTCTTCGACTGCAACTACCCGGGGATAGCGTTGCCCGAAAGCGAGCAGACCCAACAACCGAGGTTGAGCAGAATAAGGCGATGGATCCCGAGGGCCTGAGTTGGAAATGGGGGTAAATGGCATGTCTCCTCTCGATCCTCCGATCGACCAAGAGTGCTTGGGGATAACTTCGTGGTTTCCATGATTGGGGATGAAAGCAGTGAGCGACCACCGTGACTATCTTGGATGCATCAATCGCACCCTCTCTCATTTGGCAAGACGATGAGGATTTTGTCCAGCGAAGGTCAGTAGTGGCGGAATCTGATTCCACCGAGTCTGTGAGTCGGAATCGAGTTCAGCTTCGGCGAGTCTGGTACTCTGAGGATGTTAAGCCGGATGCCGATCTGTCGTGTCGTCTTTTTCCTTTTCATTTGAGTCTATTGTAACCAATGAATCGGATGATTTGGATGTGCCTAATGAGAATGAACTATCTGTGGTTTCTGAGTACTTTTCAGTGCCCCTAATTTATTGCATTAATTCCGACTTTCAAAATTTTGATGAAAGCAGCGAGGGAAGTTCCTCCGGTTTTAACGTTTAATTGAATAAGAGCAAGAGATTTGTCAAACCATTAATGGATGAAATCATTACGTGAACATTAGTCTTGAGGAGGACCCGTCTCGTCGGATCGGGTCCACGTTGTCTTCGGAGGAACGTGGCGCTTAGTCGCTTTATTAAAAGATTTCAACGATGTTTTCGCGTGGTCCTCGAAGACATGCGGAATCGATCCCGAGATTGTCTGAGATCGAATCCCCTTGACCCGAGGCCCGACACATCAGCGAAACTTCGAAGGATCCGCCGGATTGGGCTCTTAAGATTAAGGAAGAGGTCACCAAGCAAATCGACGCAGCTTCTGTGGTATCTGAATATCCGACTTGGTTGGCCAACATTGTTCCGGTGCCGAAGAAAGATGGCAGGATCCGGGTGTGTGTAGACTTCAGGGATTTGAACAGAGCTAGTCCGAAGGACGACTTTCCCTTACCGCACATCGATGAGTTGGTAGACTTCACAGCAAGGCATGCATTGCTCTCATTCATGGATGGCTTCTCGGGATATAACCAGATAGTGATGGCCCCTGAAGATAGGGAAAAGACTGCATTCACCACCCCGTGGGGGACATACTACTACCGGGTAATGCCGTTTGGGTTGAAGAACGCTGGGGCTACTTATCAACGGGTTGTGACCACAATACTACATGATATGATCCACAAAGAGGTTGAGGTGTACGTGGACGACATGATTGTCAAGTCCAAAGAAAGAGAGGGCCACTACACCACCTTGCACAAGTTTTTTCAAAGGATCAGGGAATTTCGGTTGCGGCTAAACCCTCAGAAATGTACGTTTGGTGTTACAGCGGGGAAAATGCTAGGGTTTCTGATTACACAAAGAGGCATCGAGGTCGATCTTTCCAAAATCAAGGCCATCTTAGAAATGCCACCACCAAGGACTGAAAATGAGGTGCGAGGCTTTCTGGGTAAAGTGCAATTCATAAGACGGTTTATTTCAAAATTAACCTTGACTTGTGAACCACTTTTTGGCCTCCTCAAGAAAGGAAAGAAGTTCCAATGGGACGGCCGATGTCAAGCTGCATTTGAACAGATCAAAGAATATCTACAGAACCCACCCGTTTTATCGCCACCAGAACTGGGGAAACCGTTGATTTTGTATCTGTCAGTGACTGAAACTACAATGGGCTGCATGCTTGCACAAGAATCAGAAGATAAGGTGGAAAAAGCCATCTACTATTTGAGCAAAAAGATGCTGGAGTATGAGACCCGATATACACCGCTGGAAAAGGCTTGCTTAGCTCTGGTATGGGCTACCAGGAAGCTTCGGCACTACCTGTTAGCTCACTCTCTAATGTTGGTTTCACGACTTGATCCCATCAAATATCTCTTCGAGAAACCAGCGCTTACGGGTAGGCTAGCTCGGTGGTTGCTGTTGCTCTCGAATTTGATCTCACGCGTCGTGACACGCAAGTCAGTGAAAGGAAGAGCAGTGGCAGAGTTCCTTGCCGACCACCCAGTTGAGGGGGATGAAGCGGTCGAGTACCTGTTCCCGGATGAATCAATTCTGCATATCGACGATGAAACTTGGACGATGTACTTTGACGGAGCGTCAAATCAACATGGGTATGGGATAGGAGTGTTGCTGATAGCACCCGACAATTCCCGTATCCCTCTAGCCTTCAAGCTCCGGTTCAAAGTCTCAAACAATGAAGCAGAATATGAAGCGTGCATTGCTGGTTTAGAAGCATCCCTGGAACTAGGGGCAAGATGGCTGGACGTCATTGGGGATTCAAACCTTGTTGTGTCTCAAGCTAAAGGAGACTGGAAAGTGAAAGAGGAAAAGATGATGATGTATCACCAGACCTTGGATTTGCTGATTCCTCGGTTTGAGAAGCTAAGTTTTACTCATCTACTAAGGGAGAACAACAAGTTCGCAGATTCTTTAGCAACTCTATCTTCTATGATAAACATCCCGTGTGGAGTCCGAATGCGTCCGGTCATCATCGACCAGAAATTTGCACCTGCCTATGAGTCGATTGCAGCCATAGATGAAGTTCAGGACGAACACCCCTGGTATTACGACATCTGGAACTTCTTGGAGAAAGAAACATACTCGCCAGGGGTAAATGCCAAAGACAAGAGGGCAATCAGAAGAATGACAGTTTAGTTCATCATCTGCGGGGGTAAACTGTATAAACGGGGTCATCTGGGAATGCATAAACTGTGCGTTGATGCTGAAGAGTCAAAGCGTCTGATGGAAGCCATCCACGGGGGTGAATGTGGTGCACACATGAATGGGGTAATGTTGGCACGGAAGATCCTTAGACAAGGTTATTACTGGTCCACCATGGAGGAGGATTGTATTGGCGTCGGCGATGTCACAAGTGTCAAATTCATGCAAATCGCATGAACATCCCGCCGTCAAAGGCATACAACATGACTTCACCATGGCGTTTTACATGCGGGGAATTGATGTAATCGGAGTTGTTACGCCAAAGGGGTCGAATGGGCATGAGTTCATCTTGGTAGCGATAGATTATTTCACAAAGTGGGTTGAGGCCCAATCTTATGCGGTGTTAAAGGCTTCGCATGTAGCAAAATTTATCAGAAACAACATTATCTGTCGCTACGGAGTCCCAAATGAAATCGTTTCAGACAATGGTTCCCACTTCAAAAAGGAGGTGATTGATTTGTTGGAGAAATACAATGTGGCTTTTCATAAGTCGTCTACTTACCAGCCGCAAACCAACGGAGCAGTTGAGGCCGCCAACAAGAACATCAAGCGCATATTACAGAAGATGGTGGAAACCTATAGGGACTGGCCAGATAAGCTGCCATTCGCTCTGTAGGGCTACAGGACTTCGACCAGAACTTTTACTGGGGCGACTCCGTACTCATTGGTTTATGGGATGGAAGCCGTTCTACCTATTGAGATTGAAGTCCCGTCATTACGAGTATTGGCCGAGTGCCAGATAGCCGAAGCAGATTGGCAGCAAAACAGATTTGAGGAACTCATGCTTTTCGATGAAAGAAGACTGAAAGCACTGTACCACATCCAAGGTTATCAACGCAGAATCGCCCGGGCTTTTAACAAGAAGGTTAAGTCCAGGAATTTGAAAGAAGGAGATTTGGTACTCAAAGACAACCGAGCTCCCATCCACGACCCAAGGGGCAAGTTCAGACCCAATTGGACTGGTCCCTATATTATCAAGTCAATCTGGTCAGGTGGAGCTGTGGTTCTGATGGACCTAGATGGCTTAGAGTTTTCTCAACCGATCAACATGGACAAGTTAAAGAAATATTACCCCTGAGAGGCTCGCTAGGCCGAAAACCCGAAAGGGCGACCTAGGCAAAATTCAGAGCATAGAAAACTTGAAATTATAAAAACTGAGCTCGCAAGGTTGAAAACCCGCAAAGGGCGGCCTTGGCAAAAGTTAGAGCGCAAAATGAGAGTAAAAATACCCGAGCGAACCCAAGCCTGAACTACGTAAGGCTTGATTCCCATCTATGGGATACGTGGCGGCTTCATCACGAAGTTCATTTTTCCAATCTTTTTCCCGATCAACTTTGCCCATTTGATCATCTCAGTCATCTCTATTCATCAGCATTTATCGTGATCTCCGGTACAGTGTTATTCAGACTAGGGGCAACTTTCCGTTGCAATGAAGTGTTGCGGCACCATCCAGACTAGGGGCAACTTTCCGTTGCTATGAATCGCCGAGGCACTTTTCAAACTAGGGGCAACTTTCCAGTTGCTAGGATCCGGGGTTGTGCATCTCAGTGACAGATCTCAGGCGTGTCCAGTTCTGATCCATATCGAAAATAGTTTTGAAAAGTTTTAATAAAAGTTGACTTTACTCAAAATTAATCTTTTTACAACTAAGACCATTTTTGGACCAAAGCGGGGAATCTTCAGTACCACAACCTTCAATTTCATTGATTTCAAAACAGAGTTCTCTTGCTCTTACATACAATTGAAGTTGCTTTTTTTATTACACTCATGATGAAAACTTGAAGGTACTAATAAAGCAATAAATCTGGGGCATAGTCGAGTCAGGTGTCCCTGCGCCCCCTGCCAGAGCTAGTCGAAGCCTCTAACGCCAACCTAGGCCCAATCTGTGCCTCTTCGTTGAGCCAATCCCAGCACTCGTCAGATAAAGTGCAACTGAAAATAGGGGCGGGGGGCAGGAGCTCTCTAGTCCTCCAAGCCGTAGTGTGTCGGGCAAGGTGTGCACCTCGGACCGGGAAAGTGACCGGATACTCAATCCCCTCCGAAGGGCAAGTCTGATCATGACCAAACTGACGCAGAATACGAAATGGGAAGTAGAATACGCAGTGAGTCAAGCCGATCAACCGGATCCCCGTATCCTGGAACATGCTATAGCTCATTGCTGGAAGATTAAGCCAAGGGCAGCGCCATGCAATGCGTTCAGCTGACAAATTACACATCCATTCAAACCACCATCCCTCGTCAAGGGCGTCAACTAGGCGTTGTCGAAAGAAAATGAAATTTGAGTAAGCGAGGGCAAGAGTCCACAACTTGCGCTTTATCCATCAACCAAACACGGGAGGGATGTAAAATGAGAGAATAAAGAATAGAGATGTGCGATGAGAGAAAAGTAAGATAAGGGTTTAGTGAGAAAACCGAGCAGAGGCGAATGATGTGAGCAAATACATATGTGAGCTTGGGTGGGAAACATTACCTGCAGCAGTAGTGGACTCCCCGCAAACCTGGTTGTCTCTTGGCGGTAGAAGGCATCCAAACCTAGCAGTGTCTCGGCCAATGTCATGGCGGTACAGCTCTTTCCTTCCCTCAAGCCTTGAGCGACTTCAATCAAACGGATGTTAGCTCCTCCGGAGCCCGAGTAAAACAGAAAATGAGATAGCATGCACAAGCAGAGGGCATGTTGTCGGAAACCTTGCCAATGATGGTTGCTGCGGTCACCGGCATCAGAGAACCGGTAAATCAGGCTCGGGATATCCAACATGCCATTACCAATCAGAGATCGAGCATCATGCGCGTTGAGACCGCACATCCGCCCTAAAGCTTGGGCATGGCCAAAATAAGACTGAGGCAAGATCTCTTCTGAGCGTTCAGACTCCATCAAAGCTTGAAAATCTTCAAAAGTAGGACATACCTCTTACCCTCCGAAGCTGAAGACATGCATCGCCAGGTTCCAAAATCTCACTGCGGCGTGGAGGAAAGGAAGGTGCAATGGAGTCCGGCCCAGCGTGAATAATGCATTCAAGCCGAAACCCCGGAAGTTCAACTTTTCCAAGCCGTCCAAAGAAGAGATCCAAGATGTGAGATTTTCTGCGAGAAATGCCTCCATTTTTATGCAAAACAGTGATGAAATGAAAGAGTTCCAAAGTTGGAGCTTTATAGGGGGGTAAAACACTATTCGAGGACATGTGTCACAATTCTAGAAGTTGCAGGAAAGGGGGCCGGTCGGCCACCTATTCTAGCAGGTCGGCCACCCTCCAATCCCCAAATGCAAAATGTGGCCGGTCAGGCATTGGTCCTGTTTTGCCCTCCGGAAGGAATTTTGAGGCATTTCTATGCATCGGGGATGTCAAAGGCCTCCATTTCTCTCAGTTTCGGGTACATTCCATCATCTAGATCGTCTGTCCGAAGTACGCTTTGTTGTATTTTGCTTATCGAGTTGTTGCTTTGTTTATCGAGTTGTAAATTGTGTCGAGCTGTCGCATTTTGTCTTTTGAGTCGTTACTCTTTGTTTACACAATTTTGTTAAGTCTTGTTTATCGAGTCGTTAACATTGTTGTATTTTTGCTTATCGAGTTGTAAACTTGCTAAGATTCTGTTATTTCTTAGTAAGTCGAGTTGTTTGATTTGTTGCGTCGGTTCATTACCTGACCCGGTAAATACACAAGGCACATTCCCATTCAATTCCATTTTTGTGCAAAATGATGCGTTGCAATGCTAAGAATTTCAAATACAAACATCTTTTCAAAGGCTGTTTCATTCCATCATGTTTTACAACAAAATAAAGGTACAAGTTTTACAGGAAATAAAACTGCCTAAGAATATGCAAAGTGCTACAAACTACTAGCAAAAAGTAAAATAAAGCAGGAATGAGCATCAATATCCTCGGGAACGGGAATGAGGAGGCCCTCTCATCCTCTTCTGCGGGACGACCTCTGCACCATCATCACCATCCGGGTCGGAGCTATCATCCTCCAGATCCCCCTCAGCCTCGTCTCCACTCCCGGAACCAAGACCAGAGCCTCCCTCCCCAGCGGATGTCTCTGACTCACGGTCTGCGACCTCCTCCTCCTCCTCCTCCTCAATAATGGGTGCCCTGCGTCTACGAGACGACCCTGCTCCTCGAGCTCCTCGAAAAGGCCTAGATGGCCCTGCTCCCTGAGAAGGCCTAGATGGCCCAGCTCCCTGAGAAGGCCTGGATGGCCCAGCTCCTCGAAAAGGCCCAGACGGCCCAGCACCTCGACCTCTCTAAGAAGGCCCGGGTGGCCCGGCCCGCGGCGGTGCATATACAGGAGGCATCTGAAAGTGAAGAGTTCAATACATCAGTTTAAATATGAAAAGCAGATGCAAGTACAATACGCGAGTGGTGTGTGTGTCGGATGTGCTCTACACAGCCTATCAATACAGCAGGATGTTCAGAACTAGCGTATCATCAGAAATATGCTAAATACAGGAAAGATGGACAGTACCTGCACGCCCATAATGGCCAGTTGTGCCTCCCTCCTTAAGATCATGCCCTCGAATGTGGCCAGCATCCCAAGTATCTCATCCGTGTACTCAACTGGAGGCTGCAAATACAAATGCAAAACTATCAGTAAAGGGATGAATGTCCAAATATCTAACTGATGAATCAAAGCTGAAAAACATACCGGGGGTGAATCAGGGTCTCTGACATATCTATGGTCAGGAAGAGGAGGCTCTAGCAAGACCTGGTAAGGAGTCCCGAACCGCCAACTTGTCAACTCGGTTGGCATGTCTGGCCACCCAGGATGATGAAGAGACGGAAGGATCGGAGGAATCGAACTACCTCTACCCCTAGATGCACCAGCTCTGCTAGAGGAGGGGATATCCGTAGCACGGGCACGACTTGAAGCTGGTACATCAAGAGGGCCTCGATGTGAACCGCACTCCGTCAAGGGGGCATTAGATATATACGACGATAGGTGGCGTAGTCCCCCTCCATGAGATGTAACAAAGCATCGGTGCCCTGCATAGCACTAACGACCTCCTGGGCAGAAAGTCTATCGGCGATCGCATAGTGGTGAAGGTGCAATGCAGAGGTCCTGAGAATCGCACCCCCACACCTGACGCAGAAAGCGTTCCCCTAGGAACCATGCCCTACCAACTGGTCCTTCGAGCAGGAACCTATACTGGGAATTGCCCGATCCTCTGGGATATTGATGTCGGAGACCATCACCTAAGACCGCCCAGGGCTGCCAAGTAATCTGCGGATAGCCAGTGCGTAAATCAATCAGAAACCAGGAATATACAGGGCAGATCAAAGATGAAAATGAAAAGAACTGAGAGTTCTGAAGTACCTCTGTCGTCCGCGATATCAAAATCTTTGTCGCAGGTAGAAGAGTCTCTCGAGGTCTCGGTCGGTGCTCGCCCTCGAACACCAATGAAAACGGAGTCATAAGGAGTCCTGGCACCTCCATCTCCGGGGCTAATGTGGGAAAATATACGTACACCCATAGCTGAGAAAAGCAGTGCGGAATGTGAATACAAAGTGCTAAAGGCAGAATACAGAGTGCAAAGTGCGCCGTGTGTGCAATGAACAAGTAATGAGGAGCAGAAATGTAAATCAAGAGGACAGAACATACCTCCCAGGCTCTCCAATAGCCGCCGAGTAAGTCTCCCCGCCCGCGAGAGGCTGCACTCATGTAACAATAGAGGGTAGCCAGGCCAGCGCCACCCCAGTCATACCGACTGACCTGTGATAGGTCCACTAGGGCACTCAAAAGATATAACCCGACAGTGTTCCCCTATCGACAAAGCAGTGGTGCCGAAGCGGAACATAAGGAAACCTCGGTGTCTTGCTCAATCTCCTCAGAGACTCAGCTCCATCTCCGGCCTCCAGCGGAAGAAAACGGTGTCTGGGACTCTCCCGGAAGCTCTGTCTACAGGTGGGCGAGCCCCCAATAGATGTACCCAAACGGCCTCCCACTCTCCCATATCCTCGTCATAAGGTATGGGCCAACCGCCTATGTCTAGGCCGGTGAGTACGGCAAAGTCTAGCGGAGTCATGGTCATATCCCCGGTGGCAGAAAAATAGAAAGAATTGGTGGTGTCCCACTATCTCTCCACCAAAGCAGCTAACAATGTCCTACTGGCAGGACAGTGTGATAACCCCGTACAGAATGCTCCGAACCCTGCTGAGTCAACCAAATCCCGGGACTGACCTCAGGAGCTCAAGATACCACTCTCTCGCAGCAGTGGAGCCATATCCTCGCACGGTGCGAGAGCCAACCTGCATTCAGAATGAATACATGTGTTCAGTACACAATAAAATGCAAGCCGTATGCAAGTAACAAGCTGTGTGCAAATGAAATGAAGTAGCTGTGTGCAAATGAAATGAAGTAGCTGTGTGCAAATGAAATGAAGTAGCTGTGTGCAAATGAAATGAAGTAGCTGTGTGCAAATGAAATGAAGTAGCTGTGTGCAAATGAAACAAAGTAGTGGGCTGCGTGTTCAGAAAATTTGGTATTTGGGCTGTGTGTTCAAATTTCAGAAAAATTTGTGGGCTGTGTGTTCACCTCAAATTTGGGCTGCGTGTTCAGAAAATTTGGTATTTGGGCTGCGTGTTCAAATTTTAGAAAAATTTGTGGGATGTGTGTTCACCTCAAATCTGGGCTGCGTGTTCAAAAAATTTGGTATTTGGGCTGTGTGTTCAATCCTTAATCGATTAAACGTGTGTTCACTTCAAATGGGCGTGTTCAAGAACTTTCGTGTTTTGGGCTGCGTGTTCAAACCTTACTCAGTGGGCTGCGTGTTCACTTCAAATCTGGGCTGCGTGTTCAGTAAATCTGTGTTTTGGGCTGCGTGTTCAAACCTTACTCAGTGGGCTGTGTGTTCACATCAAAATCTGGGCTGCGTGTTCAGTAAATCTGTGTTTTGGGCTGCGTGTTCAAACCTTACTCAGTGGGCTGTGTGTTCACATCAAAATCTGGGCTGCGTGTTCAGTAAATCTGTGTTTTGGGCTGCGTGTTCAAATCCTAATCAGTGGGCTGCGTGTTCACTTCAAAATCTGGGCTGCGTGTTCAGTAAATCTGTGTTTTGGGCTGCGTGTTCAAATCCTAATCTGTGGGCTGTGTGTTCACCATCGATTTGGACTGTGTGTTCAGAAAATCGGAGTTTGGAACTGTGTGTTCTACTCTTAAGTAGTGTGGGCTGTGTGTTCACCATCGACTTGGACTGTGTGTTCAGAAAATCGGAGTTTGGGACTGTGTGTTCTACTCTTAAGTAGTGTGAGCTGTGTGTTCATCATCGACTTGGACTGTGTGTTCAGAAAATCGGAGTTTGGGACTGTGTGTTCTACTCTTAAGTAGTGTGGGCTGTGTGTTCACCATCAACTTGGACTGTGTGTTCAGAAAATCGGAGTTTGGGACTGTGTGTTCTACTCTTAAGTAGTGTGGGCTGTGTGTTCACCATCAACTTGGACTGTGTGTTCAGAAAATCGGAGTTTGGGACTGTGTGTTCTACTCTTAAGTAGTGTGAGCTGTGTGTTCACCATCGACTTGGACTGTGTGTTCAGAAAATCGGAGTTTGGGACTGTGTGTTCTACTCTTAAGTAGTGTGGGCTGTGTGTTCACCATCAACTTGGACTGTGTTGTAAAATCGGAGTTTGGGACTGTGTGTTCTACTCTTAATCAGTGTGGGCTGTGTGTTCACCATCAACTTGGACTGTGTGTTCAGAAAATCGGAGTTTGGGACTGTGTGTTCTACTCTTAATCAGTGTGGGCTGTGTGTTCACCATCAACTTGGACTGTGTGTTCAGAAAATCAGAGTTTGGGACTGTGTGTTCTACTCTTAATCAGTGTGGGCTGTGTGTTCACCATCAACTTGGACTGCGTGTTCAGAAAATCAGAGTTTGGGACTGTGCGTTCTACTCTTAATCAGTGTGGGCTGTGTGTTCACCATCAACTTGGACTATGTGTTCAGAAAATCAGAGTTTTGGGCTGTGTGTTCTACTCTCAATCAGTGTGGGCTGTGTGTTCACCATCAACTTGGACTGCGTGTTCAGAAAATCAGAGTTTTAGGCTGTGTGTTCTACTCTCAATTAGTGTGGGCTGTGTGTTCACCATCAACTTGAACTGCGTGTTCAGAAAATCGGAGTTTGGGACTGTGTGTTCTACTCTTAATCAGGGTGTGCGGTGTGCTCACCTTCAAATTCGGGCTGTGTGTTCGACAAATCAGTGTTTGAGCCGTGTGTTCAATTCTTAACTAATGTGTACCGTGCGTTCACAATCAATCAGTCAATGAGCCGTGTGTTCATCAATTCAAGTGTTTAAGTCACATGTTCAGAATGCAAACAAAGTACTATGTCGTAAGCTAAAACTGTGTGTACAAGCGTGGCAAAGCTACAAAATGCACGAAAAATGCAGAAAATAAAGTAAAATACCTCTCGTGCATCGTGAGAGAGGTCTTGCTCGACTCGCAGTAAATCCGGTGCGGTCACTGAACCCAGTGAAACGACGAAAAACGGCCCGCGGAAGCATATGTACCGATGGGGCGTATCTCCCGGGAACAAAAGGGCGAACTCTCGGGGGCAGTGTCATGATATCAAAATCATCCCCGGCACCTGGAGGACCTCCACCATGAGGGTAATCACCCGCCATTTCAAGAAATCTGCAAAAGCAGCAAAAATGAGCCAAAATTGGAAAAAGTCAACAAAAGTCAACCCCCGGGAAATGGAAAAGTCAATAAAAGTCAACTCCCGAGAAAATCTTCCAAATATTGAGACAAACTTACCTCAAGTGGTGAAAATGAGAAAAGAAGCCCCAAAATCAAAATTTAATCGGTTCAAAGTGCTTAAAACTGAAAGATTTCGCGAAAACAACTTGCGTGGAAGGCCGAAAAGCGCGTATAAAGTGTAGATCTGAAGGAAAAAATGGTTTGGGGAGCAAGGGAAGGAGTTCTTGTAGCTGTGGGAGTGATTTCGGAATGAATGGATGAGGATATATATAGAAAATGAGGCAAAAGACAAAATTGCCCCTTATTTTGTAAGTGGCGTGACCACCTTTCTAGTGCCGGCCATTTACTTTTTGGTTTCTGGCCGGTGACCTCCCCTAGGGCAACCACCTGGCCGGTGGTGTTCCCCACAACCCCACCTAGCTCCCTGCAAATTTTGAGGAAGATCGGAGTTCCCGGGACCTGAAAAAGTTCAAGAAAAGTGTACTTTCTGGCGCGAAATTGCTCCGCCGGGACTTCAGCTGCAATTTCTGACAAATGTCTCATCATTACTCGTCAAAATCAGAGTGTATCCTCTTTGAGCATGTTGTAACCTCTCCGGGAGGTGAACCAGAGGCCGCGATCGAGTCGCCTTCGCCGAAATGCGCGTTTTCTTGCTCGTTGTTTCGCAACAAACGGACACCCTGATTTATGCTCGTTTTGCATTGTTGTGCATATAACTTGCATTCTCATGAGCATTTTGAATTGTCATGCATGTTTTCTTGGTGTACCATACCTATGTGCTTGAGCATGCGTTGTCACGCACGTTCCTTTCTCGCATTGTGATGCATTCACTCGCCGACACTGCGTGTGTCAAACTTTCGGAACCACAGGAATCGCATTGAATATATGTTGTTAGCATATTGTTCTTGTTGAATTTCTCTCTTTTGCAGGCACGATATTGTATGTACGGTTCATTTTGAGGCTGGTGCGACCAGACGAATCGCGCAGGTATTGTATCTTCTCCGTGTGAGACGCGACGGGAATTGAATGATTCTCCGCATTCCTAACTGCATGAAATGTAGTTGTTGCTTTGCATTCTTGCTTAAAACTGTTGGATCTATTTGCGAATACTTGCCTCATTACAGCTTGCTGCATTTGCATGATCATTTGGCTCTGTGCATGTCATTTTGCATTTTGCCCCTGCCTGCGGGCACACATATCTCTGTTTATCTTGTATGATTGTCTAAGTCTTCGGCCTTGTCAAAAATGGGTCGTCTCTAGTCTTTGACATTCACTCCCGTCACTTGTGACTTCCGAGTTCTATCAAAGAGGGGCAACTGTAGACACCTCATTTTTGACTGACCTTAAGACTTAGACGTCACCCATTGGCGCTTCGGTGATGTTGCATATTGTGCTTTCGTTCGAAGTCTCAGTCGCCAGGCGCCTGCCTCCGGACTTCCGAACCCTCTTCTGTGCCTTGCCTCGGTTTGCGAACCAAACTCGGTTTTCTCTGTTTTCTTTCCTGAGGGGAGGGAGAGGTCCCGTAAACTATCTCTCAGTGGCCGTGGGCTACATTTCGTGCCCGTAGGCCATTTTGCCTTATTCGAACGGTTCCGGTTTTCGGAGCCGTCAGGCCGTGTGCCTCGGTTCGGGACCATCTAACCATCTCCGATTCCTCAGGTTTTTGGCATGCATCTCATTTACTCCCTTTTGAGGGACACTGGGGTCTTAGATACTGACTTCGTGGCCAAACACCACTTTCGGTGCTTAACGGCCGGTTTTCGGGACCCCAAACTGCGTGTTTTGGCCCCCGAGCATTCGTTTTGCATCGGTTTTTGTTCATTTTTGGCAGGTACCTCTGTTTTATCACCAGGAAGATCACTGGAGGGTGGGAGGCCAGCAATTGTCTCAGCAACCAGTTATGCTTCTCCGGCGCCCCGGCCGTTTTCTCACTTCCGGGCTAATGTTGAACACCCTAGGGCCATCTTCTTCGAGCCAAAACCACATATTTGTGTTGTACACACATGGGAGGATCCTAAAAGCACATGGCCGGCCAGTAATTCTTCTTTTCACTTTTGAACCTCTCCTAAAAGTGGCTTGTTGTCTCTCCTGTTTTACAGTTGCCAATTTCTAACCACAGGGCCTTGTTGAGGAGACCTGGGAGGACACCAATATGTGAAACTCGGCCATTAATTCGATTGGACCATTTTGCCCCTTGGCCGGCCGGCCATAGGGGGTAGCCGGCCGGCCACCTGCAGCAAAAATGGCTGGCCGGCCATGCTCCTTGGGAGGTGTGCATGGCAGCTGTATAGCTTTATCCCCCAAAATATCTGATTTCGGGGGATATTTTGTAAGCAAGGGAACTTAATCCCTTAAGGCCTACACTCTTTCACACTTTTTTTGGACACCATCCTTGCATGCATACATCTCTCTCTCTCTCTCCCTCAAGAGTTAGAACACTTGCCTCAAGCTTACAAACACATATCTATCTCCATCTCTTTGATTCTTCTCAAGTTTGGTGCCATTTCTTCATCATCATCAAGCACCACCACCACCACTCCATTTCCAGCAGCAAGGAGAGGTTCTCAGAGGCTTAGAAGCAACATTCCTCAAGCCAAGAGGTAGAAAAGAAAAGGTCTACAAGGGTAAGTCTCCATCTCCCTCTTTTGTAGCATTTTCTTGCTTCTTTTCTTAAGCCTATTTTCTCACTGTTTTAGGCTCCGACCCTAACTTAAAGTGTCCTTATTTTGAGCTATTCTTCATGTTTTTTCAAGGGTCCAACCCTGTTTGAGCCCTCTATAGTGCACTTGCTTCAATACCCCTTGGTATGTCACATTTTTGCATGAAATTTCTAGCCTATGAGTGATCTGTTTTCGAGCATAATTTAAACTGTAAGTGGGCCTATTTTGAACCCCTCTTCAACATTGAAGAATGGATCAACCCTGTTTGGGCCCCCTATCTTGTACTTGCTTCACAATCTCTCCTATTTACCGTAAGTTTGCATGATTTATTTGGCCTACATGTAGCCTGTTTCATAGCATATCATGAACTGTGATTAGACCTATCTTGTGTCCCTCTACAACATTGAAGAAGGGCTCAACCCTTTTTGGGCCCCCTATCTTGTACTTACTTCACAATTCCTCCAATTTACCGTAAATTTGCATGATTTGTTTGGCCTATATGTAAATTGTTTTGGAGTTTGTTATGAACTTTGAGTAAGCTTATTTTGTGTCCCTCTACAATATTGTAGAAGGGATCAACCCTGTTGGGGGCCCCCATGTTGTACCTACCATTATACCCCTCTTTGGCCCCATTTTTGCATGCTTTTTAAAGCTTATCTACCTTCTGCTTTCGGCCATCATCAGAGCTGTAAAGAGTCATATTTTGATCTCCTTGATATATTTCATTAAGGGTCTTTGCTGGTTTGATGAATGTTTGGGGTACCTCATGTTATAGCCTTATGTATCCTAGTTCTTGCGTCACATTTTTAGCATGTTTTCATACTGAGTTGGGGGATTTCATCTACTGTAAATGTTCATATTTTTAGTCCCTCATCAGTTTTTTAGAAGGGTATTTTTCCATTTGGGCATCGCATGTATCACTTGCTTCAATACCCCTCTTGCGGAGCCATTTTTGCATACTTGCCTAATCCTATGTGTGCTTGCTGTTTAGCCCTTTTTATGACTGAAAAATGCTTGTCTTGGGGCTGCCTTTCTACTGTATTTTCATTCCATGACCATATTGTGCATGCATTGCATGGCTATAGGCCATTTCAGGCGCCTAATATCGCATTTCGGAACCATTCCTTGCATTTGGTGTCATTTCACCATCTTACGGGGCTGTTTTCCCCCACATTTCAGTGCCAAAATTCATTTGCATGTTTGCATATCATTTCCATGCCATTTCATGCGTTAGGGCCATCGCCTCGGTTTGCGCACCCGTGTGCACGCATTTCGAGGCACTTCATTTTCATCTCACGGCTTCTTATGTGAGTGTGGCTGAGGCTCACCCATGTTAGTGTAAGTCCTTTTTGCATTCTGTATGCCTTTTTAGTCTCATTGTATATCATATTTCAGGCCGTTTCATGCCTTTATGCCATCGCCTCGGTTTGCGTGCCCGTGTGCACGCATTTCGAGGCACTTCATTTTCATCTCACGGCTTCTTATGTGAGTGTGGCTGAGGCTCACCCATGTTAGTGT
The DNA here is from genome assembly GCA_025200525.1 of Camellia lanceoleosa. Lineage (NCBI taxonomy): Eukaryota > Viridiplantae > Streptophyta > Magnoliopsida > Ericales > Theaceae > Camellia > Camellia lanceoleosa. Next base: position 984,743 of record JANUSC010000047.1, on the reverse strand, counting down.
AAGTCCTTTTTGCATTCTGTATGCCTTTTTAGTCTCATTGCATTGTGTATGCCATCGCCTCGGTTTGCGTGCCCGTGTGCACGCATTTCGAGGCACTTCATTTTCATCTCACGGCCTCTTATGTGAGTGTGGCTGAGGCTCACTCATGGTAGTATAAGTCCATTTTGCATTGTTTATGTCATTTTAGCATCATTGCATTCCGTATGCCATTGCCTCGGTTTGCGTGCCCGTGTGCACGCATTTTGAGGCACTTCACTTTTATCCGACGGCCTCTTATGTGAGTGTGGCCGAGGTCCACTCATGTTAGGGTAAGTCCAATTGCATTGCGTATGCCATTTTATGCCTTATGATCATTTCCTCGGTTTGCGTACCGGTGTGCACGCATTTCGAGACATCTCATTTTCATAGCATTATGTATGTTAGGATTGTATCTTAGTTACATTTCGTACATATCGTGCATATTGCATTGTGTTCGGGATAGGAGTTAGCCCGGGCACGGGAAACGAGGCACGTTTCGCACTCCGAGCGACGGAACGGGTCCCAATTCCCAAGTCACCGACACTCCGGATCACCCATGATGGAGTTAGGTTTTGTTGTAGCATTCATATACATTCATCTCATATTGAGTCGTGCAATCCGACTCCTCGGCCATCATGTCTCGATATGCGTGATTGGTGGCACGAGGATCAAGGCATGCATATATTTGTGAAATACACTGCTATGCCCCTTTCCTGCTCTCTGTTGCAGCAACATGAAGAATTAGCAACTTTTTAAGATTTGGCACGCATTTCGAGGAACATTTCAAACAAAGGCTAATCGGGGCATCGCCGTAGATTTCCGCGCAAAGTAGCCCAAACATGCATCATATCATTATCCGGAGCGGAGTCTCAAGGCAGCCCCCTGGCTTGCATGCCTGTTTACAGCTTTTCTTATTTAATTTGTAAATTAATTAGGAATTTGTATTATTCGGACTGTATATTCGGACTGTACTATTCTTTTATTTCGGACTGTATTATTTTATTCGGACCCTCTGCGCGAGGGCATAATTGTAATAAGTGTGCGTGAGTGTGATGTATGTCTTCCAACCCCACGTCTTTCTTCCCTTTTATTTACCCGCTTACGATGGTTAGATATAGGGCATATTTCAATTAGCATACAAGATGACAAAGATGTTTGCATCATTCATCTGCTTTTGCACGCACTGCTCAACAAGATCATACAAACTGCATTTGTATTTCAATTCCAAATTGAATACGTGTTAGTTGTAGCATCATCACATGCCATGTTTAGAATAGCCGAGCCTGCTATAGTTTGCATCTTTGCATGTGTTGCATTAGGCATTTCAGTATATTTAGGATCATGCATGATTTCTAATGAGCTTTTGTTTTGGCTTGGAGTACTCGGTAAGTTTTATGCTTTAGCATCCTTGCATGCGTGTGAGTGACTGCCATGATAGCATGCTTACCATGAGGCTAAATGCTTATGTGATATAACTGCCTTGAATCCCTGTGGGTGGAGGTTGAGTTACTTGAATTGGAACAATTCATCAAATGCTTGTTTTAAGCCCACTAGATAGTGGCAAAATCATATTTTCTTAAGCCCACCCGAGGGTGGCAAATCCACGTCTTAGCCTACCTGCGGGTAGCACCATCAAACCATTTTCAAACAAACAGACATGAAGTGTCTTGTTCCAATTCGGGCGATTCAGTCTATACTTGTATGCTGTGCGCATCACATAGTAACCTAGGCTAATAACCGGAATAAGAACTCGCAATGTTTTCAAAAATAGATATCATGGTTAGTAAAGGCCGGTCTTCGACCGGGCGAGCGGGGGTGCTCACGAAGTGACCTTCCCCAATCGTACCCAAGTTCCCGAGCCGAGGCAACTTTGGTGATGACGGACACGTGGCCTTTGGCACCGAGTCAGGGTTTCCTAAATTTCCCATTTAAAAATATTTAGGTGGCGACTCAGATTCCGCAAAGCAGTCCATGTTTGGCACTTCTTTCAAAAAATCTGTTTTCAAAAACGATTTGCCGGATTTGGACTCTTTGGTTCAAGATTAAGAACCGTGACATTTGAGTCCTTCGAACTGTAGTGACCCAATATCGAACCAGAACGGGGGGGACTCGCACTCCCTTCCCTCGGGATGCGTTCGGGAACGTCTACAACATGGTATAGCAATACTGGATATCGGCTAAGGTAATCCTAACATTTTCTTGTTTTGCTAAGGCTATTATGCCATAAATAACTCGGTAAGAGTTGATGGCAAGTTGCATTGGTTTTAACTTGTAATAATGAATGATCTCACAAAAAAGGATGTTGAGTGGGAGCCAAAGTCCGCACTCGATAAAAACGACAGAAATGGGCATGGAATCAGCAGTGGGCATGATAGAGTCATCCTCTCCAACCAGCCTCAGATGGACATCGGCAGGGATTTCAAACTCTTGCCTAAAATACTCTAACTTGGATGGGGTGTCTACCCTATGTTTCCACATACCCATAATGTCAGCTTCACTTAAAAGAGCTGGATTTCAGAAGGAAGGAGTATTGTAGGGTTTAAAGGACCTCGACTAAAAATCTCAAAATACACAGAGACTGGGGGAATCGTTTCAGTTTTTCCTAAATGTTTTAGGTTCTACAATCAAATCCCAAACCTAGATCTATGGAAGCAAGGATTGAAGGCGAAAATATGGAAAAACACGGTAAACAGAAACAAGAATACAATTCAGATTCAAGAACAAAGACGGATTATCAAGAACATCATCAATATAAAGGGTATGAGGCCAAGAACAGTGGCAAAAATGCAAAAAAGTTGTGAATAGTGCATGTATTCAAGACATGAGCACATAACAAGGTCATGAAATAAACACACTCAGATACAAGATTCATGAAATCACCTCAGAATGCTTGAGTAAAGCAGCAATGGCGACTAAATTATGAAGCAAAATTTCTTGAGGAGCAACAAGAAATTAAAACAAGGAGGAACAATGGCTTACCAGAAAGAGGAAAGCCCGAATGGGATTTGCCGAAGTCTAACAACGGTTGCAGAGGCGGAAGAACGGTGGAAATTACGCCGGAGGTGGTAAGCGGAGCAAGTTGCAAAGCTAAGAAAGCTTGAACAATGGCAGATCTAGGAAAAAAAAAAAGCTTCAGAGAGAAAAAGCTAGAAGGACTGAACAAAAAGTGAAAAGACGAAAGAAGAGGGAAAAGTTTTGGTAAAACTTAAAACGGCGGCAGAATAACATCAATACGCCTAGAAGAACAGATTTTGTCAGACGGCGCACACAGGCGCGAGACGGCTTACAAGCGTATCACAAGCACAATCCAATAAAGGGAAGAAACGTGGCTTAGACGGTTATGTATGACAACTCATACGCATAAATGGGTTCCTGGAATTCCTGTTCGTTAAAAAGACTTGTCGACCTGGAGAGAATGATCTCAGCTACGATACTTTAAGCCGACGTAATGGAAGGAAGTTCCGATATAGGTTCCATCACCTCAAAATGCCGAGGTAATAGAACCTAGGGGGCAGTTGTGGGGATATATTTTCTAATACTAACGCGTGGCGAGGTGATGCCGACGTGTCAGCCAAGTTACCACGTGTCTTGACCGTGATGCCGAGATCATCTCGGCATGGCCAAGGTTACTTCGAAGATATCGGAGTCCGGAATAAGCAGATAAGGGACAAGAGTCCTAGCATGGAAGGAGACTCCAGTTTGGATAAAGATAAGGCTCTTAGAGAGTTTATCCCAATCCTACTGGGAGTCCAAGATTAACAGTAATCCTAAGTCCATTGAAGCTAGGCTTCCTGCTGGGACAAGGATTAAGTTAACTATAAAAGAAAGGCACCCCTGATGGGTCTAAGGTACGCAATTTATATTCAGAACAATGAATTTAGCACCATTGATTATCTTTGAGAGATATTTGGTTATTGACTTGACCGTCGGAGTACTCCCGGGTGGACGAACCACCGCCGGAGTCTCTTCTTTCTGTTGCAGGTCAGCCAGGTGTCATCTATTCTGCTAGTGCTTTCCAGTTGAATACTGAGTTGGCAATGTAGTCAGAAAATCACTCACACATTTAACATTCCATGATAATGAACGAACATATCTATATTTGGTGGATACATTGGTACCAATACAATTTATAAATTGCACGAAGAGTAAAAACAATGAAGCTTAACGGTTTGAAAAAATGCACGAAGAGTAAAAACAATGAAGCTTAAGGTTAGTCTGGAAGTCAGCTTAAATACATCGTCTTGGACAAGTATAATCTCTCAGATGATATACCAATTGACCAATTTTAATAAGTTCCTTAGTATTAGATTCCCACAGGAAACCTAGCAGTCAATTTTATCTCTCTTTCAAAGCTTAGAACCACTGTTTTTGACATTTTATCGTGGGGCAGATGTATTTCTTCTTGCATTTTCTCTCATTAGCAAGGCCAATTATGAAATGTTGCAAAGAAGGTTGATACTTAAGACCCTTGGATGTGTATTATTTCAGGGGCTATTATTTGATGTGTACTTATTTGCATTGACAACTTGTTTCTGTTTTGATTCTATTTCAGTGGATTCCTTTTAGACTTGTATTGGCACCAATGTATCATTGATTACAATAGAATGAACATATCATTGATTCTATTAGACTTGTATGTGAATGGTAAGATGAAGCTTAACGGTTAACTATTATTTTTGTCTTTGATGATTTTAGGAATAGGTAGGCATGTAAGAAAGTGGAGTTTGCATTTGAACGTGTGTAGAAAAATTGTATTAATAGGTAAAAAGTTAGAATTATTAATTTTATAATTGTTATAATTTGAAATGTCAATTTTATTGAATAAGTGTTAATGTTTATTTTTTATTTATTTGTTTGTTTTACAGATTGCTTTTGCGGGGGCTATTGTGGATATTTATTTTTGTGTACGAAGAGCATTTGTTCTGTATAGGGAAGACATTTATTTTTGTACAATCCTCTGTTTTGGAAATTCAGTGTTTTCGTATGTAATATTTAATTTAGATGAATTATACTTGGTTGGTATAGATTTATATGATATTTGGAATATGATGTTACAAGTTAAAGTTTTTGAATAGTTAATAATGAAATGGGTATTATTGATAATGGATTTAGATTAAAATTGATAGATGTATTATATCCAATCCACAATTTAGGGTTTTGTAGTGATTTTGAAAAAATAAATAAATAAATAAAATCCAATTCACGAATTAGGGTTCATGAATTAGGGTTATATCCAAATTAAAATCTTTGTGTGTAAAAAATTTATAGAAAAAAGTTTTGAAATGAAATTTTGAAAAAAAAAATTAATTAATTATATCAGCTTGTGAATTCAATATGTATATGTACAAGTTACAAGTTGCATTGATAATAGAAAGCATATAATTTAGAAATGAATGGAAAATTCAGCATGTGCATTTTAAAAAAATTAATAAATAGAGCTTGAGCTTTTGGTGACTAAACAGTTAGTAGCCACACAAAAAAAAAAAAAAATGAAAGTTTTTGGTGACTAAAAAATTGGTAGCCAAAAAGAAAAATGAAAGTTTTTGGCGACTAAAAAATTAGTAGCCAAAAAGGAGTGTCACATTTTTAGCGATTGAAAAATTGATAGCTAAAAAGCTGAAGATGGAAAATATTTTCTTTTTGGCAACTAAAGATTTTCTTTTGGGCGACTAAAAAAATTAGTCACCTATATCATTCCCGACAATCATCTAGCAACAAATTTTGCAACCAAAAAATTTAGCCGGCAAAAATCTTTGGCGACTAAAAAATGACTTTTGGCGACTAAAAATTTAGTCGCCAAAAGTGTTATTTGTTGAAGTGTCCCAAACAAGACCTAAAAGGTCAGTTTAGTCGGTCCAGTTATTATTAATCTTTTTGAGTAAATTACAAATACATCTCATCAAATTTATTTAAAATATGATTTATTTTTTATGATTTTGGAAATTATATCATACCCTTAAAGTTTCTAATTTCATAACAAATGACTCAATTTATTAATAAATTATCAATTCAATTAATAATTTTTAATGATGTCAGAATTTTATTATTATATAAGAAAACAGTTAAAAATTTTATTTTTTCAATTAATTATGATAAATACAAAATTTTGATAAAGGAATGATTATAATTTTTTAAATCACGAGAAACAATTTATATTTTAAATAAATTTCATATGAAACTTTTAATTTTTCTTATTTTTTTATATCCCCAGGTGGTGTGATAAGTGCATAGGCACCAACTATTCTTTTTGTCCACCAAATTCTCGTAAGTAAGTTCGTATTAATTATCTAAAATAAGGAGTTACAACTGTGACAAAAATGAGACAAGTAATGCCACTCTTGGACAAGCAACACCAATTTTCGGATTATCTTTCTTTTTCCATCCAATGGCCAAAAACAAATGTTCCATGACATACAATCTCATGAAATGGGTTTCACATTTTATCTATTCCCTTAGGACATGTTTGTTTCGCGACTTGTGAGTCCTACTTACAGCTTATTTGGTAGTGAAATAGGAGGGCAAATTGATAGTTCAAGAGGCTTAGTAATTTCCCTCAGTAAGAGGATTAACTTGGCTGAGTTTTGAGTGGAATTAGAAAAATAATAAGGAGATTGAGTCTATTTTATATAATAAAAAAAAAATTACCAAGTGTACCGTTTGTTTTAATATTTGTTTTAGTTTTTTTTAATATAAAAATAATTTATTTATTTATTTTATACAAAAATAATTTAATAATCTCATAACTAACCATCTCTCAAACTTAAACACACTTTTACTTAATCCCCTTACTAACAATCCCTATATTAACAATCTTCACTAATCATCATCTCATTAAAAATTTCATTTAACTTAATTCGCCAAACAAACATGACTTTAATTTCTAAAACTATTCCAATAAGAAAATGTGATTGTGAGACATATAAATGAGAGATTGGAGGGTTTGTTATGATAGTGGGTGCTAGTGGTGTCACTCGCTAAAAATTTAAAAAATATATATATATCAATAACAATCCAACAAAAAAGAATGAAAAAGAGAGACATGTACACCAAGGTTATGTTTATTTGGGTGAACATGAGTTTGAAATTAGATTAATAGTTTAATAAAATTATTAATCCGATATTTGGTTAGACAATTGAAGTACAGACTAACAATCCATCCGAATATGGTATCTCATATATGATGGACTATTCAATCCCACAGAGGGGGTGGGATATAAATTGGAGGACTGAGCCAAAGTCTAGACTGTTTGTCCCTCCTTATAATCCTAACTCAATCCAAACATAAGATAGGATACACAATCTAAAGGAATACGTAGTCCTCGAACTATTAGTCATGGTAATACTAATCCAATCTAATCCAATCCGTTCAAACAAACATGGCTAAGAGTGATACCATTGGTCAAAGCTAAGAATGAAAATGGAAAAGCATGGCCAAAAGCCATGGGTCCCTAGAGGTTGGCAAGTAACTATCAAGTGAATGTAGGTTGATGTCGATTATATCAGGACAATGAGAAAAGCGAAAATTGGATTGGAAGATAATCAATGAGATAGATGAAGATTCCATAATTTAAAATTTTACTCATCATTTCATAATTTTTTTTTAATCTTATTCAAGTTGTGACTATGATAATTTTCATCCATATGTTTTTATTCCATGACAAACTATCCCGACCCGCTATCAGATACAGCTATATGGGTGTGATTTTATTCTAGTGCATTATTTTCTAAAGCTTTTGGCAAGCCACTTCCTAGAGACACAACAACAGGGGACAATTCAGCCCCATTAACCTTCCCAGCCGCAACCACTACATTCAATATGTCGGGCAATTCCAACTTCACCGAACTTTCCACCAATCGATGAGATGATGATTCATTCCCAATTTCAGAAGCTTTCACACAATCACCCTCTGCAACTTTCACCATCTTTTCATCAGCCACCAAATTCTCTTTATCACCTAGTGATGCTACTACCTCAGTATCCTGGGGTATCAGATTGATAAATGAAGCATTATGTCCACACCTAGGTGGAAAATCGCGAACAGCATAAACCTTTCGCTTCTTGTACTTAAGCGAAACACCAGAAGAGGTGCAATAATCATTGTACAATGACCTCTTGTTAGAACTCCCATCAAATAGATCACCATTTGATAAGGAACCCATGAGATGTATCTATACAACAAATAGAAGAATATGTGACGGACAAAAATAGAAGAATATGTGACGGAAAAAAATACAACAAATGGAAATCAGTGCAAACAAGCTAATGAATATGGACAGATATAAACGGGAAAGAGAAAATAGACAAAATTCATGAGATGTATCTATACATTAACGGTACGAGAAGCTGTGAAACTAAACAAATTAGAGTTGAAATGTAACCAATGATAAATTTAGAACGCCTAATATGTTAGAAGTTGCAGTTCCGATCAAGAGAACACAAACTGATTAGAAAGGACACCAATCAACACAAATTGATTTGTGTCCGTGACAGTACTTGATGAGTAATTCAAGCTCAACTTAAAAACTTAATAAGGTTTAAAATATTCCAGATATTCCAAACTGAATACGAGTCGTGCTCAGAGTAGCTTGATTCATATTATGGCCTACGTTTTGGTGGCTAAAAAACGTGCATAAATTATTATTTTTTTAAATGAAAAGGGAAATTTATATATAAAAATTATATTTTTTTTAAAAAAATAAAATAAAAGAAGGAAAATGGTGCTGAGAAACAAGTGATTTACGTGAAAACAACAATGGCAAAGAGAACCGAGACAATTCATGCCCAGTATTGATGCATCCTAAGTAAACAAAGACGCAAATTTAAAAATATCTAGTTCCAACCTAACTTGAAATGACTCATAACCCATCAAATAGACCACCAATCAACAATAAACATGAGAAATTAACTATTTGGAAGTTGAGAAAGTAAAGAAAGCTTAAACTAACGCTAAAAATCAGGTAAACCAAGTAGAAACACGAAAGAAAACAACAAATGTAAAGTGGTTCAAATTTAACAATATCCAGTTCCAACCTGACTAAAAATGACTCGTAGCCCATCAGATAGACCTCCAATCAACAATAAACACAAGAAATTAACTATTTGGCAGACAAGAAAATACTAACGAAAAAAGAACATGGATGAGAAAGTAAGAAAAAGCTGAAATTAGCACTAAAAATCAACTAATTATGTAGAAACGTGCAAGAAAACGAGAAATGTGAAGTGATTCAAACGAAGATTAAAATTAAAACAAATCACAGTTAGAAGTGTAAAAAAATGAGATTTAAATCAACCTGATTTTGAAAAGAAGACCAAGAGATTCTTCGAAGGACTTAATGGTGATTCGTCGTGGAATTGTGCAGGGAGTTGGGATCGAAAATTTTGGGTTTCTTCCTGGAAAATTTATAAGCGTTTCTGGAAAGAAGTCCATGAGAGATATCTATCTTTTCAAAATCTACCCATTTATTTATCTATTCAAATATCATATATTTATATATATATATCATATTATTTTAATTATTTGTTTAAATGTCAATGATCTGTATACGTATCACTTATCTATTTATATTTTTGTTTAATATCATCAATCTGTCTACCTCATTATCACCAGCCGCTGCCGACCACTACCACCACCATCAACCATCAGTGACTTTCAGACGATTTTTCTAACCAATTTTTCTATGATTTTTTCAGCATCAGTGAATTTTCGATACGTATCTTTACTACTAAAAAAAGATTAAATTTTAAACCAAATAACATATGACCCAATAAAAATGAACTTTTTACTAATTAATCCTTTTGTTTACTCACCTTATAATGTTTGTTAACAAATTCATCTCTTCTCTTTCTTTTTCTTTTACCTTTTCATTTTTTATAATATTTTTAGTCTTTTAGGAATGTATCACATTTAGCAAAATTTTTAAATGAGAATTAAATAACCTTCTAAACGGAGCTAAAATTTAACTCATTTGGATGCAAAGCTCACCTCGGTTTACATAATATAATCACATTGGTTAATCTAATGTGTCACATCACATGATAATAATAAAAAAATGATGAATATAATAAAAATAATAATTTATTTACATTGAAGAGAAATATTTTTAAAAATATTCTTAAAAGTTTCTAGACTCTGGTTAATTTAACATGTGTCACATGACATTAAAAAAAATGATGAATATAATAAAAATAATAATTTATTTACATTGAAAAGAAATATTTTTAAAAATATCTTTGGAAGCTTCTAGACACTCTTTCTTAGATAGAAGAAAAGCTTTATTAAGCCCTGGTTTGGCATTTGTATTGGAGCTAAATAAGTATAAAAAGACAAAATTGACTGTAAAAGTCAATAAGACAAAATATTATTTTTTACCCATAACCACTACATTTTTTCTCTCATAAAAATCAAAAAAGCCCAAAATAAAAATCAAACAAGACTAAAAAAGTCAAGTTAAAAAAGTCTTAACACAAAAAAATTGACTAAAAAAGCCAATGCCAAACAAACCCTCAACACACCTATACCTTCGTAGATGAAAACATGCTTTGATTTAAGAAAAATTAAATTCAGCCTATTTAACTTAAAATATTTACAAAATAATGGAAGTGCAACTTTTTTGTGTGTAAAGAAAGCACAGCAAGTTACACCACCAAAAGATTCTCATGTTTTTGTTATTTTTTTCCCCCACCTCCCATTGATTAGTAATTTCTCCTCTCTAACAGGATTGATTTTAACATTGGAATATCCAATTTTGGGTTAAATTATCATAACCAAATCTCCTTCTTTTTTTCAAGATTGTAGGATATTAGTTTTTTAGTAAAATTAAGTTATAACTAAAGGTGCAATAACCACATTCTGTAATCTACTATTAATCAGTAATTAAGAATGTTAATTAAGTGTTTAAGATGAAATTATGTGTTTATTGTGTGATTTACGTGATATTTGAAACTACATCTGTTAGTTGTAGGATTATTTGTTGAGAATTCTACTTTGTTACGGAAATTGAAGGCCTTAATGGCGTTAGAACACGAAATTGACTAGGTGTAACAACCCTCGTCTTGATTACCGATTAACCACTGAATTACGTACTGAATACTGCTAAACCGAACTGATAATGACTGATAATTGAATTAACCGAAGTACTGAATGGACTGATTGAAATCGAAACTGAAATTGAATAAGTTTATCTGTTATATTGCATTTCTATCTGTTTGATTGACTGATTATCTGTTTGAGTGTATGTGTTTAAACTGCTAATTAAAGGCCTTATCGGCGGCCGAATTAGAAACCGTTTAGTGTTTTGTAGTCAGGAGAATATTTGTGATTTAATGGTATATTTATCTGAAAACTGATTAGGAATGATTAAATTAGATTAAATTAAGTCAATTAAAGAGGTTGCCGTAATTACGACTTTGCCATGTGAGTGGCCCCTTTGTTTATTGATTTCCTAGAGCCTTATTACACTTGACATATCAATTGATCAGCTCCCATCTTGCTTTCCAACCGACCAAACTTAGAGAGAGTGAAGGAAAAGAGAGAATTTAGCTCAATTGTTGAATTTGCTTGGAGATTGCCTAGAATTGAAGTATAATTGGCATAATCTAGCTCCCACACCTTGAAATTGACACTCTAGGTAAGGAAATCATCTTCTTCTTGTTGTCTTGAGCTAAATCTTGCATGTTTCACGCATCATTGTAGAGCTAAGCCATGTTTTAAGTTCAAGTATTGAATTGAAGCTTAACATTTGCATGCATGTGTTCTTTGTTGAGTTTAAAGTGGAATTCATAGCTAATTGTTGCATGCATGTACAAGTTCTAGTTAAGGTTCATGAAACCATCATGTTTTCAAAGTATTGAGCTCATTAGAGCATCACATGGGAGTTTTAAATTGGTTTGAATGCATGCATGTCATGTTTGAATGTTGTTCATGCATGTTCATGTAAATTGGGTTTGAAATTGAGTTAATTGAAACACCCTTGGGCCTTGATTTCTTAAATTGAGCTTCAAATCATGTTGTTATATGAGTTTGCAAATGTTTCCCAGAAAATGGGCCCAAGAAAATCGAATTTGGAGCATCAAAACTTGGTTTGGAACTTGGAGGTTGAATCTGGATTTCCATTTTTGGTCGTCCGCCGAAGGGAGAAGTGCTTTCGGCGAAAAACAAGCTCCCAGTATTTTCTTCGACTTGTTTTACAGTCCGCTCGAGCGGAGTGTTTCACGCTCGAGCGGAGAAATCGAGCATCCAGCATCTTGCACCATTCATCAGTCCGCTCGAGCGGTGGAATGTACGCTCGAGCGGGGACCTTTGTTGGCTTGTCCGCTCGAGCGGGGAAACCTGCGCTCGAGCGGAGGCCCTGTTTCATTGAAAATTCTGAAACTGATTTCTGTGCACATCTTTGCATCCTCATCCCATCCTAGGCATTCTTAGGCCTAGTTTAAGGCATCTTAATGAGGATTTAGACATAGAACCACACCGAGGAAATTTAGGGATTTAATTATCATCCTTCCGATTGTGAACTTAGTGTGTGTTCTATTTGTTAACTGTTTAGGGTTGGCTCTCGGGGGCGCGCTCTAGCTGCTATAGCCCAATCTCTGTGAGTAACAATTGTGTAAAGATATGTTCAAAATGGTTATCTTTTGAATACTGAACTGAATTGTTTATTGAACTAATATTGTTTACTGAATGAATGTATGTCCTATTACAGGCTGTATTGTGGCATCCTTAGCATTGGCTGTTACTGTTACAGAGCTCTGTCGGTTCCCTTGTGGAACCATACTGTTTACTGATTGTTTGGCATCATTACTGTTTGGGTCAGTTAAGACTCGGTCCTTTTGGACCCTCATTTATAGGCTAATAGGTGTACCACATATGACCGATTGATCAAATACTATTTAATGAACCGATTTTATTATCAGAAGGACATTCATTCATAACCTCTTTACGCATTATGTTATTCATCGGGCTTTAGCTCACTTTATATATATATGTAGGTTCTCGTGCCCATGCCGAGCTAGGAGGCGTGGGTCGGTCCTCAGCTTTGTCAAGCCAACCTATGTGCCTCATCGCGAGGTTCAATTGCCATGCTTTGGCTTGGGGTGTTTTGTGTCCTATCGCCTCCTTCATCGCTTTTGTACTTTTGTATAGACTGCTTCATCTTATTATCAGATCTTGTTCAGGGATTTGATCCCTATTACGATCAGTAAATGATTGTATAGACTGAATAGACTGTTCTGAATGAATGCATGGAAAATGTTTTTGGCATACAGATTTACACAGCTCAATGGACACTAGTTATTTACTGTATTGGCTTCCGCCAGGCCCTGTACTCTGTTTAACTGTGTTACTGTTCAGTAGGCCTTCGGTAATCTCGGATTACTGGCCAGTTACGGTGCTAAACCCATAGGGCCGGGTTTGGGTCGTGACACTAGGTCAATAAGTTATTTGGAAATTTTAGGATTTTATGACAAGTTTAATTAGATTTTTTATTCGAATCCAAATAATTAGAATAAATTAATTAGCTTAAGTTAATTAAAATTATATCAATGTGATGTAATGAGCTTAACTCATTTTGTTGAGCTCAAAACCTATCTAGAGAGCCTTAAAGAAAGAGATAGACTACACTTTGAGAGAGATTATCATCTAGACACTACGGGAAAAAGGGGATATAGCAATGTTTTGTCTACGACGTTTATAAAAATGCCGCTATTTTTCAATTAAAACAACGTTTTTTAAAACGTTGTATTAGATTTCTTTTAAACATCATCTCCGCGTGTTAATTGGTTGACGACGTTATCCATATCCTAAAGCCCTAAAATTGCGATTTCTCTCTCTCTCTCTCTCTCGAGCTTGAATTCATTCTGAGCAAAATTTATTTGTGATTTGTGATAGTGCTGTAGTACTCAAATTCATTCTGAGCAAAATTTATTTGCGATTTGCGACTTCTCTCTATCTCTCACTCCAAATTTGCGATTTGCTGTTGATTGTCGAAGATTTGGAGATTTGAATCTAAGCGATTAAAGTTCTCAGCCTACTCTCTCGCTTGATTTCAAACACGCTCTCTGCCTCGATTTCGAAAACTCTCTCTTTCGCTCGATTTCAGATCCGACGATGATTTGAAGGCCACCACTTGGATTGCAGATTTTGAAGTTTGGTTCTCGATTTTGTAAGTTTCAATTCATTTAGCTGTTTCTTTTTCTTTTTGTTTTGTTTTGTTTTTTTTTTTTTTTTTGATTGAAGAGTGTATACATTCATACTCATATCTTGCATCTCTATAACACATATCTCTGATGGACAAACATGAGTTGAGGTCGACTGTTTTGATTCATTTTATAACACCTATCTCTGGTCAATGATTTTATGAAGATGGCTCCATGCATTTAAACTTGATAATTTTGTTAAACGTGTTGTTTCTCTTGCTTTGTACTTGACAAGTTCACTGCATCGAATTGGGTCTCTTGTTTTGTCTATGGCCATTCGTTGTGCCTCATATTAGTGATTACCCTTTATGCTCAAGTTCTCCTTCAAATGTTGACTCTAATTCCCATTTTCATTGTCTTGATGTAGCATATTTGTGCCTCATTAAGAGAATTGAGATACCTCCGGTGTTGTTTAGACTAAGATGATGGCATGAGGCGTTTGGATCTGATCCGGACCTGAATTGTTTCGCGACTTGTGAGTCCTACTTACAGCTTATTTGGTAGTGAAATAGGAGGGCAGATTGATAGTTCAAGAGGCTTAGTAACTTCCCTCAGTAAGAGGATAAACTTGGCTGAGTTTTGAGTGGAATTAGAAAAATAATGAGGAGATTGAATCTATTTTATATATATAAAAAAAAAAAAAAAATTTACCAAGTGCACATGTTTGTTTTGATATTTGTTTTAGTTTTTTTTAATATAAAAATAATTTATTTATTTATTTTATACAAAAATAATTTAATAATCTCATCATTAGCCATCTCTCATACTATCATTAAAATAAACACACTTTTACTTAATCCCTTTATTAACAATCTCTACATTAACAATCTTTTCACTAACTATCATCTCATTAAAAATTTCTTTTAACTTAATCCGCCAAACGAACGTAACCTTAATTTCCAAAACTATTCCAATAAGAAAATGTGATTGTGAGACATATAAATAAGAGATTGGAGCGTTTGTTCAACATCATAGTGGGTGCTAGTGTTGTCACTCGCTAAAAATTAAAAAAATAAATAAATAACAATAACAATCCAACAAAAAAGAATGAAAAAGAGAGACATGTACACCAAGGTTATTGTTTGGATGAACATGAGTTTGAGATTTGATTAATAGTTTAACAAAATTATTAATCCGATATTTGGTTAAACAATTGAAGTATAAACTAACAATTCATCCGGATACGGTATCCCACATATGCTAGATTATTCAATCCCACAGAGGGGGTGAGATATAAATTGGAGGACTGAGCCAAAATCTGGACTATTAGTCCTTCCTTATAATCTTAACTCAATCCAAACATATGATACGATGCACAATCCAAAAGAATTCATAGTCCTAGGACTATTGGTCATGGTAATACTAATCTAATCTAATCCAATCCATCCAAACAAACATGGCCAAGAGTGATACCATTGGTCAAAGCTAAGAATTGTAGGAAATTAATGTATTGATTTATTGATTGATATACAATATCTTCATTTACCAAAAGAGATATCTATCTTTTCAAAATCTACCCATCTATTTATCTATTCAAATGTCATATATTTATATATATATATATATCTCATATTATTTCAATTATTTGTTTAAATGCCAATGATCTGTATACGTATCACTTATCTATTTATATATTTGTTTAATACCATCAATCTATCCACCTCATTGTCACCAGCCGCCGCCGACCACTACTACCACCATCAACCATCAATGACTTTCAGACGACTTTTCTAACCAATTTTTCTATGATTTTTTCAACGTCAGTGAATTTTCAATACATATCTTTACTACTAAAAAAAGATTAAATCTTAAACCAAATAACATATGACCCAATAAAAATGAACTTTTTACTAATTAATCCTTTTGTTTACTCACCTTATAATGTTTGTTAACAAATTCATCTCTTCTCTTTCGTTTTCTTTTTCCTTTTCTTTTTTTATAATATTTTTAGTCTTTTAGGAATGTATCACATTTAGCAAAATTTTTAAATGAGAATTAAATAACCTTCTAAACGGAGTTAAAATTTAACTCATTTGGATGTAAAGCTCACCTCGGTTTACATTATATAATCACATTGGTTAATCTAATGTGTCACATGACATTAAAAAAAATGATGAATATAACAAAAATAATAATTTATGTACATTGAAAAGAAATATTTTAAAAAATATCCTTGAAAGCTTCTAGACACTCTGGTTAATTTAGCATGTGTCACATAGCATTAAAAAAAAATGATAAATATAATAAAAATAATAATTTATTTACATTGAAAAGAAATATTTTTAAAAATATCATGGAAGCTTCTAGACACACTAATTAATCCAACATGTGTCACACAACATTAAAAAAAAATAATGAATTTAATAAAATAATAATTTATTTACATTGAAAATATATATTTTTAAAAATATCTTTGGAAGCTCCTGGACACTCTTTCTAATACAGAAGAAAAGCTTTATTAAGCCCTGGTTTGGCATTTGTATTGGAGCTAAATAAGTATAAAAAGACAACATTGATTGTAAAAGTCAATAAGACAAAATATTATTTTTTACTCATAACTATTACATTTTTTCTCTCATAAAAATCAAAAAAGCCCAAAATAAAAATCAAACGGGACTAAAAAAGTCAGGCTAAAAAGTCTCAACACAAAAAAATTGACAAAAAAAGCCAATGCCAAACAAACCCTAAACACACCTATACCTTCATAGATTAAAACATGCTTTGATTTAAGAAAAATTAAATTCAGCCTATTTAACTTAAAATATTTACAAAATAATGGAAGTGCAACTTTTTTGTGTGTAAAGAAAATACAACAACTTACAGCACCAAAAGATTCTCATGTTTTTGTTATTTTTTTCCCCCACCTCCCATTGATTAGTAATTTCTCCTCTCTAACAAGATTGATTTTAACATTGGAATATCCAATTTTGGGTTAAATTATCATAACCAAATCTTCTTCTTTTTTTCAAGATCGTATGATATTAGTTTTTTAGTAAAATTAAATTATAACTAAAGGTGCAATAACCACATTCTGTAATCTGCTATTAATCAGTAATTAAGACTGTTAATTAAGTGTTTAAGATGAAATTATGTGTTTATTGTGTGATTTATGTGATATTTGAAACTATATCTGTTAGTTGTAGGATTATTTGTTGAGAATTCTGCTTTGTTATGGAAATTGAGGGCCTTAATGGCGTTAGAACACAAAATTGACTAGGTCAATAAGTTATTTGGAAATTTTAGGATTTTATGACAAGTTTAATTATATTTTTTATTCGGATTCAAATAATTAGAATAAATTAATTAGCTTAAGTTAATTAAAACTATATCAATGTGATGTAACAAGCTTAGCTCATTTTGTTGAGCTCAAAACCTATCTAGAGAGCCTTAAAGAAAGAGATAGACTACACTTTGAGAGAGATTATCATCTAGACATTATGGGAAAAAGGAGATTGTGATACCCCTGTTCCGTAATATGTCAATTGGTCCTGAAAATGAGTATAATTATGTGATTGATATGATTTCATGTGCCATTATGTAAAAATATGCGGTTTTGAATTTCTATCTGTTCACCGTAGGAATATCTGTTTGACTCTCCCGCTTCAAAAATTAAATTGAATGCCCTATCAGCCACAGAACCCGAAATTGATTACGCCATTGTGGTTGGCATAATTTTTAGAACCTATGGTGAAATTTAATTAGAAATTGATTCAGATCAAATTAGATTGATTAAATTAATAATGAATTAGTGCCCAATTACTTTATTATTAAAATAATGACTTAGTGGGATTTGTTGTGTAAGGGCACTACACTCCCTATCCTCTCTTCCTTACTTCATTTGACTGATTTTGGGGACTAAAAATAGAGAGGGCCGGCTGTAGAAAGAGAAAGGGAGAAAATTGTGTAATTTTTGGCTCAAGCTTGGGGATTTGAAGATTAAGCTCAAGATTTGGCTAGAACTTGGGTGTTTAAGGCTCCTAGGTGAGTAATTAACCCTTGAATCATGGGTTTTTGTTTGCCATTTGTAAATTCAGAGTTGAATAAGAGTAAAGAGCATGAGTTGAGTTGATTTTGTTGTATTGAGGACCCATATGTGCATGCATGTGTGTAATTGCTCTTAATATAGCATGTTTGAGCTTGAAATACATGATTCATGTAGAGTTTTGGTTAAAACCCATGTTTTGGTCACCATTTGTGTTGTCTAAGTTGAGAGTGAGGGTAATTCAGCACATGCATGTACAATTTATGAAGATAGGAGCTTTGAATGCATGAATGTGTATGACAGAATTGAGTTTGGTGTCAATTTGAGACATGCAAGTGTTTGATCCTTGAAATTGAACTCCATAATGATGTGTTTTGGTGTTTTTACCATGTTAGTACGAATATATGTGAAATTTGAGCCATAGTATGCAAGAAACATTGGTTGAATGTCGAATTTGAACTCAAGAACACAATCTGGGAAACCCAGAATTTTGATTTCCGCTCGAGCGGGGTAATGGCCGCTCGAGCGAGAAAAACGTGCTCCCAGTACTTTTGCAGACTTGGTGTCCGCTCGAGCGGGGGAGGCCATGCTCGAGCGGGGAAGCTATTTAGACAGGCCTTCCGCTCGAGCGTCCTATTACAAGCTCGAGCGTATTTTTCATGCAACCAGTACTTTTGCAGGCCTTAAGGGTCCGCTCAAGCGGGGAAGTCCACGCTCAAGCAGAGATCGTGTTTTCTGAAAATCTGAAAATGCATTCTGTGTTCTGTTTTCCGTTCCCTTTCACTTCTAAACACTCTTAGACATACATCGAGTATTGTAATTGAATTAAATAAATAAGAATGAAGCCTAAAGAAGAATATGTGAATTAAAGAACGGATTGAATTGTTTGTGACCCATATGTGCTATGTGATGTGTAGGGTCAAGTTCCAGGGCAGATTCACGAGCCGATCACTGTGAGTAATATCTGACATATGTTATTGCCCAATGGCTACTTTTATGTAAGCTTTGTAAAGTTCATTAATTTGAATGGTCGACACAGTTTGATATAAATGAATGGACCGAAGGTCATTTTGACATAAACGAATGGACCGAAGGTCGTTTTGGCATAAATGAATAGACCAAAGGTCGTTTTGACATAAACGAATGGACTGAAGGTCGTTTTGGCATAAATGAATGGACCGAAGGTTGTTTTGTCATAAACGAATGGACCGAAAGTCGTTTTGACATAAATGAATGGACCGAAGGTCTTTTTGACATGAATAAATGGACCAAAGGTCGTTTCGACATGAATGAGTGGGCCGAAGGCCATTTTGACACAAATGAATAGGCCAAAGACCGTTTTGACATGAATGAATGGGCTAGAGGCCGTTCTGTCATGAACGAAAGTTTGAATGGGCCAAAGGCCAGTTTGTCATTTAGATGAGCCAAAGGCCAGTTTGTCACTTGAGTGGGCCAAAGGCTAGTTTGACACGAATGATAGTTTGACATAACTAATAGTTTGACACGAATGATAGTTTGACATAAATAATAATTAGACACGAATGATAGTTTGACACGAATAACAGTTCGATCTGAATAATAGAATGAATGGGCCAGAGGCCGTTTTGACATGAACGAATTGGCCAGAGGCCGTTTTCACTTGACCTAAATTATGTATATACATGTTAAATAGAAATATAAATTGAGCCCAAGGCCGTTTGGAGCATGTTGTTCTACATATCGTTTGTATGACTTCTGTATTTGATATTATTCACTGGGCTATCGCTCACACTCATTCATGTGTTTGTAGGTGAGCCAAGAGAAGTCCAAACCTAGCTCCAGTGAAGTCTGTCAGGAACAACAAAGGTTTTGGAGAGTCAGCCCTTGTGTCTCACGTACGAGACCCGTCTTTGCCACTTTGTATGTATTATATTTTGTCATGTGGGCGAGGACTTTGTGTATATCTGTATATAGTTGAGATGGGTTGACTTAGACTCGAATGATCCTGTTGTGCGGAACTTTTTGGTACTATGTTTTTGTTGTGAGTTATTAACGTACATATGTATGGTTTGTTATGACGTGCATGTAAGCACAGCTCTATGGACAAAGTTTAAAATTGCTTCCGTTTGGCCCCCATTAACTCTGTTAAAATACGATTGGTTTGGTCTGAGGCCGTAGGTAATCTCATGATCACTGGCCGGTTACGTCCTTAACCCATGGGGGCGGGTGTGGGTCGTGATAGAGTGGTATCAGAGCACGAGTTAATAACTCACACACTTGTCCAAAAGAGCAATAAGCGTCAAGAAAAGATCTAGGATGCATTCATGTGATAAATATGAATCTGAAGGCATCAAGAATATGCTTAAGTGTTTCGATATGAACAGTTATGTACTATAAATCTGTGAATTTCCATTTGAATATGTATGCTCTCTGGTATATGCATACTTTTGAATCTTTTGTATAAAGTATAATGCAAGTTTAATCAAATGGTGAACTTTAATTATTTTCTGATGATATGAAATGACAAATTCCCTAAAATGCTATGTTTGGTATAAGTGAATGACTGTCTAAATTCTCTTTGAACGTAATTGTGGTATCCTTGGCGGAGGCCCTCGCCCAGGAGACATAATACTGTGGCTTATGGTCATGAGGCCCTAGCCCGGGGGAAATAATACCGTGGCACAGGCCCTCGCCCGGGGGAAACAATACCGTGGCCTATATATGAGACATGTTACCAGTACGGAAGGTTCCATTATGGAACTTTATATGCTTGACCAACATGATATGTTACGCTAAAGGAAGTACCACACATGATTCGAATATGAGATATGAATTGTTACATTAATGTGTACAACAAGTTTGTTTTGTTATAATGCACATACATGAATATATGAATCATGAAAAGTTGTCTATGTGCATTCAATTCTGCCTACGGGTGTCTATGTGAAATATGAACATGATTTGAGTATATAATTACTTAGTAAATGTTCAGCATGCGATATCTGATAGGTATACAATTATCTGTTACGTATGTGATTAATTGCGTACGGTATGTGAAATGAGAATGTAAAGACGTGTCGATGTACGAATGTGACTATGTGTTTATTTTTGTATTGGACATCCTGGTATTTAGCATGATTTAATAAGAGTTTGTGGAGAGGATAGTTAAATTAAGGGCATACGAGCTGGAAGGCTCTTCCACAGCCCAACTTGATAGACTGGAAAGGATGGTGCAAGAAATGACAGAGATCTTAAGACAACAACGTCAGCTGCCGCTACAGCAAGAACCTTTGTCACCACCAGTGTAAGAAACGCCGAGGAGTTATTGTCGGATTTCGGGGGCTGGTTATAGGTGTGGTAAAATAGACCATATGGTAAGGAATGGTTCCCGAATTGAGCAAATGTGAATAAATGTTCTGCCTCAGCTAGATTCGTACCAGTGGTAAAAATTGCTACTTCGGATAGAGTAATTACACTCATCCCAGAAAGCGCTCAGAATACTGCGATTGTTATCCCAAGTATCTATGCTGTTTACGAACGAATGCTTATGTGTGGATTGATTCTGAATTAGTACATGTGTATACCTTTGCTTGGAATATTATTTGATTCGAGTTGACATATCCTTTGGTATCTACTGCATGTGTATCTAGATTGGTTAGACCCACAAGAAGTAGACCATATTCATTGAATGTATATGCTCCATTTGGGAAATTTGTGAAATATGTATGGGGATATCGATTAACTCTGTACATGCACATGTACATCTGAACCTATGCTTAGGGTGAGTTGTTATACTACTGTCTTCAATGGTTAAACCACTGGAATTATAACCCTGTGATCATATGACCGAGTTGAACACCCTAAATGATGAACTCTGTAATTGTGAGACCATGTAATTTTGATTGGTAGAAAGTTGACTGGATTATGTGACTATACTGGGCTCGACTCATATGCCTATGCTTTTGTGACTGATTTGGAACTTTTGCGTGACAATCCTATGCTATGTGTAACTGAGGAACCTTGTCTACCGTGTTACTGTGCACTTATAAGACTTATTTGGAAACTGCTGATTTGATTATGATACATACCTCTCGATATGAACAACTGCATGCAAATGCATCTACACCTGAACTTATGTAAACAATGTCGTATTGTGCATGACCTAAGCCATTTTGATATAAACAGTTGTGATGAATGACCCTGATGTGACTTTGAGAGTTAATGAACTTAGGACAATTGTGGAACCATTAACCATATACCTAAGCAAACGAAGTATGCCTCATAGAACCAAATGTACTCTAGGTGAGAAAACTTTTGCCTGATTCGATCCGATAAAACCTTTGCCTGATATTGTCTTGATGGAACCCTCATTTGATATAATTTGATAAAGCCTTTGTTTGATCTAATTTGGCAAAATCAGTGTCGGGATTGGTTTGATAAGACCCTTTATCTGATTTAATTTTGTAAAAAGGGATTGAGGATTGCCTGTAAATAAATAGCCAGATTATTCTTGGCAGAAAAACTGATAGACCCAAAACTTGAATTTGTTTAAAGTACTTGACCTATTTGGAAGACCATTTGTGGGCTATCAACAGATTGATCTGACCATGACCACCATTGGGAACCAACCCTCAACTATTGAGGACATATGTGTTATGAATGAACTGAATTGTGCAAATCCAGTGATTGGGTGTCTTAAGGAACAATGCTGGTGTGTTGTCGTATTCTTGCTTGTCTGACGCTATGGAAACCGATGACAACAGATTGATTTGATTGTGAATTGCACTGGATATTTATCCTCGACTAATCAGAATATGTTTCATGCGTTTGCTTCAAGTGTTGTCGGGTTTTGGGAAATCAGGTTATAGTAAGTGATATTACGTTTGTTTTGATGACATTCTTGAGACGTCTTTTCGTGCTAGGGGACGTTAAGCCTATGTAGCACTTTTGTTGAGATACCTCTTTTGCCACCGACGGTCTTGTACGGGTGAGTTTGTCTAATCGATCTCGGGTCGACCACCGACGGTCATGAACGGGTGTGCTTTGGTTCCAAGACGATTATTCCTTCGTTTTGTCCGGAATGTCATCCTTTGGTATTATGTAGATGTTATTAACATCCAAGGAGCTTTGAAAAACCCTGATTATCCGAAAGTGTGTGAATTCAGTACGCCTTGTGTAAATAACTGTTCAGTGCCATTGTATCCTGTAATTGGGGAATTGGGGCTTTGAGGATGTATAAATTGTGTTTAACACGTGATTGATTGTTTTTAATACTACCTTTGACGCCGTGGGGATTAATATGTGAATTGCCTTATGCTTTCGACAACTATCAGATGATATGGAGAGACTTGATGGAACGAGGAATTGAATGAATTGAGAACACGTGTATTGTGCTAAAAGTTGACTGCTTCGATGTTCTTGTGTTTGACAATTGGTGCTATGGGGATATATGAGTTACGTATGTCGTGTGGTGGATTGTTTTGTTGTTATCCTTTGTTGGTTCGGGAATCTGTATCTGGATCCGCCTTGTGTTCCTGAAAACTTTTGATTGACCTTGGATGACTGTGATGAGTCACTAAACTAAGTACTGAATTGGGTTGTAAATTGCGGGATTATTGAAGAACGAATTGAACTTCTGTGACAAGGAAATGAACCAAACTTCTGGGGTAAAGTTAGTTAGCATTAGAAATAAATATGTTGGTGACCTATTGTGAAGAAAAAATTGTTGAATTAGTGCCTAAATGTTTTCGGTGCCAACAAGGCAAAGTTGAATAACAGATATTAGTAGAACTATTGCCATTTCCACCTCTATTTCGGAATGAAAATAGAAATATGTGACCTCAAATTTTGTTGTGGGGCTGCCTTGGACGCCCAAGTATAAGTCCCGTTTGGGTTATTGTGTACAGAATTACTAAGTTTGCTCATTTCCTCCCTGTGAAATTTTTGTATGATGCTTATAGACTGACAACTGTTTACGTCAATAAGATTACTCGTTTGCATGGGATCCTAGTGTCTACTGTTTAGACAGGAATCCTAAATGTGTCTGAATTTTGACAAGCCTTCAAGAGGCAATGAGAACTGCATTGTGATTCGGCATTGCTTTCCATCCGAAAATCGAAATGTAACTTGAAAGAACTTTTGGGAGAAATGCTCCTAATACGTGCAGTAGATTTTTCGGGGAATTTGGGAGATCTATCCATCGTTGGCAAACTTTGTTTACAACAACAGCTCACACTCTAGTTTCGGTATGGCACCATACAAGCCTTGTATGGCGAAAAAGGTAAGTCTCTGACTGATTGAAAATAGAGTGTTGCTTGATTTGAGACTAGGTGAATGACTATCAAAAAGAATTGGAACCGTTAAATGAAAAGTGTTCCGAATTGTTATCGACTAAAGGTAAATTAAGTTTGGAGGACCAAACTTCCTAAATGGGGGAAGACTGTGATACCCCTGTTCCGTAATATGTCAATTGGTCCTTAAAATGAGTATAATTATGTGATTGATATGATTTCATGTGCCATTATGTGAAAATATGCAGTTTTGAATTTCTATCTGTTCACCGTAAGAATATCTGTTTGACTCTCCCGCTTCAAAAATTAAATTGAAGACCCTATCAGCCACAGAACCCGAAATTGATTATGCCATTGTGGTTGGCATAATTTTTAGAACCTATGGTGAAATTTAATTAGAAATTGATTCAGATCAAATTAGATTGATTAAATTAATAATGAATTAGTGTCCAATTACTTTATTATTAAAATAATGACTTAGTGGGATTTGTTGTGTAAGGGCACTACACTCCCTATCCTCTCTTCCTTACTTCATTTGACTGATTTTGGGGACTCAAAATAGAGAGGGTCGGCTTTAGAAAGAGAAAGGGAGAGAATTGTGTAATTTTTGGCTCAAGCTTGGGGATTTGAAGATTAAGCTCAAGATTTGGCTAGAACTTGGGTGTTTAAGGCTCCTAGGTGAGTAATTAACCCTTGAATCATGGGTTTTTGTTTGCCATTTGTAAATTCAGAGTTGAATAAGAGTAAAGAGCATGAGTTGAGTTGATTTTGTTGTATTGAGGACCCATATGTGCATGCATGTGTGTAATTGCTCTTAATATAGCATGTTTGAGCTTGAAATACATGATTCATGTAGAGTTTTGGTTAAAACCCATGTTTTGGTCACCATTTGTGTTGTCTAAGTTGAGAGTGAGGGTAATTCAGCACATGCATGTACAATTTATGAAGATAGGAGCTTTGAATACATGAATGTGTATGATAGAATTGAGTTTGGTGTCAATTTGAGACATGCAAGTGTTTGATCCTTGAAATTGAACTCCATAATGATGTGTTTTGGTGTTTTTACCATGTTAGTACGAATATATGTGAAATTTGAGCCATAGTATGCAAGAAACATTGGTTGAATGTCGAATTTGGACTCAAGAACACAATCTGGGAAACCCAGAATTTTGATTTCCGCTCGAGCGGGGTAATGGCCGCTCGAGCGGGAAAAACGTGCTCCAAGTACTTTTGCAGACTTGGTGTCCGCTCGAGTGGGGGAGGCCACACTCGAGCGGGGAAGCTATTTAGACAGACCTTCCGCTCGAGCGTCCTATTACAAGCTCAAGCATATTTTTCATGTAACCAGTACTTTTGCAGGCCTTACGAATCCGCTCGAGCGGGGAAGTCCACGCTCGAGCGAGAACCCTGTTTTCTAAAAATCTGAAAATGCATTCTGTGTTCTGTTTTCCGTTCCCTTTCACTTCTAAACACTCTTAGGCATACATCAAGCATTGTAATTGAATTAAATAGATAAGAATGAAGCCTAAAGAGGAATATGTGAATTAAAGAATGGATTGAATTGTTTGTGACCCATATGTGCTATGTGATGTGTAGGGTCAAGCTCCAAGGCAGATTCACGAGCCGATCACTATGAGTAATATCTGACATATGTTATTGCCCAATGGCTACTTCTATGTAAGTTTTGTAAAGTTCATTAATTTGAATGGTGGACACAGTTTGATATAAATGAATGGACCGAAGGTCGTTTTGACATAAACGAATGGACCGAAGGTCGTTTTGGCATAAATGAATGGACCGAAGGTCGTTTTGACATAAACGAATGGACCTAAGGTCATTTTGGCATAAACGAATAGACTGAATGTTGTTTTGGCATAAACGAATGGACCGAAGGTCGTTTTGGCATAAATGAATGGACCGAAGGTCGTTTTGACATGAATAAATGGACCGAAGGTCGTTTCGATATGAATGAGTGGGCCGAAGGCGGTTTTGACACAAATGAATAGGCCAAAGGCCGTTTTGACATGAATGAATGGATTAGAGGCCGTTCTGTCATGAACAAAGTTTGAATGGGCCAAAGGCCAGTTTGTCACTTGAGTGGGCCAAAGGCCAGTTTGACACGAATGATAGTTTGACATAACTAATAGTTTGACACGAATGATAGTCTGACATAAATAATAATTGGACACGAATGATAGTTTGACATAACTAATAGTATGACACGAATAACAGTTCGATTTGAATAATAGAATGAATGAGCCAGAGGCCGTTTTGACATGAACGAATGGGCCAGAGGCCATTTTCACTTGACCTAAATTATACATATACATGTTAAATAAAAATATGAATTGGGCCCAAGGCCGTTTGGAGCATGTTGTTCTACATATCGTTTGTATGACTTCTGTATTTGATATTATTCACTAGGCTATCGCTCACGCTCATTCATGTGTTTGTAGGTGAGCCAAGAGAAGTCCAAACCCTGCCCCAGTGAAGTCTGTCAGGAATAACAAAGGTTTTGGAGAGTCAGCCCTTGTGTCTCACGTACGAGACCCGTCTTTGCCACTTTGTTTGTATTATATTTTGTCATGTGGGCGAGGACTTTGTGTATATCTGTATATAGTTGAGATAGGTTGACTTAGACTCGAATGATCCTGTTGTGCAGAACTTTCTGGTACTATGTTTTTGTTGTGAGTTATTAACGTGCATATGTATGGTTTGTTATAACGTGCATGTAAGCACAGTTCTATGGACAAAGTTTTAAATTGCTTCCGTTTGGCCCCCATTAACTCTATTAAAATATGTTTGGTTTGGTCTGAGGCCATGGGTAATCTCGTGATTACTGGCCGGTTACATCCTTAACCCATGGGGGCGGGTGTGGGTTGTGACAGGGATATAGCAACGTTTTGTTTACGACGTTTATAAAAATGCTGCTATTTTTCAATTAAAACAACGTTTTTTAAAACGTTGTATTAGATTTCTTTTAAACATCATCTCCGCGTATTAATTGGCTGACGCCGTTACCCATATCCTAAAGCCCTAAAACTGCTCTCTCTCTCTCTCTCTCTCTCTCTCTCTCTCTCTCTCTCTCTCACATTCTGAGCAAAATTTATTTACGATTTGCGATTTGCGATTTGCGACTTGCAACTTGCGACTTGCGACTTGTGACTTGCGACTTCTCTCTATCTCTCACTCCAGATTTGCGATTTGCTGTTGATTGTCGAAGATTTGGAGATTTGAATCTAAGTGATTAAGGTTCTCAGTCTACTCTCTCAATTGATTTCAAACACGCTCTCTGTCTCGATTGTGAAAACTCTCTCTCTCTCTCGCTCGATTTCAGATTCGGCGATGATTTGAAGGCCACCACTTGGATTGCAGATTTTGAAGTTTGGTTCTTGATTTTGTGAGTTTCAATTCGTTTAGTTGTTTCTTTTTCTTTTTCTTTTTCTTTTTTCTTTTTTTTTTTTTTTGATTGAAGAGTGTATACATTCATACTCATATCTTGCATCTCTATAACACATATCTCTGATGGATAAACATGAGTTGAGGTCGACTGCTTTGATTCATTTTATAACACATATCTCTAGTCAATGATTTTATGAAGATGGCTCCATGCATTTAAACTTGATAATTTTGTTAAACATGTTGTTTCTCTTGCTTTGTACTTGACAAGTTCACTGCATCGAGTTGGGTCCCTTGTTTAATCTACGGCCATTCGTTGTGCCTCAGATTAGTGATTAACCTTTATGCTCGAGTTCTCCTTCAAATGTTGACTCTAATTCCCATTTTCATTGTCGTGATGTAGCATATTTGTGCCTCATTAAGAAAATTGAGATACCTCTGGTATTGTTTAGACTAAGATGATGGCATGACGCGTTTGGATCTGATCCGAACCTGAATTGTGAACCCTGTACTCGACACCCTCAACTTAAATCTTCAGGTATTTTATGACCTGAAATTGCTTCCAAAGATTGCTATAAAATGAAAATTATAATGCCCTGACTATGGATAGAAAACTTATTAATTTCATATAGTCACTTGCCATCTCAGAATAGTTCAATGTTAAATATTTTCATCCAATTCTCTCTACATAAGTTCAAAACAACCAAATCATGAGTGGTTTCTGTTGTTTCTGATCAATTGATATATATATATATATATATATTGCTACTATATATGTTTATTTGGATGCTTTAGAAGTGGCTGTTAGAAGTACATTGAAGTACTAATTTAGCGTGAAGCTTAGGAAGCTACTTAGAAAGTCAAATTGGATAATTGATTAAAATATCTGAAAATTGAATTTGAGGTTCCTTTAGGAAACTAAGTATACTCAACTCTACTTAACTTGGTTCCTTTAGGAAAATTGAAATTGATCTTGAGGATCAAATATCTTCTTCTCTAACACTTTAAGATCTTCCGGAAACACTACTCAAGAAACCCCAAATTTAAGTGATCGACCAATGGACTTAAGTCCCTCAAATCCTTTTCTCATTCTCGATGCCTTTTGCGTGTTAAATCCTCGATGCCAAATCCACATTTGTTCATTCCAATTGAAACAGGAGGAGAAGATAATCTAGAGTCCAAGTCATCCAACCTAAAAACAAAACCAATATATTATATGCCATTTTCTAAAGCACTCAAAAAGGAACACATGTAGTCAGGAATCAACAACCCATGATGTTTTCATTAGTAGCAAGAGAGGAAATGAAAATTTTCACATAAAAATATATAAATTGTCGAGCCTCTATCAAATATGCATTTACCAGCATTTTAATGGTTGTGAATGGTGAGACACCATTACAATTAATGGTAAGTTAAACAAATAAACAAAATAGCAAGTCCACGTGAGCATCCATTCATATCCTCTGCCCAAAACTAGCATATTTCCCAAACTGTTATATCTATCTACCACACCATATACTATGCCACCCCACCAAATAGCACTGGGGACTTTAAGTGATCATTATACCATATGAAGAGTATTTTTCCATGATCATAATAAACTTAAAGAGTTGGAGGATAAACTTAAAGAGTTGGAGAGAGCTGACCCTTGCTAGAGGTTCTTTTGAATTTTGTAGGCACCATGGAGTGTGAAAGTTCATAAGGAATAGTTCTGTTTTTTGATACATATAATGACCCTTGAGCGAAAGATTTTAGATAAGAAGCAATAGTACCATATATTAGAGAAAAGGCAAAAGATTTGAATTTTCTCCTTTTTCCTTAATCCTTGATCTTTAGCACCCATACTTCCTCCTTATGAGTGGTGGGACCTATTTGGATAACTCAATGCAATTCTAAAACTGCATAACTCAGATAAATGAAAACCGTGGAAGCATTTCATGTTTCAACTCATAATCCTTATCCTTTTTGAATAATTAACTACTTAAGAGCAGCTACAAGCAGTCAATGAAACACATATAAATTTGGCCCAAGGAACCAAATACGGATGCAATTTTGAATCTAGAGGCCTTGTGTGAAAAATCGCTCACTAGAAAATCAAATAAAAGAATAACAAATGGTGTGGTTTAAGATTTTGAAAGCTGATTAACAGTAATTGTGATATTTTCTTGTGTTTGTGGATATACAATTTATAATAAATCACAATAGGATGACATAACAGTATTCAACACTATTGATTGATGCCAAGCATGTGTAACATTATGATTTTGAATTTCTAATGTTTATCATAATTTTTTGTTAAGTAATTAGAAATCTACCCTCGTCTACACAAAAATGGTGTTATAGAAATAAAATAGAACACTACTAAGATATATTGGCATGTGTGGGTGTTCATGTAGTAGTGAGAACTTGTTGCTTACTTGTGAGTACAAGAACAAACTAAATGAAGCATACCTAATATCTAGTACGTGCCATTGTAATGTGCTATCAACTACAATCATGGAATAAGATCAAACTAAATGAAGCATACCTAATGTTACTTGTAAGTACAAGAACAAACTAAATGAAGCATACCTAATATCTTTCTTAATATTACTTCACAGCAATCTCTACATCAGACCCCACAATATGCCAATTAGCTTGGTAAAACCTTGCATTATAACCATCCTGCAGCCTTAATTTCATCATTAGTGACAAAATAATGAGATCAGTTCTGGAACAGTGTTTTCAAAATTAATATGATACATTGATAGTATATATTTAAAGTTGCTGCTGTGTACTTAATATTGATAGTATATATTTGGACTTGAGTACTTAATAGTTAAAGTTGCTGGTGTGTGTATGTTGTTGCTACTGTGTCTATGCAATAGTCACAAAGTTGCCAATTATTAAGAAATGCATTAGAAAATGCTAATTTGTAAGGGTCAGGAAATTAAAAGGAGAGATTTAGAAGGTGGTAAGTCCATGGACATTAAATGGATTTTGTTTTTTCTCAGTGATTTAAAACTGTTGCCTAGATTCTGTAATCTACAAACACAAACTCATTATTTTCTGTTTCAATAAAATGTTGCCCTATACTTATTGTTTTTATCATTTTCTTCTCTTTCCTTCTCAATCACCTTACAGGTTTGTTGGAATTACAGATTGTGAGTCTAGTAAGGACACTGTCCTGGAACTCCACTTGTTCTCTACATTAATGGGAATGGTGGCTTTCTTGAGCGGATGAAAGGAAATGGGGTTGATGTGATTGGGCTGGATTGGACAGTGGATATGGCAGATGGAAGGAAACGTTTGACAAGTGGAATTAGCATACAAGGAAATGTGGAACCTACTTGTTTATTTTCTCCTCTTCCTGTTTTGACTGATGAAATTAAAAGGTTTGTGATGAGAACTAAAACTTGGGACTGAACTTTTCCTATCAATTACTGCCTATACCCGATGACTTAGGCATAACTACTAGATGTTTGGATATTGACTTGCCTACTTGTTTTTTTTTCTTCTTTTTGTAAATATGGCCAAATTTGATGTTTGTATTGATTTCACATGATTCTGGGAACTTCTTCAATTAAATTATTAATCAAATTTCAATTAAATTTGATTTCACAGTATTTGGTGTGTTTTTATTTTTTTTGATGTTCGAAATTTGATTGCCTACTGGATTGGACAGTGGATTTGACTTGTTTTTTTTTATGTTTGCCTACTAGATGTTTGTATTGATAATTTAATTGAGGCAGTGCCAAGAGGCACATGATCACTAGCTTTATACATTACTTAAGCACAAATATCACTGGTTGGATTTTAGCCCAACTTTCTAAACTGGTAGGTCACAGCAGATGACCAGAAGAAAGGCAAAGAAATGGAAAATTTGATGTCCTAGTTGCTTATAAATCTAGCAGTTTGGTTGCATAGAGCAAACATAAAACATGAGCTCACAAATTGTGAATACAGTTTACAGTAGCAGCAGCACAGAGAAAACAAAAAATGGTATTTGATTTCATGTTCTTGCATCAGCAGCCACAAAACAAAAAAAAAAACGCCACTAAATGACGTCATTGTGACGTCACACGTTAGCTTCTTACAGCAGGAGCAAGACAAACAGATGAAAATTAAAAAAAAAAAAGTGGCGTCTTTTGAAAAACGCCACTAAATGACGTCATTGTGACGTCACTCGTTAATTTGGGACGGAAGGCAAGACGGGGATCAAAGATTTTGCGGCCTTTTAAAAAACGTCGTGTAATATTTTTAGCGACGTTTTTAAAATGTCAGAAAGCTATTGTGGCGGCCATATCAACGACGAAAATATTATATGCCGCTATAAGCTATTACGGCGTTTTTCAGAGTTTTCGCGGCGTTTGTAAAAAGCGAATTTCCTGTAGTGAGAGTAGAGGAAATGAAGAATTGTCAAGGAATTGGAGGAGATTTGAGAAGATCTAGCTAATAAACTCTGAATCCAAGCTCTAGGTAAGATCATCACTCTAAATATTTGTAGAATTCACCATGTAAAAGTTAAATTCATGAAGTCATGAGGCCTTTTGCATGGATTGAGAAGAATCAGTTAGGATCACCATGAATGTAGTCAATATGGGTTGAATTGGAACATGCATGTACAATTCATCATTTTCAAGATTGATTTTCAAAGAATTCACACACGCATGAGGGTTTTACTTGTTATCCTAAAGGATTTTACATAATTCTCCACTCAACACCTCATATGTTCATGATTTAAAGGAAAAGAATCTACCTTGTTAAATGCATGGTTGAGAAATGAAGTTTTAAATTTGTTTTTGAGGAATTACCAAGATTTTGAGCTTTGATTTTGCACTTTTGGCTTTGTGTTCATGTTTTGGATGAACTTCTACGAGTTTTTCAAGGTTATGACTCAACCATGCAAGTTGAAGTTTTGGAATTTGTGTTTTGAACTTAGAAGTCAATTCTAGAAATTCTAGAATTTGGTCGCCCCGCTCAAGCAATCAAACCGTTGCTGGAGCGCACTTTCAAAGCTCTTAGTATTTTTGTAGACGAATGCAGTTGGCTCAAGGGACCAATCGAGCGAACTCACCTTTGCACAGCTCATGGCTCGAGCAACCAAGAAGTTGGCTCGAGCCTAGATTTTCAACATCTAGAAGTTATCCAGACTTTGCAGACCGCTCGAGCAACCAAGGGTGCACTCGAGCAAACTACTCTATTTTCAGCATTTTTGTAATGCATTTCTAACACTCGAGCGAACTGCTCTATTTTCAGTATTTTTGTAATGCATTCCTAAGTGCATAATTTCATCATCATTCCATTATAGGTATTCTTAAGCCATTGTTTAGACAACAATAATGAGGAAATGAGTTAGAAACACACTAAAGAGGATTGAATTAAATAAATATTATTTGGGAATGTGTGTTTCAATGTAAATTTGTTATGTGTTTGTGTAGGTCACACGTTACAGTCAGTCTGATCTATATGAGGAGCTATCTGTGAGTAATAATTCTGTAAAGCTATGTTTGATATAAAGTATTTTCTGAATTACAAGCTATATCTGTTTTTGAACTGATGTTTTATGAATGAATGAGTGATTATTCGTTTTCTGAAATGTAATCGTGGCATCCTTAGCATCTGTATCTCTTATCTGCAATCTGTTATCTGCTATCTGTTATGGAGATCTCTATTAGTTCCATTTCTTGGAACTACTGTTTAACCTCTAAGGTTAACTGTATTGATGGCTATCAAATATGACTACTTTGTGGTCTATAGGACCAACTCTACTGTTTTGCTAATGGATATACCACATATGACTGTTTATTAGTACGAGTATGATTCTGATATGGTACAAATTCTGATTCTAGAATTGATTCCACTGTTATTTGTTTAACCATTTTATTTACTGTAATGGACATCATTCATTATCCCTTTACGTCGTTGTTATTCAATGGGCTCCAACTTACTATCTATATTTATGTATGTAGGTGATCAAGCGCATAACCAAGCTTAGAGCCTTCTGTTCACAGTCTATTTTTGCAAGTCAACCCTTGTGCCTTACATAGAAGTTCTGGAAGTGCCATGTGTCAAGGGCTTTTGTGTTCAAGGATTAAGTCCTTGTTTTCATTTGTTAATTAAGATATTTGAATATTAAGACAAGTTTTTGTATATAGAGTTTAATCCCTTCTTCATTTGACCGTAATGTGTTTATGACGTAATAATAATGCCACAATATATGTATATAAATATGTAAATTTTCCTATCTCATATAAATCTGCACAACTCATTAGATGATTTATTTTGTTCATCTACTTCTGCTAGCTCCTATATTTATGAGTCTGCTCAAGAAGGCCTTTGGTAATTTTAAGATTATTGGTCGGTCACTTCACTAGTCCCTTGGAGCGGGGGTTGGGTCGTGACAAAAGGGTAGGATATTAGTTTGTTAGTAAAATCATATTATAACTAAAGGAGTCACCGTTGTTTTATTAACTTAAACCCCAGACCTTCTCCTTAATAAAGTCAAAGGTAATATTTGATAGAGTTTTAGAATTATGATTTGAAAATAGAGTTACATTTTGAGTTTGTGAGTTTTGGAATTATGATTTGAGTGTGGAAAATTTGTTTGGTTATGAGTTTTAAAAAGAATTTTAAATTGAGTTTGAATTGAGTGATGTGACGTATGATATTTGATACAAAAACTTACAACTTATAACCAAACATACAACTCAAAATTCTATTCAAAGCTCATAAAAAATTTTAAAAAAAATTCACAAATATTTTTTTTTTTTGTAATATAAATATATAACAGGTGCAAAAAAATAAAATAAAAAATAAAAAACTGAACATTGTTCCAATCAACCAGCCGAACGACCGATTAGTCCAAATTTTTTCGCCTTGGAAAGAGTTTTCAAAAGTGAGTGTGGAATTAATTTTTGAAAACGCGAAACAAACACCACACTCAAAAGTGAGTGTGGAATTATATTTTGAAAGCTCCACCAAACGAAGCAAAAAAATTTCCCTTACACTTCCATAACTAAAAATGATAGGGCCATTCTTTTTTCTTTTTTTTTTAAATAATATTACTTTTGTAATAAGCGCTTGAATTATTCATGTTCAATACAATACATATGGGCCACATTTTAACTCAACTTTGTTCACCAAATTAATGATTGCAGATGTAGAGAGCGAATGTAAATACATAGAGGAATTTGTGTAGAAAATTGAGGAAATTTTGGTGTGTTTTTGTCTTATTTGGCTATTTCTAAAATAAGTAACTCTTAGCTTAAAAAAAAAAAAAATCTTTTTGGTTTAACAGAAAGTTAAAAACTTACTCAGTTTTCTCATTAACCCAAAAAAAAAAAAAAAAAAAAAAAACTTTGTAGCATTTATCTAACAAACCAATTTTTTTAGATTTTATTTTTTAAAAAAAATAATAATAATAATAAGTAATTCCGAAACCAACATGTGTAAGAATGTGTAAAGGATAAGAATATCATAATGGGAAAAAGGGTGATCCATGGGGACAGGTTTATAATAAAAAGAGTGATCCATGGGGATAGATTTATAAGAGCAAAAATTTAATTCATTTGAACGTAGAGCTCACCTCGGCTTACATAATATAAAGGGATTCTTTTTTTAAAGTCTCTAGTATTAAGATTTTATAACATAAAAGATACTTAATATTTTCATAATGTCTAAGGTCCTTCAACATCGATCCAAAGAAAATTCGATACAGAGAATTTCTCTAGATAAATCACAAAGAAAATTCTAAATTTCTCTGTACACATCACAGAGAAAATTCCAAATTTCTCTGAACACATCACAGAGAAAATTTTACACATCACTCACACCAAATTTCTCTGGACACAGCACAAAGAAATTTTACACATCTCCAACTCCAAATTTCTCTGAACACATCACAGAGAATATTTTACACATCACTAACACCAAATTTCTCTGGGTCTATCCAGAGAAAATTGTGAAGTAAAACAATGAGCAATTTATAGTAATCACCCAATAAGTAATCAACAAACATGGATTCGCATAGAGCACAAAGATGTTACAAATACCTGTTTCTTAGTCAACATGGGTCCATCACAAACTCCAACTACAATACGATCCCTAGCCAATTCTGCTGCTTTCTGTAAGTACCAACTTAATCAGATACATTTTCAGATATATATATATATACAGAGAGAGAGAGAGAGAGAGAGAACTTTGAGGAAAATGCGGTGACCGTCGTGTAATCGGTCGAAGGGGCCTTTGATTACAACAGATTCGAATGTATTTGGTGGCAAAATTTTGGAATTTGCTACAGATTCATCTGAAATTGCCATTGAAATAGGTAAAGAGAGATTGCGAAAGAGAAAAGGAAGAAATACAAGAATGAAAACTGCGTGGATTTTGATGATGCTGTTGCAATTTCACAACAAAATCGAAAAAATTAGGATTGATTTCGAAGCAACTACTCAACTGAAGCCCCGTTGTTGCGTTGGTAAGATGCTAAGGTACAGTGAACTTGGACCAAAACAAATAATAATTATTAATAAGAGAGTAGTTAATGGAGGAGAGAGAAGAGCAACGGGAGAGAGAGATAGAGTGAGAGATATATCAAAATTCTCTGTGATAGATGGTTGTGGGTTTAGGGACCTTAGACATTAAAAAATAATATTGTGGACATCTTCCATTACTAAAAATAGAAAGGGGACCTTAGACTAATTTTTCCTAATATAATCACATTGGT
This sequence comes from Camellia lanceoleosa, assembly GCA_025200525.1. Classification (NCBI taxonomy): domain Eukaryota; kingdom Viridiplantae; phylum Streptophyta; class Magnoliopsida; order Ericales; family Theaceae; genus Camellia; species Camellia lanceoleosa. The sequence continues at coordinate 948,177 of JANUSC010000047.1, read as the reverse complement.
TAATCTAACATGTGTCACATGACATAAAAAAACAATAATAAAAATGATAATTTATATTTACATTGAAAATACATATTTTTTAAAATATCCTTGAAATCTTCTAGACACTCTTTCTTAGATATGAAGAAAAGCTTTATTACACACACCTATATCTTCATAGATTAAAACATGCTTTGATTTAAGAAAAATTAAATTCAGCCTGTTTAACTAAAAATATTTACAAAATAATAAAAGTGCAACTTTGAAGTACCAATAATTTTGAACAGGTGATGCAAATTAATTTTGGAGTAAATAACACTTTACTCCCCGTGGTTTGATTTGTAACACTACAACCCAGGGGTAAAACACCAAAGTTGAAAATTTGATGTTTCCTGTCTCAATCATCCGAAAAACTAATACTTGATATTTTTTATTTTAATCTGAATTATTTAATATTTAAAATTACATTTATTCTTCTTACGCATTTCTCCCATTTTGATTCTTTCTTTCTCACTTTGCTCTCTGTAAAGTCTCAATGTGCACTCTGCAGCCAAAGCTAGAATTTGAGTCTTTTCTTTTTGATTTGGGTTTTGATTTGTTCTTTTACAGCAATATGAGTTGAGGAAGAAGGAGGGAGGGAGGGTGGGGTGTGGGGGTAGCAACAAGGTGGGGGAGGGGCGGGAGAGGGAGATGCACAGGGCCGGGGAAGGGAAGACGGAGCTGAATGGGAGGAGGAAGGGGAAACGACTGGGTATGGAAGGGTCATGCAACGAGGGTGGAGGGAGGAAAGGGAAATGACAAGGTGGAGGGAGGGAGGGGGGAGGGCGAAGCTGGAGGGGGGGAGGAGGGTAGTCCTACAGTAGGGGAGGGGAATCGATGGAGTGGTGGGAAGGAAAAAGGAATGTGGAGCTGCAAGAGGAAATCAACAAGGGTTAGGAGAGAGAAGAGAGGAGAGAGGAGGATGGTACTGCCGGGGGATGTATCTGGTGGTGGGTGGTCATGGCGGTTTCAAGTGGTGGTAGTGGTACAACAGTTGTGTTTTGACTAGTGGTGTGGTTTCAGGTGGTGACTATAATGATTTTGGCCAATGGTGATGCTATGGTAGATGAGAGAAGAAAGGGAGAGAAAGAAGACACGTAGAGAAATGAGAGAATAAAAAGGTCATTGTTGTCAATTCTTCGAGTACGGATGGAAAAAAAAAAATGGCAAATTTCTAGCTAGCAACTTACTTCCTGTTGAATCACGTCATCACATAAGTGAAGAAGAGTGCCATTTCCACTATCCAGTTGTTTGTCATACATGGACTGAGTAATTAAGTTCTGATATGTAGCCATATTTTGCTGAAACCAACAGGCAGTTGAAACATTTGGTAAATTAATACCTATGAAATCAACAGACTTTAGAGGACGAACAAAGCAATGACAAAGGAAAAGGCATGATTATTGTGTAAATACAGGTTGCCAGTGGCATGTACGGAGCACATGCAATCACAGCTCCAAGCCCAATGCATGAAGCAGTGGCTCCAACCAAGAAGAAATCCAACATCAAGAGTTTCCCTGATCTGACTCACTCGTCTCGTTATATGAGAATATGCATTTGACCAGATCAACTTGTTATATGAGACAATTCTCAAGCAGACCCATCACATGGTAGATCACGTAGACAACATGCATGTTTGCTCAATGAACAATACATATCCACATGAATCAAAATCAAATACTGCAAACACTTTACGTGAAGTATGTCTTAGCACAGTAACCAATCACAGTTGAAAGGATGGCAACTATGACCCAAAGATCAGCTTCAGGCATGTCGAGAGAACCCACAACTGCAACGTGTAGAAAAACATGGTATGTTTATCTAAACAAAATGGATAGAGGATGAGTAGGAAACAAGTTCCATATATATCAGGTAACTAACCAATCCAACAATAGCAGAACCAAGAAACATGGCCCAGTCCATTGGGGTTAAACCTGGATTTTTCTTTTCTAGCTGTTAATAAGTAGAAGTTCACGAGTTCATACATTAATAAGTGGGTACAAGGCTTTAGAAAAGTTAAAATATCACTGAAAGAGAAAGAGAAAGAGACAGTCAGATTAGCCAAAAACTTACAAGGACAATTTCCATATCAGCCATTGGAATGTTTTTGAAATGCTTCACAAATATTCCTCGTCCTGTTCTATTTGTACTTGTTCGCCTGCATGGTCATCATGGTTGTTAGAAATAACAAATCCATGACAATAGTCAATGGATGGTTTCCCAATGTACAATTAATCCCTTCTCAAGTGCCCTAATTTCCCCATATGTAAAGTGGCAGTGAAATTTTGAAGGTGGATGCACTTTTCAAACATTGTATAACAAAACATCATATATGCTCAATTTTGTAGCAAAAAACAACTTCCAAAATTGGTGGTGAATAGAAGATCCTTTTCAACAAAAACATCCAAAACACTGATTGAAACAAGATTTTAAATTGGAAAATGAAAGCTAGTACCTGTAAACAACAGTTATCCTATCAAAGGTAGGTTCTTGAATGGTGATCTTGCCCAGAAGATTGCAGAAACTGGGATAAAATAAAATAAAAATGTCACAAGCATCCCATAAACATTCAGGAATTCTAGTCTGGGAGTAAAATAATACATAGGTCTATTTTTAATAGATTCACACTGATATGCATGCATGCACATGGATGTCTATGTGCCCTAATGTTGCTCTGCATATGCAACTGGAAAATTTGCCTAGTTTTGTGATTGTGCTAACAAAAAACATAATAAGTGCAAGATTTTATTCTTCTATAATCAGCTTCCTTGAATTCATTCTATTTTTCATAGTAAAAATGTGATGCACACTAACAAAGTATCAAAGAACCTTGAGAACTCCATGCCAATTCAGGATGAGGTTGTAGATACTGAATACCAACATTCAGGACTCATTCAGTATTAGTCAATACATGGGATGTGTTTGAGTTTCATTTATTTCATAAACAACTTTGAATAATGCATTTTAGAAGCCCAAGAGAACGGTGGGGGAAAGAATCTTTTATATTGTTTAGACTGGAAAGCAAATGCCCCAAAGCAAAGACTGTCAACTATCAAACTAAGACCAAGATGATGATATTCAAAACCTGAGTTACCTGCGTTCCATATTTTGAAGACGGATCCGTTCCACGTATAAGTCATCCTGTTGTGTCTCAGAAATAAATTCATCAACTTTTTTCGGATCTTTCTTGTGCCGTGCATTTGACTTACTAGACAAAACTCTTTCTAGCCTGCAAGCATTACAGCCCCAGAAAACAAAAAAAATAAAAGGGCATGGCAGCTTATTCTAACAAGATGAGGTACCTTCAAGGGCATTTACAGACAGCCCTGAACTCTCTGACATCTGGTCACAGTTAAACATGTGAAAGTTACTTGCACAAGGGTCAAGATAATGGCCAAATAATGCTGATGTGTCCCAGCTGTTAACTCACCTAGTCTTCCTCAAAAGCAATGCCCACAAGCATGTAATGAGCATGTCCACTTTCTCCATGAAGAAGCAGTTAGTTGTTCGAACAATTCCAATGCCACGGCAAAATATTACGTACTACAAAAAAATAAAAAAAAAAATGACAAACTTACCATTTATTATATTTCTCAATACAAAACAAAAACTTTTATTAGAGGTTAGCAATGCTGCCAACACACATCTGCTCTACCATTCTATCATAACAACCATATGACTAATGTCAAATTTATTAAAATCAAATACAAGCCATCATCATAAGCTTGTTGAGTCATATTATCAAAGTATGTATAATATCATTCAACAATTGAGATTTCGAAGTTTTAACTGGAAAATAAAATAACCTCATATTCTAAGATTTTTTTTCATATTCTCAGATAATTAAGATTGTTAAATTATCTCTAGTTTTTTTGTTAACTAGAAATTAAAAGATATCTCTTGGTCATTAGAAACACTAATTAAATTATGTATCCTAATTAACTTGTAACACTACATATATCCTCTCTTTTCTATAGCATTTCTTAATAAAATTTATTGTTACACATACTTTGACAATATGACTTAACAAGCTTAAAAGGTCAATTATCATTGTTAGTTCTTGTTTGTTTGTTTGATTTTTTTTTTTTTTTTTTGGTTAATGAAAAGTTAGTTATAGAGTTGCGTATTATTGTGAGAAATAAAATTTGGTTTAATGTTGGAACATTCTTCAATCTACATTCATGGTTTAGAGTAAACAAAACAAACCCATCACACCTGGGCCTGTCGTGATTCATTGAGCTTATTATTAATAATTTATGTGTGGGTGATGTATGGTTGTGAATTTGGGGGGGTACAAATATGCGTCTGTGTGGGGTTGGGGAAAAGGTAATACGGGGAAGGGAAGAGTAGTATATATTTTCATTTCAGTGCGATGCAATGGTTGCTCTGCTCTGTTGTGGTGGTGGTTGTGATTTGGGCAACCAACCAACCAGGTCAAGCAAGAGAGGATATATATATGTATATACATCTTGCCATATATCCGGATGACAGCAATGAATATATATAAACAAACAAAAGCAAAATAGGAAAATCAATAAACTAAAAAAATGGCAACCTTTATTAGTTCAATAAACTAAAAAATCCCAAAGAAAAAGGAACTATATTTATGACTGCCTCACCCCTTGATACCAGAAATCCCTTGATTGTTTCTACTATCCTCACAACTCACCTCCTCCCTGTCTATAAAACCTAGATATATATACGATGTTGGATTGGCTCTCCTGTATGTATGTACAAAATTCCATCAGCTACTAAGAAAACCTTGATTGACCCTTAGTTCTAAAAACAATTAGAGCCCAAAAACTCCTGTCACACGCATCTTGTGCTCAGCATCTGTGTGCATCCTAACTCCCAACCAAGCTCTGAACTGGAAATCCACCTGCCCAAACAAAGGGACCAAAGAAGTCCTCATTTGTTCCAGGACGGCCTCAAGAATGGTTTTCCCATTGAGTCATGTAAAGCAGAATTCTGATGTGGCACGCTGCTCATCCATCCTATATTGTTGTTCTTTACAAGGGCAGCAGCTTCATGCCCACTCAAGTAGTCAAGTGGATGAGCTGTCGGTGGCAACATATTGCTTGCTGTGGGGACGACTGCACCCACTCTACCATAGGTCCCTGACTAAATGAACCCTTGCTCAGTGGAGCCCATTGAGTCATAAGGGGCACCAGAACGTACCTCATTACATTGAGACACAATGCCAAATAAGCTCTGATCTGGATTACTACTTGTATTTATTACGGTCTGGGTTGGGCCAACAGCACTAGTGTCCAAAGTGGACCAGCCACCACGGACTCGATGCTCCCCTGAAAACCAATTCCGACCCAACTCTCTACCATCCAAATGAGACTGCACAGATGCTGACATGTGGGTGGTATTAGTATTGATAGCCCAATCCTGAACATCGGTATTGGCATTTGAGAAGTGTTCTTGCCTTGGAATAATGTACCTACTTCCATCAGTGAACATCTTCCCCTGAATGTTTTGATGCATATACATATCATTCGATCTCTTCTGCCTCAGTTCTAAAGGCAGCGACGGATGCAGATGCTCCCTGAAAAGTCCAGAAAACTGACCCATCCCCATTGAAACATTTGACGCTGGCTGTAAATCTAACTGTGTCTGCTTCTGCTCGTGACGATAAGGTAAACCCCCCTGACCCTTGTAGAAATGTTGTAGTACCTCATTTTGGCCTTGGATTTCTTGGTCAGCGTACGGGTTGAAGAAAGACCCATCATTAGATTGTCTGTGCAACAGATCTTTCCTTGTATCTTCTTCACAATTGTCAGATTCCAGATCTATCGGTCGGACCTGTTGCTGTTCAAAAACTCGTGAATGCCCTAGTGACAACTCACTGGAAGAAGCATATTCACGGTTTAACATAGACCGATAATAAGAATCTGGCATGCTAACTGGTGGCCAAACATCACCAGTAGAAGAGAGAGGATCCCCCTGACTAACGGCAATGTCTACACTTTTCAAGTTTTCTGAGTATGCTACATTATTAGGATGAATATCATCTCTGTCTATAATTATGCGGTTATCAGAATCCAAATCCACTGAGCAGAAATTGTGACTGCCACTGAGTGTAGGAATTTGCTGTAGATGCTGATTCTGTGTGGAGACATCATCTTCTATAGTGGGTTCATGTTTTGCTGCTTCGTCATCCATCATCTCCTGAACCAAGCTATCAGGGTTCTCTTTCTTTCATCCTGATCACCCAATAACAAACTCATTAAGTCCAACATATTATGTCCTGTGAAGATTATCACAATTAAGACACATGTTTGGCTAGGATCTGATGAACATTCAAAAGGTTGCTTTCAAATGCTTCAATACCCAATCTCACAAAAACACAGAAAATTTAAAAAGCACAAACCTCTAATGCAATGGCAGGTTTATCCCGACTTTGTACAGATACACAAGAGGCCCTAACATGAGCCTGAGCTCGAACAAGAGCTTGCATACGCCTTAGTGTTACAGCAGCTTGCTTCCTGACCTGCCTGCCACGGAAAATCGCTTGTACCCTCACTACTGCTTTCAATGACCTCAAAGCCTGTCTTGCCTTCAATCATCAATTCATTGTATAAACATGAATCAGCAAAAAATAGATTTCACAAAGAAAAGAAAAACTCAAAAAACAGAACATAATCATGATTCATAAAATATCAGAAGTGAACGAACACAGATAAAATATGCAAGTTAATACTAGTTGTTTTGTGGTGGTTATTAAATGACATATATTAACAAACCAACAGTGAATAATTAATCTTTAACACTGCAAATCCCACTACCCGTTCTTGTTTATTTTTTCCATTTTGTGAAAGCAGAGTAAAATGGAAAGATGCAGAATACAAGTTGGGGTTCTTTTCTTTCTTTCCTTTCTTTTTTTTGCAAGTCAGGTTTTCAAAAAAAAAAAAAAAAAAAATTCATTCAAATCAGTGGTAAATCATACCAACTTTAATAATTAAAGTTATAAATTTTTTCATAAACTTGTAAAAAAAAATTAAAAACATTACTGATTCACAATTTTCCCTCCCAAAAATTGGAATCTTCTAGTGTTTGGCGGGACAGAAAACCAAATCTGGGAAGAACAAGATTATTTAGGCAGATTAAGATCTTACTAATGCAATCACACCAGCACCACCACTACACATCACCACCGTAACCACTACTATAACCATCACCACCGCCATCTAAATTTTCTCTACGAAAATGTTTCCGACCGAAACAAACAGCATATTTGGGTGGGGGTGGGGGGGGAATAAGAGGGGTTTTGTCAAATGATTAAATTCGATTTCATTCATCAGCAATTGAAAACTCAATCCCAAACAAACCCATCAAATACATATAGCTAAGACATGTATAGCTATGAAAAAATTGACTAAACAGAGTGATAAAGAGAACAAAAAAAAAATTTAAAATTAGAGTTTTCAGAGAAGCTCGAAACATGGTCTGGATTCTGATCGCAGCCCACTCTTGCGTGACCACCATGAAATCTTTGGTCGTAGCTCTAACCACAATCGCCACAGCTGCGCTGAACACATCATCAACCCCAAACGAAGACGAATCAGACGCGTGACCTCCTTTGTCACTCCTCCATAGCCTCCACTTTCGGCCCTTACCACTGCTGCCAACATTTTCCTACACAAATAAATAAATAAAATAAACACTTTCTAAAAACAAAGTGTTAGGACCTTTTGTTGTCAAATTCCATGAATCAAAACCAAAGTTGTAACAAGAGTTCTTTAAGAAGTTGGTTTCCTTCTAAAACAGGATTTCTTGGGAGTTTTGATTGAAGTTGGTTTTCTACAAGATTCCAACAACATGATTACTTGGGAGTTCTGAAAGAAGTTGATTTGCTACAAGAAGTTGATTTTCTACAAGAAGTTGGAACTCTGCAAGAAGTTGGTTTTCTGCAAGAAGTTTTTTCCAATCTTGAATTATTTTTGGTTCTCTATAAATACTTGGTTTTCTCCCAAAACTAAGCAATTCATTGAAGTCCTCCAGATCTTCTTTTTGGGTTCTTAAAGGTTTATATCTGGGGATATTTTATTTTTCTTTGATGTCTTATTGAGTATTCAACTCATGATCCGAAAGGCTACATCAAAGGTTTTGTTTGTTACACAAAAGAGAGTTGTTCTTCGGTTGTGAATTTCAAGAATTGAGCACAAGCTTCAGCCAGAATTCAGGTGGCTCATCAAAGTTGTTCTTCGATTGTGGATTCTCAAGAATTGATGCAAGCTTCGGTGGTGGAATCGGAGTGGCTCATCGAAAGACAATTCCGTGGTGAAGATGGGGTTGGAAGAGGCACATAGAGGTTGGTTCAATTAGGCGTTGTGGATTCGCTAGATAATTGAGAGTGATACTGTAATTCCTTTATATCTTCTTAGTGGATTGTTCTCGTGGTCGTGGCTGTGGTTTTTGATCACAATTGGAAGGTGACCAATTGTGGTTTTTCCACGTATAATCTTTGTGTCTCTTTCTTTTGATTGTTTGATTGGGATTTTTATATTCTGCTTAAAATTGATACATAATCACAAATCAACATCTAGGAGGTTTCTAGATTTTTCAATTGATATCAGAGCGGGTCGTTTTATTTTGTTTAAAACAAAAATATTTTTTTAGAACGAGATCCTGTTTGATTTGTGATAATGGGTACAATTCGTGATGGTGAATCTTGAGAGTGATCATGAAGAGCTTGAGCAAGCTTATAAAAAGTTGTATAAGGAGTCTCTTAAGTTATTCAAATTGAATGACAAACTCACAAAGAAACTCAAAGCATGTGAATGTGAGAATGTCAAACTTAAAGAGGAGATTTCCAAGGCTAGGATCAATGCCATCAAGATAGCTGATGATCAACAAGTCCTTTGTGCAAAGCTGTTGACTTGTGAGATGAGAGGAATGAGCTACTGGAAACTCATGCCATGTATGAAGAAAAGATTGAATCTCTCGAGATGTCTCAAGTTGCTTTGGAAGAACTGATGATCAAGAAAGAGGAAGAGCTCAAGTGTGCCATGGTTACCATTAGTCTTTGGAACAAAGGATCAAAGACTTTGGAGGATATCATTGGGTCTCAACAAATCTGTTCAGACAAGAGTGGCATTGGGTTTGGTGGCAAGAAAGAGCAAAAACAGAGTGCTTCCACATCTCATGATACAAGAACTCAAGGAAAAGGAGGACAAAAGATTCAACATGAGGATAGACTTCTCAAACTTCCTAGAGTTGGTAAGGTAAAAGAAAAGAAGGTATACCCTGTTTTTATTTGTCATCATTGTGGTATACATGGTCATATTCGCCCTTTTTGTTATAAGTTACATGGGAGAATGTCTCAAAAGGGTAGAAATTTGAATACTTTTTGGGTTAGGAGACAACCTTACTTGTCTAGGCGGAATACCAAGATTCATGAGGGTGTTCACAACACCATGTCATTTACCAAGACCGCTAGACCTGATTTTGTTAAGACCAAAAAGATTTGGGTAAGAAAACTTGACTTGTGTTAATTTGTTTATTTGTTTTAGTTTTTGGGTTTATGTGTGTTTTTTTTAATGAAAAAAAAATGTGTGCATGTTTTTTTTTGTCTTGCTTTATTGTTGAAAAAAAAAAAACCAGAATTGTTGAAAAAAAAAAAAAAACCAGAAAGATTTTCTTAGTATGGTTTTGCAAGTTTGAATTTTTGAGATGTCCTTGGTACATATTGGAATTGATGAGAATATCCATTACATGTTAATATGTGTGTGCTCTCTGTGGTAATTACTCATTTTGGAGTGTGTGTTCTTTGATTAGTATGTCTCATTCTGTACACACTCTTGGATTAGCAAATATTGGAGTCTTTTGCCTTAGTGGTTATTTTTTCTATGGACTTCTGGCATGATATCTTTTGCTTTTCTAGAGGAATTGACCTATACTAGCATATCATGGGTGATGTTGAGTCTCTTAACCACCTTCCATCTTTTTGCATCTCCATGGCTTTCCCCTCTATTCTTTGTAGTCCAAACATGAGGAAAAGGCTACCTCAGAGTCACCAACCAGGCCATCATTATTATATCCATGCTTCTCTGGTTCGGTTTCCATACTCTTGAGCGTGTCAGCCGCCAATGAGTGTGCAAAAGAAAAAGAAAAAAAAAAAAAAAAATGTGCACAAGAAAGAAAAGAAAGAAAATAAATGTGCAAAAGAAAGTAAAGAGAAAAAAAAAGTGAAAAAAAGGAAAAGAAAAAGATGTGAAAAAAAAAAGGGAAAAATAAAGGATTCATTGATTGAGGGGGAGCCTCCGCCTTTACTCATCAAATACCCCTTGATTCCTAGTGGTTTGACTTTCCTTAGTTGTGCTTAGATTCTCTTGTCAGAGGTCCAACTTTTATTTTACTACTAGGATTGAATCTAGTGTTTGTCAAACTCCAAGAGTCACACACACACTTTTTATCATGGGATCTATGCTTTTCACATAATGCATCACTTTCTTTTATGAGGAATCTTCTAGAGGCTGTGCACATTGTGTTTTCTTGTAATTGTTCTTCTTGGATAATCTTGTGTGTTCTAAGGTACAAATCTGAGAATTCCTTGCTTGCTCCACCATATTATTTGTTCACTGTTTTCAGTTTTTGTGGTTGCTTTTAGTGAGGGGGGGTTTGGTTTATCATTACAAGTGTTTGTTACCATGACCACTTTGGTTTGTTTGGTAAGGGAGATTGGCTATAGTTGCTTTGCATGTCCTGATATTTACATCATCATATCATGCTTGTGTGGTTTATGATCTTGCTTTTGTTGTTTGAGGGAAGAAAGTTGTTTTTCATGTGTCTTAGGATTTCATGTTTTTATGCCATGTGTCGGGTTCAGGTTTTCATGCTACATGTTCTTAAAATCTCCAAAGTTGCATCTTCATGTTATTCATGTTTTTCATCTCATGTTTCAAGATAGTCTTATATTGTTCTTTTCATATACTCTTGTGGGACTAATAGTTGTTTTGGAGATTATGGCACTAATAGTTGTTTTGCAGATCATGACCATGAGAAATAAGTTTGTAAAGAGATTTGGTTATAAATGCTGGTTCCTAGTTGGTAGTGTTGTTCTTGTTTTGATTGGAAAATTGTTTTAGTGTTTTTGTTAGGAAATTTGTTTTAGATTGGTTTTATCCAGGATTTGACAAAGGGGGAGATTGTTAGGACCTTTTGTTGTCAAATTCCATGAATCAAAACCAAAGTTGTAACAAGAGTTCTTTAAGAAGTTGGTTTCCTTCTAAAACAGGATTTCTTGGGAGTTTTGATTGAAGTTGGTTTTCTACAAGATTCCAACAACATGATTACTTGGGAGTTCTGAAAGAAGTTGATTTGCTACAAGAAGTTGATTTTCTACAAGAAGTTGGAACTCTGCAAGAAGTTGGTTTTCTGCAAGAAGTTTTTTCCAATCTTGAATTATTTTTGGTTCTCTATAAATACTTGGTTTTCTCCCAAAACTAAGCAATTCATTGAAGTCCTCCAGATCTTCTTTTTGGGTTCTTAAAGGTTTATATCTGGGGATATTTTATTTTTCTTTGATGTCTTATTGAGTATTCAACTCATGATCTGAAAAGGCTACATCAAAGGTTTTGTTTGTTACACAAAAGAGAGAGTTGTTCTTCAGTTGTGAATTCTGAAGAATTCGAGCCTGAAGCTTCAGTTGTGAATTCTGGAGTGGCTCATCAAAGTTGTTCTTCAGTTGTGGATTCTGAAGAATTCGGTCTGGAGCTTCGGTGGAATCCGGAGTGGCTCATCAGAAAGACAATTCCGTGGTGAAGATGGGGTTGGAAGAGGCACATAGAGGTTGGTTCAATTAGGCGTTGTGGATTCGCTAGATAATTGAGAGTGATACCTGTGTAATTCCTTTATATCTTCTTAGTGGATTGTTCTGGTGGCTGTGGCCCGTGGTTTTTTGATCACAATTGGAAGGTGACCAATTGTGGTTTTTCCACGTAAAATCTTTGTGTCTCTTTCTTTTGATTGTTTGATTGGGATTTTTATATTCTGCTTAAAATTGATACATAATCACAAATCAACATCTAGGAGGTTTCTAGATTTTTCACAAAGAAAACGAGAAAATCAAGCAAATGGGTCAGTAGTGATGGTTGAGAGTATGGGCTTACTTGGTGCCTTGGTTGGGTCTTTTTGAGACCAATCAGTGATTTTAGCCATTTCCCTAAACCACCCATTGTAGGTTGTTTTTTTGCTTTGAGTGATTTCGGAAGTGATTTAGGCCAAGTTTGACATTCTCAAAAAAATTCAAAAAGTCAAAAAGTCACTATCTTATTTAAGTCACATCATCTTATTTAGGTCACATCACTTCTCTAACACATCACTTCAAACTCAACCCAAATTCAACACATATTTTATAAAAAGTCAAAAAGTACACTTATTTAGTCTTTCCAAACTTGGCCTTATATTGAAAACAGCCATGAGAAAGAGAGAGTAATTAAAGGACACTTCGTATCTACGGTAGATTATATATGTTAAGTGCGTAATAGGGGAGGTTTGAATTTTTTAATTCCAATTAAAAAAAAAAAAAGGAAAAAAAAGGATTATAAAAAGTGAAAGTCGACATGTCATAGTTTAATTTTTTTTTTAAGAATAAATTACAAATACAATCTTAAGATTTATTTAAATTATAAATTATTTTATGTAATTTTAAAAATTATATTATATCCTTTAAGATTTCTAATTTCATAATAAATAGGTCTTTTTATTAATAAATCATCAAGTTAATTAACAGTTTTTAATAATGTTAAAATTTTATTTCAATTAATAATTCAAATAATTTAACTATTGTATAGGTGAACAGTTAGAAATTTTATTTTTTCAATTAATTCTGTTAAATAAAAATTTTTGATAGGGAGATATTTGTAATTTTTTAAACTACAGGAGATAATTCGTATTTTAAGTAAAGTTCATAATTTATACTTTTTTAAATATTAAAATATTACTTATATTTAAATTTTTATTTTAGTATGATCTTACACTTTTTAAATTTGTGCCCTTGTAAATTATTATTTAATAATCAATTCTAAGTTATAAGGTCTATTTGTTTTCAAAAAGAATGAAAGAAATTAATAGTGAGGAAATTAAGTAAAATTATATTTGTTTTGATAATAGTTGTTAGTGTGGAGATTATTAAATTATTTTTATATAAAATAATAAAATAAATAAAAATTATAGTCTTTACTTAACAAAAAATTAAATATTAATGTTCAAAATGTACTGCCCAAAATGTAGTAAAAAAAAAAAATTGCACTTGGTCGGACAATTAGTCGGTCGTCCGATAACACCCTATGCTGAACGGATTGTTTTCTAATATCATCTCCTCGCCCAAACTTTCAATCCACTCATGTGAGGCCTTTTATAATCTAAATGGATTACAAATTTGAACCACCATAAACAAAACAAATACGATACAAATTTACAGGTATGGGGTTGCTGATGTGCCTCAATTTGAGGCTTATTATGGACTTATTTTTATAATTTGAACTGTTTATTTTGTAGGGTTCATTAAGTACTTCATGCGTATCAAAAATTGTATTAATTGGATATTAATAGCTACGTGATCGAATTACATATTTTTTATAATATTTCTCAAAAGAAAAACTTTGTTTATTTTTTTTTAATGATAAATGTAACTCAATAGCATGGTTACCGATATTCCATTAAAATAATTTTTGACATGTTTAAAGTACTCGATGAACCCAACAAAATGACAGTTTGATTAATAAAAATAAACTCATAATAAGCCTCAAATTTAGACATAAAAATTATTGTTATGTCATTAATACAACAACAACCCCTCATCCAAATCTACTATTCACCACTAGCAATCCGTCCCGAAAAGAGCAAAACAAGCGGGCCGTGAAATCAAACCGTCGCCAACATTGATTTGTTACTACTCATTTGACATGTTGTCATCCACAAACTATTAGTTGAGTTTTTAAAAATTAAAAATTAGTTTGATAAAAAAAATATATTTAAAAAAAAGTATTCATTATTTTCATATATTTCTTGTCTTTTGAGGTTTGTTTTAAATAAATTTTTTTTAATTTTTTTTAAAAGTTAAAAATAAAATTTAAACATTCAACCAATAGGCTAATTGTCTTTCCATCAATAAGGAATAATTCAACAAAAATATTAGAGGCCAAATATTTAGGAAAAATTCTACTCGGGGTGGATTCCACGGTGATGGAAAGAATATTTGAAGCAAAATCAATCAATAGTTTGGTTCCCTGGATCCTACGGTGATGGAAAGAATATTTGAAACATAATCAATTAATAGTTTGGTTTTGTGAAATTCCAAACAAACCAATCGGCTGATTGTCTTTCCATCAATAGTTTTTTAAAAAATCCCATACGGAACCAAACAAGCCATTTTATTCTTTCCATCATTGATTATGTTTCAAATATCAATAATGCTAGAGGCCCCAAGTAAATTACTAAGCAAATGACCGTATGCTTATTTTGCGTATCGATGTAAATGATGTGGGGCCTACATCAAAATTCTCACTTCATGATGCTGTGACTCGTTTTTCCTAATGAAAGCCCAAAGTTACAATAAAAAATAAAATATTAATTCCAAAAAATAATATTAATATTATAATTATTTTATTGCACTTTATAAAATGTTTATAATCTCATATATTATTATTATTTTATTAATTAAAAAAATCTCATATCTCATATATATTATTATTATTATAATAGTAATTTATGAGCTAATAAAAACGTTATAATACTCAAATTAAAGGTGTTAAAAATAGAAAAATTTTCCAATAAATAAGACAATTATAACATATTTTCATTTTCTTAAGGAGCAAGTCTTTTTTGTGTATAGTGTGAGTCTTTTTCTATATATGTTGCGAGTCTTTTTCTATATATGTTGCAACTCTTTTTATATATGTTAGACTTGCACCAAGAAAGATTTCATTTATAATGTAATTATTTTTTTTTATTATTCCACTGAAATGCTATTACCCCTCAAAAAAAAAAAAATTTATTTTCAACTTGTCCAAATTCTATTTTGAATGAACAATTTGGTTTCAACTTCAAAAGAATTAGAAATTTGAAAAATTATTTATAATGTTTTAAACACTATAAATCTGAGATTAGAAAAATTATTTACAAAATAAGTGATAAACATTATAAATATTAATATTTAAAATCATAATTTTTTAAATTTTTTTAAAATAATTTTCTCGATCACACTAATGTGTAATTTTCCCTTAAATTTCTCTTTAAGTGCTTGTTTAGAAGAGCATGAAAATATATTTTTTGAAAAATCCAAAATAAAAAAAAAATTGATTAAACACCAAAAAAAGATTAATGTAGCATTTTTTTGGATTGTTTTTCAATTTATTATTATTTTTTATATTTTGAGATCTTTCTAATCTAGAAAAACTTTAAAAGAAAATATTGTTGACACAAATTTCTTTAAATTTTTTTAAAAAAATTACGATGTTTTTGGTCTTTGCCAAACAAAACCATAATATGAAGAAATTATTTTATTTTTATATATTTTAAAATTGTAAAGCATATTTATAAAAATTTCAGAATACTTGTGTATGTAAAATTAATTATTATTAAACTAAATAATTTAGATATAGTGATGAATATTTTTACTTATAACCACTGAACTGAACCTAGGGGTGCTACTTGGGTGGGCTCAACCCGAGCAACCCGAGCCCAATTCAAAATTTTTAAGGCTTGGAAAAAATATTTTTAAATTTGGTACAGGTTTGGACAAAAATTCAAAAGTTCAAAAATTAAATTTGAATGAGTTTGGACAAAGATATCAAACAACTTGAGCAATCCAAAATTCAAATTATATATATAATTGTATAAAAATATTAATTATACATATAAATTATTGTAGGCATTAGATGATATTTAGATCATTAAATCATATTAAATATATTAATACACATAAGTAACACAATACAAAATTTTATTTATTTATTTTTTCTCAGTCATAAATTGTAAATACCATCATAACGGTATCTCTCTTACATTATATAAATTATTTATTTTGATGTTATTAATGATTTTATATTAAAAAAATGTAAATAGTTTAATTTTAACAAATTAATTAACTTAGCTGCACTAAAAAAATTGAAATTTATGTGTAATACAGGCAATTCGGATTAATTCAGATCGGGATTGGGCAAACAAGCTCGAGTTACAATTCAGACTTGAGAATTAAGATTTGGTGAAGTAAGGCTTGGTTTAGCACCATAGGTTGGGCCTAATTTAGCCACAAAAAGGGAAAATAAATTAAAAAGTTAATGACAAAATATCATATCCAAATCATAATCATTTCATTTTTTCTCTCACAAAAGTTAAAAAATCAATCCAAACGAATTTTTTAACCAGAACTAAAATAGCCAAAATGTTAAAAAGTCAAAAAAACTAACCCACATGCCAAATGACAACTAAATATCCAAATAATATGACCTATTGAAAAATAAATATATGTTATAAGCTAATTAAAATATAAGTACTTGAAAAAAGTGCTTAAATTTTTTTTTCTAATAAATTTCTCTATATATAATAATTATAGCATTAATATTATTTTTTGATACCATGAATTGTTTGTTTTTATTTTAACTTGGACTTTTACTAAGGAAAACGAAAGCAAAGATCAATTCACATTACGTGAAGATCTTAACGTTTATGAGTGGTAGGTCCCACGTAATTTACGTGGACATGCCAAATAGGCATTCGGTCATTTCCTTGGTAGTTTATCCGGGGCCTATAGCATTATTGTTCAAATATATTTTAAAAGTTTTATATAATTTAATAGTTAAGTGTGCATTAAGATATTAAATAGAAAAATTCAAGTACAGAGAATCATTAATCGAGGAAGCCAATTATCAAAGTAATTTTACCTTGTATAACTTGAAGATTTTCGGTGTAGATTTTAATAGGATGAAATATCAATAAATCTTAAAATGTGATCTTGTAAATTGTTTAATCTTTTATTTTTTCTTATGAACCCAAATATCTCATTAAAGTGAAAATTACATAAAAGAGTAATCACTTACATGTATGGGTTTAATTTTTTAGGGATAAAAGTGGATTTCTGTAAATGTAAAATTACATATTTAGGCAATCCGTACTATAGAGATTTTGAATTTTTTCTCATTTTGGAACAAATATCACATTACACATAATAATGTAACACTCTAATATAACACTTCAATAACATAACAATTCAATGTAACACACTAAAAAATTCCTTAGTATATTTTTCTCAAACGTAACACTCCAATGTAACATATCGAAATGTAACATTCCAATCAATGTTATCTCAAATGTAATACTCCAATAACACACAAAAAAAATATTAAAAAACTATTAATGTACTTTTTTCAATTGTAACACTCACAGTTTGAAATTATACATTTGTCCAAAGGTTACAACAGAATTTTGTACTCCTTTTCGAATGGTTTAAAGAATCCCATATCATTTGTTTGGAATGTTACATTTGATAAAAGTACACTAAGAAATTTATTTATGTATTACATTGGAGTGTTTGGTTTGGGGGATTTGGGAAAGGATTTGGAAAGGAAAATAGAAAAAGTGTGTGAAACTAAAATGAAGGTATATTTTATTCACATTTTACCTAACTTTTCTCTTTTCATATTCAAATCCGTTCCCAAATCTCCCAACCGAACATAAGGATTTTTTTGTAGTATTATATTAGAGTGTTACGTTTGAGAAAAGTACATTAAGAATTTTTTTTGGAGTGTTACATTTGAGTATTACATTAGAGTGCTCAAGTTGGAAATTATACATTTGTCCAAAACTTACTAAGGAGTTTTTATACTCCTTTTGAAATGTTTGAAGAATCGCACATTGTTTTGGAATGTCTAAAGAATTTCATATTTCAAGTCATTTTTGTACTCCTTTTGAAATGTTTTCCAAATAAAAAAAAATTACATATAAAAATTTATCCCAAATTTGATTCTCATATATTATGTACTTTACCTTTCTAACACAAAAGAAAAAAAAGAAAGAAAGAAACATAATAGAAATAAGGGTATAATCGTAAATTTAATTTTTAAATAATATATTAAATCAACCTTTCCAAAATCAATGGGACTAATTGATTTATAAAAAAATCTTTAGGGTTAAATAAATCACCATTACTCAATATGAAATTTATAAGTAAATTTTTCATTTTAATATTTATTTATAACCAAACCAAATCAAATGGAATTAAACTTTGTGTATCAATTAATTGGGTCAACTAATTCGTATATTTTTTTTAATATTTATTTATATTCTATAAAAAACAAGAAGATAAAATGGAAAATTTAGTCAGAATTTTTTAACAAAAAATAAAATCTTAAAACATCCCACTTTCTTAAATAATATAATTAAAAGAAAATAAAAATCTCACCATTTCCTAGGACATACTTTTTAAGTTTATTGTAATTTAATTCACATATTCCTTCTCTATAATTCTTGTCATCCAAACATAATCAAATATAAAGAATTGGTCCATGAAAGAGATATCATATCAATTCTTGAACTTATTTTTATCCATTCAATGCTATACAATTCAATTTAAGAAAATTCCTAAAATTCAAGTCTGTTCATTTCTTTAACCATTGAAAAAAAAAAAAAAAAAAAAACTGAATTTCTACTTCTTCTATCTCTTCATCTCCTCTCATTTGTGTCATACTAAAGAGCAAAAAAATAAAGAAAAAGATAAAAAGAAGATATAAAAAAGAAAAGAGAGCAAAAGTTATATATATTATGTGAAAAAATTCATCATTCACTGGGAGTCAAAATTGTTAGTCTCAGCTGATTCCAGACTCTGTTTGGAAAAGTCTCATGGACCTTGACTTCAATTCCACACTGGTGGTTCATCATCGTCTACTGCATACTTTGCACAAAAACAACACCAACCATTTAATATACTATTTATAAGATTCATACAGAATATTTTATTTTCGTTGTATTTAGATTATAAATTTAAATATAGATTTAAAAAATAAAAATAAAAATTAACTTATATTTCATTCATATTGTTTATATATTTTCTCTTTTTATTTTTAAATTTCTACTAAAATTCATAATCCAAACATAACATTCAAGTGTTTTGGCATTTATTGACGTTTCGTTTGGCTTGTTTCAACCAAAAATATTTTCAAACTAAAAATATATTTTACAGAATTGGTTTTGTCAAAAAATATCTTTTGAAGAAAATATTTTCATGTGTTTGGCTACGTGATGGCAGTCATGGTGTGGTGTTGGGGATATTAACAATCGGAAAACCTTAGCACTAGCTCTTCTCCTAACTTTTATGTTGTTTTTCAATAGGGCTAACAATTCTTTAATCTACATATATATAGATATATGTAAACCCTAAGGATAGGAGAGGGGACTGGGCCTAAATAAAATAACTACTGAGCCCTCCCATTAAGGAACCAAAATAACTTAAAACAGGCCTTACACTTCTATATCACATATCCACCTATAAAATAATAAACGAACCAAGATAAACCATAGCCCAAAACTTTATGAATCACAATGATAATTTTGGACTCATACTCGTTAATCTGTTTGAATCACTTTCAACCTGTTTTTCACAAACCAAACAAAATATAATCAATAACAGCCTAATTAAGAACAAATTCTTACATTACCTTCTCTCTAATTGGAACTGGAACTGGAACTGGAACCCTAACTCTAACTCTTCTTCTACCAACAACATCAACAACAACAACCACTGCCACTGGTATGGTGTCCACTATGACTCTACCTCCAAAAGAGTTATTGCTATTAACATCACTTTCTCGCCTTCCCCAATTTCCCTCCCTCTTCGAAACCCTTTCCCTCTGGTAACGTTTGGTAACGTTTACGTTTTTGGTTTATGTTTACAAAAATTTTATAAATTGATTTTTGTTTATTTTTAGAAAAACATAAATAATAAACCCGTTTGGTTTGGACAAAAATGTTTAAAAATTTTTGAAAACATAAAATAAAAAACATATTTGTTAAGGCCTAATTTTTTTTTATTTAATTTTTTTTAATTTTTTTTAAATTTTTTTTGACAATAGAATCATACACATTATCCATAATAATCATATTGATACAATACCAACTATAAATAAATTTAATAACCATAATAAACCATAATATTCATAACAACTTACAAACCATAATAATAACATCTCAATTCTTCCACAAATCATAAAAAAAAAATCTTCCACAATCTATTACCATGATTCATGAATAGTAATTTCCAATCAGTTTTATACCACATCCTCATTCTCTTCACTCTCTCTTTCTCCCCGATTGGGGATCAAACTGTTCCTCCTTTTCTCTCTCTCTCTCTCTCCAGAAGCCCTAACAAATGACTACCCTCACAAACTAAGACTTCACTACAAATATGGAGACCCACGGAAGCAGCAAGACCAAGAGCAAGAGAAAGAGAAGCTTCATCTTCCAAGACTAGTCAAAATGAAGGAAGCAAGAAAATCGGACGAGGACGACTCCTACGACTCAGAGATAGCAGCGGCCACGTTACGCCGAGCCACCACCGCCTCCAGGCGAGTCTCACCACGGAGCACTTCAAGGGGAGACAGAGAAGAGAGGGGAGAGAGAGAGAGAGAGAGAGAGAGAGAGAGAGAGAGAGAGAGAGAGAGAGAAGAGAGACTAACCTGATCTGTGAAGTTCAAGTGAACATGAATGAGGTGGATGAAGATGAGATATTGCCGTTGGACAAAATAAATGAATGAGGTGGAGGAAGATGAGATATTAACGTTGGACAAAATAAATTCAATATTGGTGCTGCGGAGAGTTGAACCAGGATCAAGTTGCCAACAATTAAGTTATTGTAGCGAATAAAATGGTTACCAAACATACCCTTTGTATTGGAAACCTACCTGAGCTTCGCACACTCTCCCTTCTCCACAATCTACTCTCCGGTTTGATTCTATCTCAAATCGACAATATTCGGTCCTTGCAAATCCTTGAGCTCCAAGGAATTAATTTCTCCGGATGCATTCCTTATCAGATAACATACCTCTCTTATCTCTGCTTCCTTAATTTATCTTATAATACGCTCTTCCGGTCTTACTCAGATACTTTGATTGGTTACACCAAAGTAAATACTCTTGATTGCTCTAATAATCAGTTTTCTAGTCCCATTGATCTCCATAAATTTGATGCTATATCTAAATGTGAGTCTCTCAATCATTTGAAGCTCTCTAACAACTATTTTGTTTGAGCTATTCTTCAATTATCGAATGCTCCAACTTGAGAACTCATGCTCGATGGCAACATTTTCCAAGGTCTCATTCCTCTCAAGTTAGGCCAAATTCACCAACTCCAATTCTTGACGCGTTTCGAAATAGTATCACCGATAGGATTCCTATACAGCAAGCCAACTGCCAAAAGCTTTCTTTTGTCATGTTGACCAATTTGGCTAATCCCCAATCCGACCAAAATAGCTCCTCTGCTGCCAGTGGTGGTTGTGGTGTTAGAGAATTCAATGCCTTTGACCGTGGTATACCTTATGAGGTGTTGTTGCTTCCAAACCTTCAAATATTTTGGGTGCCAAAGGCAAATCTTAAGGGTAGGTTGCCTGATAACTGGAGGAGCGATAATAGCAATAATACCTATTATTGATCCCTGAGGGTAGTCAATCTGGGGCAAAATTATTTTACTGGTGACCTACCTCAGAATATGGCAGCAGCGTACAAAAATTTCACTGGGATTTGAGTTCAAATGGTTTGCGACGATACCTTCTTTGGTAGCTGCAAGTTCCATGAATGGTGTATTTCAATTAGGGGTGCAACTTGGGTGAGCTCAACCCGAGCAACCCAAACCCAGCCCGAATTTTTTTAGGGCTTAGACAAGATATTTTCAAATTCAATACAAGATTGGGCAAAAATTCAGAAACCTGAATTAAATTTGGGCGGGTTTGGGCAAAAATGTCGAACAACATGAGCAACCCGAAACCCGAATTATACATATATAGATATATAAAAATATTAAATATACATATAAATTATTAGTCATTACATGATATTAAAGTAATTTAGATTATTAAATCATATTGAATATATATTATATATACAAATAACATCAAATCATACTCTCTGTTTTTCACTCATAAATTGTAAGAACTACTATAGCAGCATCACTCTTATATTATATAAATTATTTGTTTTGATAGTATTAATGATTTTCTATATAAAAAAAATATAAATAAAGTCAAATTTTAATATTTTAATAAAGCAGCTGCGCCACACACACACACACAAAAACAACAACAACTAAAATTCATTTACAATTCGGGTTTAACTCGGGTCGGGCTTGGACAGGCAAGCTTAGGTTACAATTTGGGCCTGGGTAGGCCTAGACAGGTACTTGAATCACCCAAATTGGTTTTAGGTAATGTAGAAATTCGGCTTATGCTTTGAAGAAAGTCACGTTTTTCCTTTTGTCAATCCTCTTGCCACAGTGTCAGTGAGTCCCACACAATCATAAGTAACACAACAAGCAATAATAAAATACCCAGTTTTCACCTATTTATTTACTACAATAGTTTCAAAACTCTCAAATCTAACATGGCATTGCACAATATTACCACATGGTTCATAGTCTTCTCCATCTAGTCCTGCCTCGAAAATAATGAATGTCTTAAGCAAGGGAAACATTTATCAAAAAAAGAGGGGGCGGAAGCACCCTGAATGTATATCATATCCAATATTTCATGAGGGGGACGTGTGGAGGCAAAAAAAAAAAAAAAAGTTTTAATAGGCACAAAAGGACTCAAATTTTGATCAAAAAAATTAAAACTACTTTGAAATATTAACCTTTTTCAGGTTCCAGAAGTTCATAATGAGTATATGCTTAAAAAAATGAAGAAAAGATCCACAATCATTGCAATCAAAATAAGCTGTTCATAGGATTCAGTATGGAATGGTTAACAAAAAGAAACATTTGGAAGGCATTATGTTAGTGAAATCGAAAAGAATATAAAAAATAAAATAAAAAAACCCCTAAAACCATTGATTCGCTAGCTCCTACATCCAAGAATAAAAGAAAAGAAGGATAAGAATTCATAGACAACAAAATCATGTCTCAAATAAATGTCAGTTGATTCACATAAACAAAGCATCTCACTATTTATCGAACTTTTTCTAGATAGCCAATTGTAACAATCAAATAATTTTAGTTCACGTGCCACTCCATGTAATCTGAATAGAAAAATTAAAACTAGCAAGGTACAACCAACATGAGAAGGATTGAAAAATAGGGACGATGATACAGAGGAAAAGAACTAAAGATATAATGGAGCCAATTCTGACATACTAACCTCCAAAACTGTCATCATATAATCATTAAAACTTCTAAGGTTATCCTTCTAAGCTTCCTGAATCAACAATGATTCATCCCACTAAAAATACCATCACTAATAGCACTAATGCATTAAAAAAGTAAAAA
The DNA here is from genome assembly GCA_025200525.1 of Camellia lanceoleosa. NCBI lineage: Eukaryota > Viridiplantae > Streptophyta > Magnoliopsida > Ericales > Theaceae > Camellia > Camellia lanceoleosa. The sequence goes on along the minus strand of JANUSC010000047.1, from coordinate 924,684 downwards.
AAAAAAAAAAAAAACACAACTCCAAGACCAAAACATCACATCATTACTGGCGGGACCCACTGCCACCTAATTAGTGGGAGCACTAATTAGTGCTCCCAAGCATTTTTCTTCCTGAATAGCTGAAACCATTGCCATCTCATGTACTTGATGTGAACATGTTGAAGTTCGATGTGACCACACAACTAAACATTTTTTTAGCTAAGAAGTAAATAGTGTGTGCCTGTGCATGAAAAGTGACTGAATGCATTGAGATATGCAACACATTCAGTATCATGCAATTGAATTGCAGACCTAAAAAATATATACTACAATAATAATAACACAGAAATACAGCACCACTACTCTTATAGCACTGTCAAACATGTTAAACCATGATAATTCATCAAACTTTACTCATAATGAACAGATTACTGATATCAACGCAGAAGACAAGAAAACTTCACCTTCAAAACAATTCCACCTCTGGATTTGTGACTAGTAATCTACATAAAGTGGTACTCTACAGCATACCAATTTGAGTTGTAGACTTCGAGAAAAAGACAAACCGACACACATGGAAGTATAATATATGCAGTAGAGAACATCGTGCCAACTAGGCCCTATCACATCTTGGACTATTATTAATATCCCAAAAGGAAAGGCAACAAAATTGATAATCACAGTGATGCTCTATTACTGCAGGAGTTGTGCTATGTACATCAGTTGTATTTCAGCCTTAATTGATGAATGAGGAATCTATTTGTAATGAAAGCTTAAAACAGAATCTAAACATCAAAAGATGATAGCAGCATAGCATCACAGAACAAGAAACTAACAATAACAAATACTAAAACAGATAGAAATATAGAAAAGTTTATTGAGGGACATACCATCTGCTGAAGAAAGAAGTAGAAACATGTAGGATAATGATCAAACATGTGACCGGCTTTCAATGAATTGATAAGTATTATTATACCAACTTGCTCCCCAATCATCAAGATCATCTGTGGATAAATGATGAAGCTCCTTCAATGTCTTGGACTTGACATTATAAGAAATAACTTTGCCCCGAATAGCTAACACCAGTGTAAAATCTTTTTCATTTGCTCCCTTCACAACACAGAGCACACTAAATTCAAAGCATGTGATTATGGTTTTGCTGACACACATAGACACGCACACAATTAACAACATTCAAGATATATTCTCTATGAAACAAAAATATATATATATTCAAAAGACAAATAATCAAACACCTAGAATGCATAGTACAAAGAATAATTATCATATAGAATTGAAGAAGCAAACATTTTTTTGTTTTTCACATATCAATCAATGGAATCAAGAGGCGAAACATTTGGGGGTTTTAGATACAATTCTCACTATATATATATTTGGGTTTAGAAAACATCTTACCAGTTATGCTTTTGATCAAATGAAGCAGTGTACCAGGTAAATACCCTTCTTCACTTAGTGTATCTTTGCTTTGCTCCTCCCTTCTCTCTCTCTCTCTCTCTCTCTCTCTCTCTCTCTCTCTCTGTGTGTGTACAATGCGATGAGATGATTCAGAGAGATTGAGGCTGAGCTCCTGCAGATTTGCTCCCATCAAACCATTCTATGTGCCTTTTCTGAATATCGAGTGAAAATCTAGACCAAAAACCCCTTTCTAAGAAATGTAGAACCCTTCTCGATGAAGAACGAAGCCCTAAATGGATGAAGATGAAAGGAAACTGAACATTAGCCAAATCAAGTGCACAAAACAAGAGTAAAACCCTAGAATTTTATAATAGAGTAGTTGAAAGGGAAGATTTGCGTCGGGCAGTACGGCCGAGTTGGTGCAACGTCAGACTTGACGGATTACATGACGCCGAGCAAAGTCCTCTATTGACTCGGCCTGACTTGCATGGTCAGAGATGTAGATCGGACTGGCATGCTCTTGCCCGGCCGTGCTGTGATTGCACGTGTCAGACGGAGCTCAAGTTTGCGCATGATGACCGAGTTAAGAGGTAGCCCGAGCTACACCTCGGGTGCGATCAGGGCCGGTACGCCGCGAACTGATCAACCTATAAAGATGGCTTCGTGTGACCGAGATTGGAGATAGAACGGTTGGGGGCCGGCATGCCTCGTAACCGGTTGATCATGATGAACCGATCAAGGATAGCTCGGTTGAGGTTGTCAGGCTTTCGCCTAACCCCAAGTGACAGGCCGGTGACCCATAGCACGGTTAGGTGCGTGTGATGGCCATTTCTCACAAGTGTTAGGCCGGTCGTGATACCCCGGTTAGGTGTGCCACCTGGGCCAATGGCATGAGGGAGAGGACGCCTGCTCCACACATGCCTCATTACCGTTAGACAGTTCTGTGTGTACTGGTGGAAGGACAAAACCTTTACACGCGTAAGGTGGTGAGGGGCGCGCACTGCCACCTATCCAGGAAAGGACAGCAGAGGTAGTGCGCGCACAATCTGGAGGCTGCATGGCCAGCCTAGAAATAGGGAGGGAGACGAACGTCGTAGGTATGGAATTCACTCTCACGAACACTCTCCTCTCGTTGTCTTCTTCCTAAGTTATCTGACTTGATCGTCGGAGGGTCTTTCCGGCACACCACCGCCGGGCAGCTCACCATTTTTGTGTTGCAGAGATAGACGCCGTCACCAGAAGCTTGACGTTCAAGGCGTACGGAGAGCAGAGGATATTTCGCCCCCGTACAATTAGCGCCGTCTGTGGGAAAATCTTTGATACTCAACCCTTGTTTTGTAAGCTTCTTCGACCATTTCCATGGCCAACAACGACGAAGTTCCGCTGTCCGTCGTTGATGGTGTCACTCCAGAGTATGTACGAAGAAGAGAAGGCCCCCCTAATGTTCCAACCATGGCGGGCCTGGAAACCTCTTCGCGAGGAGCGCGCGATAAGCGTGGAAGGAGTTTGGATCGTTCACAGAGTCTAGAGGGCCGCCGGCGCCAGGGGGAGTCCCGTGAGGAGCATCTGGAGCACAAACTTAAGGATCAAGAAGCCCTTATTCGTAGGATGGCAGTGGAGATGGAGCTACTGAAGCGCCAAGTGAGGGGGAAGGGTGTTGCTGGAGAGGGAAACCTCAGTGAGCACACCCCCTCCCCTCCTTCTGGCAGTCGCCACCAGAGGAGGACTCATTCGATCTCCGTCACCAGGAACTATAGGGTGGGAGATTCAGACCAGCGAGAGGGTAGATCCTTCACTCGCAACAGCACCTATCGCCCCTCACGCCCATCGTCAACGTCGCGATACTCTGCCTCCTCCCGTTCCAGGGATCTCAGGGACGTGCTGGAGGAGAGAGCGCGCCATCGGGAGGCTCAGAGGGTGCCGGCGCTCCAGAGGTTGAGTGCCCCAGTTCGTTGCAGTGAAGAAGTGGTGATGCCGGCACCCAAAGACATAGCCCCAGCACTGGTGGACAAAGAGCTGGTAAGGCTTACAGCCACGCTGTTGTCCCCAGAGATTGAGAGCACCCCACTCCCTGCTGGATTCCATCAGCCAAAATTCACTTTGTACGACGGCAAGACGGATCCGTACATGCATGTGAGTCATTACCGGCAAGTGATGGCTGGCCACCGGCGGAACGACGCCTTGATGTGCCTCATATTCCCAGCAAACTTGGGGGAGCTGGGCTTGAAGTGGTTCGAAAGGCTCTCGGAGGGGAGTATCGAGGGGTGGCAGTAACTAGCGGAAGCCTTCGTCACCAGATTCAAAACTAATACTCGAACGTCGAAGGAGGTCGACCATCTCTTGGGCGTCAAGATGGAGTCTAGGAGTTCGCTGAAGGCATACAATGCGAAGTACTGGGAAACTTACAACAAGATTCTCGACTGCCCTACCAATCTAGCGATCACTCAATACAAGAGGGGCCTCCCAGTCGGACATAGACTGCGAGATTCACTCACGATGCATCAGCTGACCACCATGGAATCTTTGATGCAGCGGATCAACGAACACATTCGTGTGGAAGATGACGTTGCCTCCGCGCCCGAGAAGGATAGTCCGGTTGCGGGGGACAGAAGACTAGCGGAGAAAGTTCACTCGGTCAGGCAGGAGGAGAACCGCCCTAGTGACCGACCGAAAGATCAGCGTCGTGCGACCGGCCATGATGACAGAAACAAGGGACATAGAAACGACCGGGCTAATGCACCCCGCGACGCAGCAGAAGAAGCCAAGAGAAAATTGAAGGCGCGGACAGGAATTACCACGGTCTTCAAAATTCCCATCTATCGCATTTTGAGCGAGATCCGAGGTGAGCCTTTTGTCCGTTGGCCGGCCAAGTTAGGGAGTGCGCAGCGAGGCTTCAACCCAAAATATCGCTGCACCTTCCATGAAGAACGGGGGCACCGGACAGAGGACTGCTTGCTGCTCAAACAGCATTTGGAGGAATTGGTGGCGGCGGGGCACCTTGACCAATATATAGATGGGGGAGTCAAGGTCGCACCAACAGGGCAAACCGAGCCTAACGGAATGGCCGCCTTAGAGGCGCCCCCACAAGGTGTAATCAACGTCATCCACGGCATCATTGAACCGGCGAGGGTTTGCGAGTTGAGGGAAATGATCAAAAAGGCCGAGCACATGAGGGAAGTGCTCGCTGTGCAGCCTGCTGTAAAGAAGGGAAAAACCGAGGAGAGAGACATCCTTTCGTTTTCAACTAAAGACTTAGAGAAGGTGCAGATGCCGCACAATGACGCCTTAGTGGTGACCCTTCGCGTCAAAGATTTTGATATCAAGAGAATATTGATTGACCAGGGGAGTTCGGTCGAAATAATGTATTATGACGCGTTCAAACAAATGAAGTTGGAAGACAAGGATTTGGCTCCTGCAACATCTCCTTTGGTTGGCTTCAACTCGCAACCAAAATGGCCGATCGGAAAGATTATCTTGCCGGTCAGGGCGGGATCGGTTGTGAAGCAGGTAGAATTCTGGGTGCTCAAAGTGTCATCGACTTATAATTTGATTCTGGGCAGAGGTTGGCTGCACGCCATGCAAGCAGTTGCTTCGACCTTCCACCAAGTCATGCGCTTTCCAGCATCGAACGGGCAAATAGAGGAAGTCTGGGGAGACCAGGTGATGGCCAAACAATGCTTCGTTGCGGTAAATGGTAGCCGAGCAGCCAAAGGATTTGTCTAGATGATCGAGGGGCCTGAGGGAAAGGAGGTCCTCGAAGACGTGGGAAGAAAGGCCGAGGAAAAGTCAGTCGAAGATTTGGTGGAAGTGCGCATTGACGAAAACGATCCAACTAAGTTCTTCCTCCTGGGATCATCTTTGTCTAGCGCCGAACGGTCAGATTATGTCAATTTCTTAGTTTCCAACTTGGAGGCTTTTGCATGGACGCCTTACGATATGCCTGGCGTCGACCCAAGCTTCATTTGCCACCAGCTGAATGTCTTCCCTAATGCACGCCATCATCAGAGACGCCGTTGCTCGCCTTGCACCATGCTGAAGTGGTGGCGGAAGAAGTGAAGAATTTGTTGGAGGCCGGGGCCATAGAAGAGGTGCAATACCCTCGGTGGATATCCAATACGGTGGTTGTCCCCAAGAAGAACGGCAAGTGGCGAGTTTGCGTTGATTACAAGGCTGTCAACCGAGCTTGCCCAAAGGACAGTTTTCCCCTACCTCGAATTGACCAGTTGGTGGACTTGACCACTGGCCATCAGACATTTAGCTTCTTGGATGCATATCGCGGCTATCATCAGATAGCCATGTACAAACCGGACAGAGAAATCACATCGTTCACCACCCCCAGAGGGTTATATTACAACAAGGTCATGCCGTTCGGACTAAAGAACGCCGGGGCAACCTTTCAGTAGATGGTGACAAAGATGTTCGCTCCTCTCTTGGGCTGGACTATGGAAGCCTATATTGACGATATGGTGGTGAAAAGTAAGGAAAAGTCTCAGCATCTCGTCGACTTAGCAGAAATGTTCGCCGTACTTAAACATCACAAGCTTCGTCTGAACGCCTCCAAGTGCGCCTTTGGAGTTGGTACTGGGAAATTCCTAGGTTTTCTGGTCACAAACCGGGGAATTGAGGCCGACCCATCGCAAATCAAGGCAATACAAGAGTTGGACCGCCCAAACTCCACAAAGGACGTGCAACATCTTGCCGGAATGGCAGCCGCGCTGAACAGATTTATTAGCCGGTCTTCGGATCGTTGCAGGCCCTTCTTTCAAACTTTGAAGTCTAAGTTCTTCTAGGATGAAGAGTGCGACCGTGCACTTGCAGACCTAAAGACGTACCTCTCCTCAGCCCCTATTTTGGTCACTCCACAACCGGGCGAAGAGTTGTACCTCTACTTGGCTGTGTCTCAACACGCGGTAAGCGAGGTATTGGTTCGTGCTGAAGGCATCCAGCACCTACCAATCTTCTATATGAGCAAGACTCTGCTTCTGGCAGAGACGAGATACCTTCCCTTGGAAAAACTGGCGCTTGCCCTAATGATGGCGTCAAGAAAGCTGGCCCACTATTTTCATGCCCATACAATAGTGGTGTTAACCGAGTTCCCGCTCAAGGTGCTCTTCGAAAAAGCGGACTTCACTAGGAGAATTCTGAAATGGGCCGTGGAATTGGGCCAGTATGACATCAAGTTCAGACCGCGCACCGCGATCAAAGCTCAAGCACTTGCAGACTTCGTGGCGGAATTTGCCCCCGGAACGCGTCCAATCTGCCCGATTGATTTGGTTAGTGCGGATTTAGCACAACTCGTGGTTTTGGCAACAAAAACAAATGATGGCCCGCAAGTGGGAGAAGGGCAAAGCTCGACCGAAACAGCAAAGTCCGACAACTGGTTGAAAGAAGAACCCAACAAAGACGTGGAAAGAGACCAGAATGAGCCGACCAGAAACTTGGAATTGAGAAGCTCCTAAAACCCGTCTAATTGCTAGAAGCTGTTTGTTGGCGAGATGTGGAAACTCTTCGTCGATGGGGCGTCTAACAGACATGGGGCCGGGCTGGGGATTGTGCTAACTTCACTGGATGGGCTGATTGTTGAGCAAGCAATTACGCTCGGCTTCCCAGCGTCCAACAATGAGGCGGAATACGAGGCCCTCCTCGCCGGACTAAGAAGCGCACTGAGAATGAAGGTCACAGCCCTTATGGTGTTCAGTGATTCCAAGCTGGTGGTCAATCAAGTCTCAGGGGAGTATGATGCCAAAGACGAAAGAATGGCCAAGTATCAGGCGTTGGTGCGAGCAGAAATCAAGAAGTTCGATGCCGTCAGAGTTGAACAGATCAACCGTGAAGGAAATAGCACGGCTGAGGAATTGGCCAATCTCGCTTCCACTCAGACAGCCTTTCCCAATCCCTTGATGATTGAATTTTTTCCTCGGCCAAGCATTGAGGAACCAGAAGCAACCGAAGTACTCTGCACCGACTTGGGACCTTCCTGGATGGATCCCATCATTGCCTTTCTGAAAGATAGAATTCTACCAGAAGAAAAGAAGGCGGCCCACAAGATCCGGGCAAAGTCAGAGCGGTTTCGGCTCTCACTTTCCGGAGCCTTGTACAAGAAATCTTTCACGGGGCCGTATCTAAAGTGTGTCCACCCCTCTAAGGTGGAAGCTTTCCTCTATGAGATCCATGAAGGCGTCTGCGGCAGCCATATTGGGGGTAGATCTCTAGCATACCGAGCAATCTCGCAGGGTTATTGGTGGCCGTGCATGCAGGCGGACGCGCAGAAATATGTTCGTAGATGCGAGAAATGTCAGAAATTTGCTCACCAGATCCACCAACCGGCGAGGGAATTGCTCTCCCTTACAAGTCCTTGGCCATTTGCACTTTGGGGTTTGGATATTGTGGGGCCACTCCAGCTGACCGCAGACAAGAAGTTCTTTATTGTCGCGACATTTGCGACTACTTCACCAAGTGGGTCGAGGCCGAGCCATTAGCGACCATAAAGGAAAAGGATGTGAAGAAGTTTGTCTGGCAAAATGTGATCACATGCTTCGGGATACCCAGGGCCCTCATCTCGGATAACGGCACTCAATTTGATGGGAAACTCTTTCGCGGATTTTGCGAAGAGTTGAAGATTGAGTTCTACAATTCGACTCCGGCCTATCCTCAATCAAATGGCCAAGCAGAAGCCTCAAACAAGACTATCCTGGACGGGCTAAAAAAGCGGCTTGAGAAGGCCAAGGGAAAGTGGGCTGAAGAACTCCCTAATGTGCTCTGGGCATACCGCACTACGCCTAGGCGGTCAACCGGGGAAACACCATTCGCTTTGGCCTACGGCATGGAGGCCGTCATCCCATTGGAAATTGGCATGCCAACCATCCGCTCCGAAAGTTTCCAGCCGGACCTGAACAAGGAAGCCGTGGCATTGGAGCTAGACCTTGCTGAAGAAAGAAGAGAGCGCGCACTGATCCACCTAGCGGCCTATCAGCAAGAACTATCCAAAAAATACAACAAGGCAGTGCACCCCAGGCTGTTCAAGATTGGAGACTAGGTCTTGAGAAAAGTGCTTGGCAACATGGTGATCCCGGGTGAAGGCAAACTCGGTGCAAATTGGGAAGGACCATACAAGGTGATTGGTCTTGCAAGCAAAGGGGCATACCATCTGGAAGATCTAGATGGCAAGGCCATCCCCAGACCATGGAACGCAGCCAAACTTAAGGTCTTTTACTTCTGAAATGTAATTTGCTTATGTTGATTAGCTTTTCTAGACCCCTAGCCCTTGGGCACTTGATGTAAAAGATAACAATGTTTTTGTAATGAAAATTAGTCTCTTCTTGTTTAGTATTATGCTTGTCCAATGATATAGCAAGACGCAAAAGGCAATTATGGATGCCAGGGGCAAGAAGACTGGCCTGGACGAAACCGGACTGTTTTCCTTAGAATGGGAGCAGACCGCACAAATAGTTAGCCTTTGACATTAGGGCTGAGCTGGTTTTGCTCGCCCAATTGGAATGTTGGCGGCATGACCAACCTAACTAAGACATTGGTGTTTTGCCCAATGTAGGAGCCGAGCTGATTTTGCTCGGCCCGTTTGGCATATTGGTGTCTTGTCCAATATGGGAAACGAGCTGATTTTGCTCGATGGAATTGGCAATGTTGGTGTCTTGTCCAACAGTATAGGGCGAGCTGACTTTGCTTGGCTAAAGGAAAATATTGGCGTTTTAAACAATTTGAAAGGCGAATGGTTGTTTCTACCGCATTGAATTGCCGGAATTGCAAAGTCCCGCTAGATTACTTGTGAGCTGATTTTAGTTTGGCAGTTTGTGCGGTTTAGCAGACCTGCCAGTTGATTAAAGTTCGAAGCAAGAAATTCACACAAACGAAAGCCAAACAAGAATGGACAGTGAGCGAGCAAAAAGTTTGTTTCATTCATAAAAAGAAAATTCAGTACAACTGGGGGGCATAGCCCGGTTACATTTCAAAAACAAAAACAAAGAAAAACAAGGAAATGAGAAAGGAAATCTTCAGTCTAGGTCAAGGTTTTGTTCGGCCCCCTCCACCGTCAACTCGGCGTTCAATGCTGTTTGTTCAGGCAGGCCCTCCTCGGCTTCATTGTCGGTGCCTTCCACCGTGAGAACCACCTGATCAATTACTTCATCTTCGGCATTCGGAGATGCTTCGGGTGGAGTTTGCTCGGTTTGTTTCGCGGCGGCGGCTTCTTCCTCAGCCTCTTTCCTCGCTTCAGCAATAAGTCAGTTTTGTGCGGCGCTGGCGTATGATTGCAAATAGACCGGGATATACGCAGGGGGTGGGTTGAGGAACATGTCAGAATCCTGACCAAGGCCAACTTTCTCCACGGCGGCTTTCCAGCCGCACTGGAAAAAGATGCCCTTGGTAGCTCGGACTTGACGCTTGTAGGTCTTCTCCCCCTGAGCGTATCCACAGTCTTCTGCGTCTTCAACCGCCTTGTCTTTCTCGGCCTTTTGGGCGTCACGCAGCTTGCACAGCTCGGCGAGGCACCGAGCTTTGGTTGATTTCACGGCCCGTTGCTTTTCAGCTTCTGTTCGGTCAACCTTCTGCTTCAGTTCATCCCGTTCTGCCGCGATAGCATCCTACGCGGCCTTTAACTTTGCTATCTCGGCCTTTTGAGCCTCATTCTCGGCAATAGCCTTACGCAGACTCTGCCGCACTTTGATCATGCGATCGTGGGCAAGGTAGTTCTTCTGCGCGGCCTGCAAACAAATGACAAACAGTTAGCATTCAGAAACCGAGCAAAAACCGAGCAGGCAGTTGAAGCAAAAACAAAAAGTTGAAGAACTTACCAGCACGATGGATTTGGCCGCCGAGGGGAGGACCTTCAGGTCCGACAGCTCGTCATGCCTCTTCATGTCGGCTGGAAGGATTAGCCCCTTGGTTATATTGAAGCCAAGGGAGTAATCCTTATCAGCATAGACAGAGTCCTCGGCGGAAACTGGTCGGCCTTAGTATTTGAACTCGGGCGCCCAGACGGGGGGGGGGGGGGGGGGGCGGGTGGGCCCTTGCCCTTGGATTTGCGGGCCAGCAGTTGCTCGGTCTGGTCGCCCGGTTCGGTTGAAGCAACCTCGGCCGAATCTTCATCAGCGAGGCCCTGCCCGGTCAAATCCTTCCTCAGCCTCTTCTTGGATCGACCGGCCAGTTGTTCGGTGGCGAGAGCAAGCACCACGCCCTCTGTTTGCACGGCTAGGGTGGTGGATGTCCCCCCGGTCGCCTCGGGAGGTTGGGACTCCCCTTCCTCTCCAGTGATCATGGATTTGATCGCCCTTATTTTCGCCATTTCTTGCTCGGCTGTTAGAGGGACGAGTCTGATCAGTAGAAGAGTCGGATCCGGTTTTGGGAATGGAGCACGCAGGAAGTCGGTCACGCGGCTTTTGCGCGGTGCTTGGTAGTGATAAGTTTGTTCGAAACCGAGCAGTTTGGAAGCTTCCCTCTCCTCGGCTGGGTGACGCAGAAGAACTCGGATGGCCTTTTGATTGGCCTGGTGGTAGTTCGCTGCAAGGTACTTATCTGCAAAAAAAAAAAAAAAAAAAAAAGTATTAGACCGGTGCAAAGTAACAGTAATGAAATATAGAAAGAACATAGTGCGGTCCGCCGGGGTACTTACCAGCACTGCCAAAATCTTTCCTAATGTACCAGCCCGGTATGGGCGTCTCGGTGTCCTCATAATTACCGGACACCCAGAGGAAGTCGTCATCGTTAGCTTCTTTGTCTGGGTTGCCTTCGATGAGTTTTGCTCGGCCCTTCTTGACTTTGAGGTACCAGCAAAACCCACTCTGATTTTTACTAAGGCTGTATTGATGGAAAATTTCTGCGAGGCCGAGATTGAGACCGAGCCTTCGGTTCAGCTCGGCGACGCCATTTATTATTTTGAACGTGTTGGTGGAGACTTGGGTTGGGCAGAGCCTTGTCTGCCTCAAAAATTCGCAGATTAATGGCTGCACGGGGAAGCAGAACCCTCCCTCAACAATGGAAACGACCGTGAAGGGGCACCGGTCCAAATCTCCCCATGGTGTGTCTCCTTTCTTGCCGAGCTCTAAAACTACGTCGCCCGGGACGTTGTACTCCCTACGGAACTCGGCCATTGCGCCGGGCGTGCTGACCATGAACCGGTACTTCCCCATTATCTCGGTTTTATTTGGTTTGGTGTGTAACTTGGTCAAAAATGTTGGTGTGTTTGCTCGGACTTTGAGCTCCACCAGTGGTAATGCTGAAGGGCTTGGTCGGTCCTAGTTTGTTCTGCATTGATTAAGAAAAGAATGTCAAGGGGTTAGCCCGGCATGAACTGCACGGCTCACAATGGATTTTTAGCTCGGTGATCGTTTTGGGTTTTTGGTCAGTCTATCCCTATCTCGGCTGGAGGACACGGCTGATTTAGCCTTCCTGGACTGGCTCCGATTCTATCCTTGGTTTGGTCAAGACAGGTTTTAACTCGGTTAGACCTGTTTGTTGGTTTTATTAAGCGTTTAGCTCGGTTGCGGCCTCAACGAGCAGCCACAAACCATTTTTTGCTCGGCTATAGTCCTAATTATGGATCTAAACGAGCATTTAGCTCGGTTCAGTCCAGACTCAAACTGTTCATATCAAATTCTGAGGGTTTGCTTTGAGGTTCCTTGGATCGAGGGGCACGAAGGCCTCCTCCACTCCACTAAGTTCCAGTTTTCCTAATGTGTGAAGTTATTGGGGCTAAAACAAAAGGGCCTTAAAGACCACAGGCAGAGAACAACCAAAAACAAGCACGAAGAACAGTGGAACAACAGTCCAAAAATGAAGAACTGGAAAAGTGAAATGCAATGAAAAGGGGGGGGGACTTACCAGTACACAAAGACGAGTGAAGCCTTCTCCCTCGAAAGCTCGACTGCAGCGGCAAAAACGGAGATTGGAGCTTGAAAACAGCAATGGCAGAGGAGGTGCAAGAGTTTTGGAGGCTAGGGCTTTTTAGGGCTCAAGAAGGAGGTGAACAGTGAGGGGGGTGGAATGACCCCTCGAATGACGCTTAAAGAGGGAGGAAAAACACCAAACGGCGCAGCCGTTCAAAATTCAAAACGTGGGGCTAGATGCACGACCCAATAACGCGAAGCCACGTGGCCTTGAAAAGGCGGTTGTCAGTACGGCTGTACGACCTTTGATGGGACTGCGGAGGTAATGGCCGGCCAATTTAGACAGCTCGGTGACTGATGTGTCTTCAATTACGCTCGGCTTGGTAGTGGCGCAACTGAACCGTGGCTCGGCGGCAGACATTCCCCCTATCAAGCTCGGCCTAACGGGAGTGTAACCCGACCTTAGCTCGGACACAGTGGTAAACCCAATCACGATAGCTCGGATGGATTTAAGGGGCAATTGAGAGGGAAGATTTGCGTCGGGTAGTACGGCCGAGTTGGTGCAACGTCAGACTTGATGGACTACATGACGCTAAGCAAAGTCTTCTATTGACTCGGCCTGACTTACACGGTCAGAGATGTAGACCAGACTGGCATGCTCTTGCCCGGCCGTGCTATGATAACACGTGTCGGACGGAGCTCAAGTTTGCGCATGATGACCGAAAGTTAGAGCCACACCTAAAAGATTAGGGGGGGGCACGCCGCGAGAGCCCGAAGCTACACACCTGCGATTAGGGGGCCGGTACGCCGCGAACCGATCAACCAATAAAGATGGCTTCGTGTGACCGAGATTGGAGATAGAACGGTTAGGGGCCGGCATGCCTCGTAACCGGTTGATCATGATGAATCGATCAAGGATAGCTCGGCCGAGGTTGTCAGGCTTTCGCCTAACCCCAAGTGACAGGCCAGTGACCCATAGCACGGTTAGGTGCGTGTGATGGCCATTTCTCACAAGTGTTAGGCCGGTCGTGATACCCCGGTTAGGTGTGCCACTTGGGCCAATGGCATGAGGGAGAGGACGCCTGCTCCACACATGCCTCATTACCGTTAGACAGTTCTGTGTGTACTGGTGGAAGGACAAAACCTTTACACGCGTAAGGTGGTGAGGCGCCGCCACTGTCCAGAAATAAAGCAGAGGTAGTGCGCGCACAATCTGGAGGCTGCATGGCCAGCCTAGAAATAGGGAGGGAGACGAACATCGGAGGTATGGAATTCACTCTCACGAACACTCTTCTCTCCTTGTCTTCTTCCTAAGTTATCTGACTTGATCGTCGGAGGGTCTTTCCGGCACACCACCGCCGGGCAGCTCACCATTTTTGTGTTGCAGAGATAGACGCCGTCACCAGAATCTTGACGTTCAAGGCGTACGGAGAGCAGAGGATATTTCGCCCCCGTACAGTAGTCATACATTCAAGAACAAGCAAAGAGAAAGAAAGAAAGAGAGGAGAGAGAGTAACTAGCCTTCTTCTATGCTCCTTTTGATTGGAAGCCAAAGAGGTCATGTATTTTGAATTTTTTTTTTTTTTTTTTTGGTTGTGTTTGGCGCTAAAAATTTTTATTTCGTCGCCTATTTTTATTTTGATCATACTATTTACGACAGAAATTACGTGTCGTGAAAAGTAAAATATTTTTAATGGTTAGCTTATGGGTGTTATGGAAAGTGTATTTTTTAACGACTAACTTTTTGTGTGTCATAAAAAGTGTAATACTTTTAACAGCTAGCTTTTTTGTGCCGTGAAATGTTCAATGTTTTTAATGGCTGGTGTACGCGTGTCGTATATAGTTGATGTATTAACAACACGTCATAAAAAGTTTTATTATTTACAACTAACATTGCAATCCGTAAAAAAATCATCATTATTAGCATTCACGGCCTAAGCAATAGACACGCCGTGGTTGAGAAATTATTTATGATATGCAAAAAAAGTAAGTCGTAAAAGTGAGAAATCATAGCTTGCATTTACTATATGTCATTAATGTGGAGCTGTAAAAACTCAATTTTGTTGTAGTGTTTTTTGTGTGTAAAGAAACACAGCAAGTTACACCACCAAAAGATTCTCACATTTTTGTTATTTGTTATTTTTTCCCCACCCCCTATTGAATAGTAATTTCTCCTGGATTGATTTGAACATTGAAATACCCAAATTCAGGTTAAATTATCATCACCAAATCTTTTTTTTTCAATCAAAATTGTAGAATATTAGTTTGTTATCATATTACAATTAAATAGTCACTGCTATTTCTATCAGTTCAAACTCTTGATCTTCCCCTCAATGAAGTCAAAATTTTTCCCTTACACTTCCATAACTAAAAATGATAGGGTTAGGACTCTTCTTCTTTTTTTTTTTTTTTATTTATTAATAATATTATTTTTTTAATAAGCGCTTCAATTATTCATATCCAATACAATACATATGGGCCACATTTTAACTCAACTTTGTTATTGAAGACCAAGTCAATGATTGTAGATATAGGGAGAGACTGTAAATACAGAGAGAAATTTGTGTAGAGAATTGAGAAAAATTAGAGGTTTGTTTCTATCTTATTTGGCTATTTCTAAAATAAGTAATTCTTAGTTAAATAATAAAAAAATTATTTATTTTCAATTTAACAAAAAAGTCACAAAAAAAAAAAAAAACTACTCAGTTTTCTCATTAACAAAAAAAAAGAAAAAAAGAAAAGCAAATAACTTTTTAGCATTTATCTAACATATTCCATCAGTTCCAAAATAATAGTATCTTTTGGAGAATTTAACTTTTTTTGATAATATAATTATTGTATTTTAAAAAAATTAATTTTTCAAAATTATCTTTTGAGAGTATATTTTTTAAGAAATATCAATGTCATAATTGTATTTTTATGTTGTTAATGAATTTAAAAAAAGGATAAAATATGAAATTTATATTATTTTTGTACTAAATTTTTAAAAATAGATTAATATTTTTGGATAATAAAAAATAGAATAAGAGACTAAAATATTTTGGGAGAGGGAGTACAATTTTTTTTTTTTTTTTTTAGATTTTGAAAAAGTGAAAAAAAACACACACACTAAAAAATAAAAAAATAAAAAATAACTCCCAAACCAACATGTGTGGGAGTGTGCAAAGGATAAGAAATATCATAATGTTATCCATAGGGATAGGTTTATAGGGGGTTTTATTACTTACGGGTGACGTTGTATTAAGGTGGTGTTTGGGAAGTAAGTTTTCAAATTTTTTTTTCATTTTTTTTTTTATTAAAAGACAAAAGTTTTGCAAAATTAAAAAAAACACATTCAAATAAAATATCACATCCAACCTCATAATCATTTCACTTTTTCTCTCACAAACATCACATCCAATCACATAAAAACCCAATTATCTTTTCAAACATCAAAAATTTTTTATTTCATAAAAACCTACATCTAATAAAATCTACATAAAAACTCACTTCACAAACACTATCTAAAATTTTGCACCACATGAGCTAAACAGTTAGGCGCGATAGGTTTTAATTTTAAAATTTTGAAAATTGAAGCTAAATCAAAATTAAGGTTGATTTGACATAAATTAAATAATATAAAAAGTTAAAAAATTATTATCCTATTTAAATCACATTATTTTATTTAAATCACATCATCTCTTTAATACATCACATCAAATCCAACTCAACCCCACCCATATAAATCAATAAGTCAAAAAGTACATTTTTTTAAAACATCCCACACCAATCCTAATTTTTCATATAAAATAAAGCTAAAGCAACTTAGCCTCCGTTTGGCAAGAACTTTTTTGGGTTTTTTTGGCTATTTTAGCCACAAAAGACAAACTAGGCTTTTTTAGCCACAAAAAACAAAACATCACTTCCAACCCATAATCATTACACTCATCTCTCACAAAAAAACTCAAAAAAGTCAAAAAGTCAAAAAGCCCTTCCCAAATCAAACTTTTAAGCCCAGGCTAAAAAAGTCAAAAAAGCCAAAAAGCCAAAAAACTAACCCACTTCCCAAACGGAGGCTTAAAGTCATAAAAAATTGACCAAAAGGTCTGTTTAGTCAGTCCAGTCATTATTAATCTTTTTGGGTAAATTACAAGTGTATCTCTTGAGATTCAGTATGTTTAGTTTCAATTTTTTAAAAATTAATTTTTTTATTTTTTGTTTTTAGTAAATATTTTTAAAAATTTTAAGCATTTTTTAATTTTTTTATATGCACCTTACTTAAATGTATTTAAAAAATAAAATATTTGTAAAAAAATATTTCAAAAAATTAATAAATACACAAAAATACAAAAAAAATATTGAATTTTCATATTTTTTTTAATATTTTTGGTATTTTGTGAATTTTTTAAAGATTTTTTTCACGAAGATTATACTTTTTAAGTTTGTTTATGTTAAGTGTGTCTAAAAATTAAAAAAATTGCTTGAAATATTAAAAAAAATAATCAAGAAAAACAAGAAAATACGGAAGAAAGTATAATTTTCTGAAAAATATTTTTAAAAATCCAAACCAAGTAAAGTAATTTGTTTTTTATAATTTTAAAAATTATATCATATCTTTAAAGTTTTTAATTTCATAATAAATAATTTATTTTATTAATAAATTATCAAGCTAATTCAAAGGTATGGTATCTAATGTGGCAAAATGGACTACCGACTTGTTAAATAAGGGCCTTGCAAAGAAAGATTTCAGGTCTATCCTCTGTAGGGTGGCTACAACTGGATGGTATATATGGAAGGCTAGAAACGAATGGGTGTTCAATCACATTCCGGTGGATCCATTGGCACTTCTTTACAGAATTTCTTCACGTTCCTGTTGTTTCTTTGTTAAAGTCTGATGTATCTGGTATTCATCTTTACAGAATTTCTTCACATTCCTCTTGTTTCTTTGTTAAAGTCTGATGTATCTGGTATTCATCTTTAATGAAATGAATTTTCATTCCAAAAAAAAAAAAAAAAAAATATCAATTAATAATTTTTAATAATGTTAGAATTTTATTATTATATAAAAAAATAGTTAAAAAATTTATTTTTTCAATTAATTAGAATAAATCCAAAATTTCGACAAAGACGTATTTATAATTTACCTTATTTTTTTATATCCCTAGGTGGTGTGATAAGGGCATAGGCACCAACTATTCTTTTTGTCCACCAAATTTTTGTAATTTCGTATTAATTATATAAAACAAGGAGGTACAACCGTAACAAAAATGAGACAAGTAATGCCACTCTTGGACAAACAATACCAATTTTCGGATTATCTTTCTTTTTCCATCCAATGGCCGAAAACAAATGTTTCATGACATAAAATCTCATAAAATGGGTTTCGCATTTTATGTATTCCCTGAGGACATGTTTGTTTCGCAATTTGAGGGATCAGATTAGACTATCATCTAGGGCATATTTGGTAATAAAATGGGAGGGTAGATTGATAGTCCAAGAGAGTTAGGGGTTATTTGGGATGTCTTAAATAAGTGCACTTTTTATCTTTTTTGAACTAAAAAGTTGAGGGAAAAAAGATGAATGTTTGGGTTAACTTTTTGATTTTTTATGAAAAAATGTGTATTAAAAAATTATATAAATTAGTGTGTAGGAAAAGTTTTGACAGTGTAGGCTGTACAATGGCAGCAAGTTTGCAGAGTGGTGTAATAAGAAATTGTTGTCTCCTTTTCGGGCAACCATTTGGATGATGCTCTTTGGCTAGTGGGGGCCCACAATAGCTCCTGTTTTATTAATCAGAACCGTTCAATGTATACAACTCGTTGAGTATTATATGTTATAAAAAAATCATATTGATCGGATATCTATAACTATCTGATCGGATTAGTTTTTTTGTCAACCGTTAACTATAACACCATCCATTTTTTATACAAAACTGATTTGATCATATAGTTAACGAAATCAGATCAACGTGATTTTTTACAGGCTATACAAAACTAATTTGATCATATAGTTAACAATATCCGATCAACGATCAATGTGATTTTTTACAAGCATAAAGTACTGGATGATTTCTACACATTGAACGATTCAGATTATCAAAACGGGACTCGTGGTGGGCCCCCACAGACCCAAAATTACTGTCCAACTTATGAATATATATATATATATGTAGTTTTTTTTTTGTTCCTTTCACAGTACAAATCAGCATCAATTCAATACCTTTCACTTACAAGTTGGTTTATATTAAAATATTATGTATATTAATTTTTTTATATTTTTAATTTGTGAATAGTGATGACTTTTTTACTTTTTTTTTTATAACTTTTTGACTTTTTAGATTTTTCTTAACATCCCAAACCAGGCCTTAGTAATCTTCCCCATTAAGAGAATTAGCTTGGTTGAGTTTTGAGTAGAATTAGAAAAATAGTGAGGGATTGAGTCTATTTTATATAAAAAAAAAAAAAAAATTTCCAAGTGCACATGTTTGTTTTAATATTTGTTTTAGTTTGTTTTTTAATATAAAAATAATTTATTTGTTTATTTTATACAAAAATAATTTAATAATCTCATTACTAACCATTTCTTGCACTATCATCAAAATAAACACATTTTTACTTAATCCCTCACTAACAATCCTCATATTAACAATCTTTTCACTAATCATTCTCTCCCTAATAATTTCATCTAATTAATCCACTAAACCAACATAGCCTTAATTTCCAAAACCTCTTCCAATAAGAAAATGTGATTGTGAGACATTTTTTTTTTTGGGTACTTAGGAAATGATTAGACCGGACCACAAGAGTTCAAAGGAAAGAACATCAAAGCAAGAAAACAAACAACTGCAAACAGAGGCCTAAGTCTCTAGTATTCACGGCCCAGCAGGTCAGTCACCACCAAACTTCGAACCTCCTCAGGAGGGTCTTTCATGACAACCAAATGCTCTTGATCAGCTCCAAGCTTAGCCAACTTATCAGCACATTAGTTTCTTTCTCTCAAAATGTGTTGGATAGAATATCTACATCTTTTCAAGAGATGTCCTGCATCTTCTACAATGCTCCGGAGAGAAGCATTAACAACAGTTGCATTTTGCAACAGTTCCATCTCTTCAGCCGAGTCTGATTCAATCAACATATTGATGTAGCCTTTTTGGAAGATAACAGTGAACCCTCTGTAAATCCCCCATAGCTCTGCCTCTAAGCTTGAACATATTTCTAGCTTCCCAAAGTAACCACAGAGCCAAATTCCTGAGTCATCTCGAAACAATCCGCCGAAGCCTCCATTGCTCGGATCCCCTCGAGCACAACCATCCGTGTTCAACTTGATTTGACCTGTGGGAGGTAAACACCATTTCACAAACAATAATGACTCGGACCCCCTTTTCTCACCCACCCCCTTGACCCCCTCTTAACATGATTGGCCAGTTTTTTTTTTTTCTTTTTTTTTTCCCTTCTCCTCCAATCACCACCCGCCACGTGTGTGTGTGGGGGGGGGGGTGGTGATTGGAGGGGGTCTCAATCATGACCCTTTCACAAATTTAGGACTCATAATTTCAAAAGAATAGATGCTTGAAAGGCTTCAACAATTTGTGAAGTGCAAGTTTGAATAAAAAAATAACTTTGGTGCAAAGGCATGATTTTATTTTCAAAATATTTTGAGTTTCAATCCTTCCAAATCTACCATAAGGAAACAACAAAAAGAAATATGGAAAAGCATGATAGTGGGTGCTAGTGGTGTCACTCGCTAAAAATTAAATAAATAAATAAATAAATAACAATAACAATAACAATAACAATCTAACAAAAAAGAATGAGAAAGAGAGACGTGTACACCAAGGGTGTTACCATTGGTCAAAGCTCAGAATGAAAATGGAAAAGCATGGCCAAAAGCCATGGGTCCCTAGAGGTTGGCAAGTAACGATCAAATGAATATAGGTTGATGTCGATTATATCAGGACAATGAGGAAAGAAAAAATTGGATTGGAATATAATGAATAAGATAGATGAAGAAGATTCCATAACTTAAAAATTTATTCATTTCATAATTTTTTTTTTTTTTATCTTATCCTAGTTGTGAGTACGATAATTTGCATCCATATGTTTTTATTCCATGACAGACTATCCCGCCCCGATATTGGATAGAGCTATATCCTCTCTGAATATATTATCTCTGAAAAATCTAGAAACCTCCTAGATGTTGATTTGTGATTATGTATCAATTTTAAGCAGAATATAACAATCCCAATCAAACAATCAAGACAAAGAGACACAACGATTTTACGTGAAAAAACCACAATTGGACACCTCCAATTGTGATAAAAAAAAACTACGGGCAACAGCCACAAGAACAATCCACTAAGAAGATTTAAAGGAATTACACAGGTATACTTTCAATTATCTAGCGAATCCACAACGCCTAATTGAACCAACCTCTATGTGCCTCTTCCAACCCTATCTTCACCACGGAATTGTCTTTCTGATGAGCTACTCCAGAATCCACCGAAACTTCAGGCTCGAATTCTTCAGAATCCACCGAAGAACAACTCTCTCTTTTGTATAACAAACAAAACCTTTGATGTACTCTCTTTTAAACCATGAGTTGAATACTCAATAAAAACATAAAAGAAAACTTAACAAAATATCTCCAGATATAAACCTTAAGAACCAAAAAGAAGATCTGTAGGAATTAAATAGTTTTGGGAGAAAACCAACTATTTATAGAAAATCCAAAAGTAATCCTAGTTTTGGAAGAAATCCAATTACTTATAGAAATCTAAAAGTAATCTTAGTTTTGGAAGAAAATCAATTTCTTAAAGAAATCCTTGTCAAACGGGATTGCCAATAATAAAACCTAACAATCTCCCCCTTTGGCAATGCCGTGACAAAACATACCTAACAAATAAAATCCTAATCACCCCAACCCATTACAGCCAACAAACGCAAACTTCTTTCTGACGGTCAAGATCTGCAAAATAACTATTAATGCCACAATCTCCAAAACAACTATTAGTGCCACAAAAGTATATGAAAAAGCAATAAACATATGACAAGATTATCTCGAAGCATGAGATGGAAAACATGAATAGATGCGGCTTGAAGATTTTAAGAACATGTAGCATGGATAGATGAAAACTAAGACTTATGCACCCGACACATGACATGAATACATGAAATCCTAAGACACACCGGACAACATTAATCCCCCTTTTTTTTTCACGAATTGACAAAGGAAACTCAAACAACAAAGAAGCCAATGCAAAGCAACATGCAAACCAACTAATGCCAATCTCCCGTACTAAACAAAACAAAGTGTTCATGCTAAAAACTCTTGCAATGATAAACCAAACTCCCCCTCACTAAAAACAAAGAACAAGAAAAAAAACAACAAAAATAATATGGTGGAGTAAGCAAGAAATTTCAAATTTGTACCTTGAAACACACAAGATTATCCAAGAAGCACAATTACTTGAAAACACAATGTGCACAGCCTTTAGAAAATTCCTCATAAAAGAAAGTGATGCATTATGTGAAAAGCATAGATCCCATGAGAAAAGTGTGTGTGTGACTCTTGGAGTTCGACGAACACGAGATTCAAATCCTAGTAATGATTTGATAGCTGGACCTCCGACAAGAGAATCTAAGCACAACTAAGGAAAGTCAAACCACTAGGAATCAAGGGGTATTTGGTGAGTAAAAGCGGATGCTCCCCCTCAATCAATGTATCCTTTATTTTTTTCTTTTTCACATTTTTTTCTTTCTTTTGCACACTCATTGGCGGCTGACATGCTCAAGAGTATGGAAACCGAACTAGAGAAGCATGGATATAATAAGGATGGCCTGGTTGGTGACTCTGAGTTAGCCTTTTCCTCATGCCTGGACTACAAAGAACAGAGGGGAAAGCCATGAAGATACAAAAAGATGGAAAGTGGTTAAGAGACTCAACATCGCCCATGATATGCTAGTATAGGTCAATTCTTCTAGAAAAACAAAAGATACAATGTCAGAAGTCCATAGAAAAAAAAAATAATCACTAAGATGGAAGACTCCAATATTTGCTAATCCAAGAGTGTGTACAGAATGAGATATACTAATCAAAGAACACACACTCCAAAATGAGTAATGACCATAGAAAGCACACACATATTAATATGTAATGGTTAGTCTCATCAATTCCAATATGCACCAAGGACTGCTCAAAAATTTCAAGCTTGCAAAACCATACAAGAAAATCTTTTTGGATTTTTTTGTTTCATTTTTTTTTTCAATTTTTTTTTCTTAACCAAAGCAAGACAAAAAAAACGAACATTTACATAAGTATTTTTTTTTTCATTAAAAAAACACACAGAAACCCAAAAACTAAAACAAATAAACAAATTAACACAAGTCAAGTTTTCTCACCCAAATCTTTTTGGTCTTAACAAAATTAGGTCTAGCGGTCTTGGTAAATGTAGTGGTGTTGTGAACACCCTCATGAATCTTGGTATTTCGCCTGGACATGTAAGGTTGTCTACTAACCCAAAAAGTATTCGAATTTCTACCCTTTTGAGACACTCTCCCATGCAACTTATAACAATAAGGGCGAATATGACCATGCATACCACAATGATGACAAATAAAAACAAGGTATATCTTCTTTTTTTTTTACCTTACCAACTCTAGGGAGTTTGAGAAGTCTTTCCTCTTGTTGAATCTTTTGTCCTCCCTTTCCTTGAGTTCTTGTATCATGAGATGTGGAAGCACTCTGTTTTTGCTCTCTCTTATCTCCAAAGCCAATGCCACTCTTGTCACAACTTATTTGTTGAGACCCAATGATATCCTCCAAAGTCTTTGATCCTTTGTTCCAAAGACCAATGGTAACCATGGCACACTTGAGCTCTTCCTCTTTCTTGATCATTAGTTCTTCCAAAGCAACTTGTGACATCTCGAGAGGTTCAATCTTTTCTTCAAATATGGCATGGGTTTCCTGTAGCTCATTCCTCTCTGTCTCACAAGTCAATAGTTTTGCACAAAGAACTTGTTGATCATCAGTTATCTTGATGGCATTGATCCTAGCCTCGGAAATCTCCTCCTTAAGTTTGACATTCTCACTTTCACATGTTTTGAGTTTCTTTGTGAATTTGTCATTCAATTTGAATAAATTAAGAGACTCCTTATACAGCTTTTCATAGGCTTGCTCAAGCTCTTCATTATCACTCTCCGAGGATTTATCATTAGTGGTATTCTCAACCGACCTCTTTGAATTCATTATCACAAATCAAACAAGATCTCGTTCTAAAAAAAATATTTTTGTTTTAAACAAAATAGAACGACCCGCTCTGATACCAATTGAAAAATCTAGAAACCTCCTAGATGTTGATTTGTGATTATGTATCAATTTTACGCAGAATATAACAATCCCAATCTAACAATCAAGACAAAGAAACACAACGATTTTACGTGGAAAAACCACAATTGGACACCTCCAATTGTGATAAAAAAACCACGGGCAACAACCACAAGAACAATCCACTAAGAAGATTTAAAGGAATTATACAGGTATACTTTCAATTATCTAGCGAATCCACAACGCCTAATTGAACCAACCTCTATGTGCCTCTTCCAACCCCATCTTCACCACGGAATTGTCTTTCTGATGAGCCACTCCAAAATCCACCGAAACTTCAAGCTCGAATTCTTCAGAATCCACCGAAGAATAACTCTCTTTTTTGTATAATAAACAAAACCTTTGATGTACTCTCTTTTAAACCATGAGTTGAATACTCAATAAAAACATAAAAGAAAACTTAACAAAATATCTCCAGATATAAACCTTAAGAACCAAAAAGAAGATCTGGAGAAATTAAATAGTTTTGGGAGAAAACCAACTATTTACAGAAAATTCAAAAGTAATCCTAGTTTTAGAAGAAATCCAATTACTTATAGAAATCCAAAAGTAATCTTAATTTTGGAAGAAAATCAATTTTTTAAAGAAATCATTGTCAAACGGGATTGCCAATAATAAAACCTAACAATCCCGTCTTTAAATTTTGCAATCCAATGTACAGTACATACACCCTACATCTAAAATGATCAAATCGTGGCCCAAAGGTTTGCTTTTTCAGCTCAATGCAATGAAGAAGAATAATTGTTGATAAAAAAATAAAATAAATAATAAATATGTATTTACAAATGAACATCCAAATAATCAAATATAGTATATGTGTTATCATTAGTACAATCATCTTTTTTATGTTTGGATGACAAAAATAAAAAATAAAAAAATCAAATAAAGTTTTATTGTTTGGAATTCAATTACAAGAAATCAAATTTCTAAGTCAATGCCATTCAAGATTATAGTTAACCATAAATCATACTTTTTGGGAAGTGCTTTCTTTGACTTTTTTTTATTATTTATTTTCGTTTTTACTAAATTTTTTTTAAAAAAAAATCAAAAAACTTTAAGTTTCTAAATTCAGCTCGACAAGACGAACAAACAAATTATCATTTTTTAAAAAAAAATTCAAAAAAGACAAATAAGCCAAAATAAGTAATATTTTTTTTTACTTATTTCGTCTTTAGTATTTTTTTTGGAATTTTTCAAAAAAATATACTTTTTAAATTCGTCTTGAAAAAATAGACAGGAAAAATAAAAATTTTGACATAATTTTGAGAAAAAAAATACTAAAAGCACAAAAATTCAAAAACATATTTTTTTTTTCCTGCCAAAAATGGGCCAAAGTTGAAAAGTACTGTGAGTCATGTAGTACTACATGCACCGGATAAAATAATATATTATTTAGATAATTATTTTAATTTTTTGTATTTTATCTCTCGTAAATAAAATTTTATATATAAGTTTAAGGGTTTTACTTTAAATATTCATGTACTATAATATATAGTATAGATAAATTAAAATTGTTGTATTGACAATTAAAAATTATACTTTATCATAAAAAAAATGAAATAGTTCTAATACTTCACTATTTTAGAATAAAAATATACAAATTTTAAAAATTGTTATATTAGTTTTTGAAAGGGAAATAATTAAAAAAAATTAAAAAGTTAATAAGTAAGAAAGAATTATCGTAACATGTAATTTAAAATATCAAAAAAAGTTAAAAAATAAATAAAAACTTTAAAAAGATGTGATTATAATTAAAACTAATGTCATATTTAATAATAAATATAATTTTATTTGGATATCTATTTATACTTTAACATGCTTATTTAAAATAAAAATAAAAATAAATAAAAATAAAAATATTAATATTTTTGAATTTTAAAATATGATTTTGTAGACTTGCTATATTAAATTTTTGAAGGAATATATTGGAATATTTTTACAAAACTTGAATATTAGTCATTGAATAAATCTTATAAGATTTAAAATAAAATTTATAATAGGAAGAAATTAATGATATTGCAACATATGCATTTTAACAATTTTAAATTTTCAAAAAAATAGATTAGGACTTTGAATTTCATTTATCGTACAACATATTTATTTATATAATAATATAAATAAGGATAGGTAATAGAATTATAAATATAGTTATATTTAAAAGGATATAGTTTTGTATAGCTATATTTGAAATTCTAAAATTTATTTTTTAACTTCTTATATAAAAAGATTCAAAATTTTAAATTACATATGATTTTTTCTAAATACATATGAACTCACAGTGGAGTAGAGAGAGAAATACCATAAAGGAAGAGAGGAGCTACACATATTAAAGATAAATATTTAAATGATTGACTAGTACCTTTAATAGTTTTGAAAAAATTGATTAAAATTAATATTTTCTTTTTATAACTTTGAAAAACTATTATATGCCTTTCAAGTAATGCTATACATCAACTGTCAATTAACACATATCATGATATCAAAAAAATATTAAAGTAAATTTTTTTAAAAAAAAGTAATGATATACAAATATAAAATCTATACAAAAAGCTTATTAATAAAGATTTTGTTTAGATTTTGATCTATCGCTTTATAATGAGTGACATATTTTTTATTATACAGATGACTCTATCACACCATTTTAGTATAAAAATTCTAGTAAAACAATATTAATTAACAAAAAAATGTTATAAACAAAAAAATAGATAATGGTTGGTAGAGAGGAGGGAGAAATGATACACAAAATATAAAATACAAAAGCAAAAAAATGATCATAGATAAAAAAAATAAATAAATAAAAGAAGAAAAAATGGTGTACCTAAAAGATAAAAGAGTTTGTTTAAATAATACAATAGATTAAACATAAACTAACCTCCAAATTATCTCATCAAAAAAAAGTTAAAAAATAATGAGTTTAATCGTTCCATGAATATAATATTTATAGGGCGAGAAAGACATGAATGGCTTGGAAAAAATATAATGTATTGTAGACATCCCATTTTTGACCGCCCTTAAGACTTCGACACCGCTACTGACGGTTTACTTGGTAGTGAAAGTTGTGCAGTGCAAGGGTTCGATTTCTTCGACAAGGAGAGGGTCAAATCCTAACTTCATACCCGTTTTGGACCAAAACTATCTTGATCAAAAGATTTTGAGACCTTGAAACCCTCTCTTTCAAAATATTTTTGAAATAAAGTTCCTATGATGTTCTGACGCTCGCATTTTGTTAAAAGTTGCATTTTTCGGCAAACTGAGCAAGGACAAAGTGGAAATAAATGAAAGAGAGGTGAAATCTTTGAAAAATATTTCAAAACACCTTGTTTAGGGGTTTGGAGTTGAATAAAAGAGGAGAAGAGAGAGGAAACCCAGTTGGGGAAGGAGTTCGGCATGAATCGTTAAGAAAGAGCCGAGCAGCCCTCGCTAAATCAGACCTATCTATTTTTACACTTGGATTTCAGCTATGAGGCCACCACCGTTGGAAAGAAGACTTCTGGAGCTTCAATTTTCATTCAAGAATCTCCTCGAGTTGAGTTCGGATGGGAGAGATATGGTTGTTGGAAGTTGGGCATCAATCCGTTTGGACCGAAATTGAGCAGTCTTCACCAAAAGAGGTATATCTCTTAGCACACATGGAATTTTGAGGTGAGTCTGCCAAATTTGGAAAGAAGACTTCCGGGGCTTCATTCTGGGCACAATAATGACCTGAAAAGCCATCCAGATGAAGGAATTAGGCTTTCTTCAAAACAGGGACTAAGATTGATTTTTGTTGCCGGCCTCTATGGGAGCGTGCCGGCCATGAATGGCCAATGCCAACCAAAAATGACCCCTGCCGGCCATCAATGAGCCACTGCCTGCCATCACTGATGGCCGGTAGCACCCCTGTTTCAGCAGGTTTCACGGCAGATCTTTTGAGCCAGCTGGAATCCTCTTATCTGCCCTCCATACACGTGTATGGAGGGATGAAGCTCTTTCCAAGCTTGTTCAAGAAGCTTTGCATTGATTTTCTTCTATATAAGGAGAGAGCCTCTCTCCTTAGGAGGGGTTCAACCATTTTGAAGAAAAAAACCTCCCTCTCTCTCTATATTGTTTATGTTTTGTGCCTTGGAGTTGGATTTCCTTGCACTTTTACACTACACCTCCTAGCACAACACCTCCACCACACATCCAAGCATCTTGGAACTCATTTTTAGAGGTTGAAGGCTCACCATCTTGGTCCAGAAGTTGCTGGAGGTCTTCTCTACAAGGGTAAGTCTCCATTTACCCCATTTTGACATTATTTTGCTCAATACCTTAGCTCTATTTGCAAGCATTTTTGAGCTTTGACATGAACTAAAAAGTGTCTTATTTTGAGGCCCTCTTGAACTTTGTTTAAGGATACTTTTCTGTTTGAGGTCATCTACTTCGTTGTATCCTCTATCCCTCTTTGGAGGCTTATTTTGCATTCTATCTTAGACTCACTTGAAAACATTTTTAAGATTTGTCATAAACTAAAAAGAGTCTTATTTTGAGCCCCTCTTGATGTTTGATTAAGGGCATTTTTCTTTTTGAGGTCATCTACTTCTTTGTATGCTTGTTTGCTCCTTGTTTTGTGAGATTGTGATCCATCTTTGAGCTTTTTTAAGCAAACCTCTTTTGGGCTTAAAAACAACTTTTTTTCAGAGGTTTTTTAGTGATCAAAAACCAGTTTTGAGGCCTCAAATAGGAGGGGTTAGCCCCTCCTCCTTGTAGCTAGTTGTTATGCCTTGTTAGGCTTGTAAAGTAGCATCTTTTTGTGGCTTGTTTTAGCTTAAGCCAAGCATGTTTTAGGCTCTGTTTTGCCATGTTTCAGATCTGTTTTGGTCTGGTTGGGGGCTTGGTTGCTTGCTTCATACACTTGTAGTGTAATTTTGCTCCCTAGCCTAGCTTGTTTCATGCTTTAGCCTATCTTCCTAACATGTGCTAGCTTAACTTTGGCCTGCAATAGTCCATATTTTGCTGTGATTAAGCTCTGTTTTGAGGTGTTAAGGTAGCTTGTGCATTACTTTGCATGGTTGTGGTTTAAATGCTTAGAATGGCCTAAAGGAGAGCATGCTTTTCTAGTTTGTTTTGGCTATTTTCTAGCATGTTTTAGGCCCTAAATTAACATGTAGAAACTCTGTTTTGGGCTGGATAAAACTCTCATGCATTGCATTACATAGTTGTAGTTCATGTGCTTCAAGAGCCCATTGTTTGGACATATCATTTGAGCTTGTTTTGGTGTATGGTCATGGCATTTTCAGCATCAATATGGCATGTAGAGTGATTGTTTTGAGGTGTTTGAGACCTGCAAGCATTGTATCATATAGCTCTAGTTTATGTGCTTCATTGGCCTCTTGCATGAGCATGCTTAATCAGCTTGTTTTGGCCTTGCTTCCTTGCACTTTGGCCACTGATTTGGGCTTAGTTGAGAGTTGCCCACATTGGTTTAAGTCCATCCTTTGTATATTGTTGCATACCCGTCTTGCAAATTGTTGTATGCTTGCTCCATCTTTGCATGTTGTCGCATGCTAGCCCCATTACATGTTGTTGCATGTTCATGTTGCATTTTGTCATGTTGTCCAAGGTTGTCACCTCACATCATGCTTATGTGCTTGTTGCATGTCATTAGCCTTGTTAGGTTGTTCATATTGCATGTTTGCCATGCTTACGTGTTGCATTTTTGGGATTAAATGTTAATCCGAGCACGAAGAATGAGGGGCGTTTCATACTCCGAGTGTTAAAACGTGTCTTAATTCTCGATCGCCGAAGCTCTTGATGATTCATGATAGAGTTCTAGGCTTTACTTGTTTTATTTGTGCATTCATTTTCACATTGATTTGCACAAGTTGAATCTTTGGCCATCATGCATCGGGATGCATGATTGATGGTTGTGGATTCGACTAGGCCTCTCCCTTGATGTTTTGAGGTGATATGGAGTGGCATAGTGCATACATGTCCTTGGGAGACCCTCCATTTTCTCTATTTTGTGCTTTGTTGCAGTTTGGTGTCTCAGCACACCAGTAGCCGGCAGTGCACCACTGATGGCCGGCAGTGCATCATCATTGGCCGACAGTTCCCTGTTGTTGGCCGGCATCTCTCCTTTCATGGCCGGCAGGCCATTGGTGAGTTCTCCAGCAGTGTTTTGGTAAGTCCCAGTAACCAGCACTGGAAGACACCCTGCAAACAGAGCCTCTAAAGAGCGATTGGAAAGCATTCCAAGGCGAGGAACCGAAGTGAGCATGCATACCCTTCTCTTCGTCAAACAAAGCTGGAGCAATTCCTTTACTGCTTAGTTGTTAATTAGTAGTTGGTATTTGTTAATTAATTAAGTTATGTAATAATTAGTTGTAGCTAGTTATTCATTCGGTTTTGTAATATATTAATTAGCTTATGAGTTAGTTAATTAGGCGGCTTGTATTATTTATTCGAACCCTCCGAGAGAGGGCCAATTTTGTAATAAGTGTGCGTGCGTGTGTGCATGTCTTCCAACTTCCACTTCTTTCTCCCTTTTACTTACCTGCTTTTGTTGGTTAGTCTTAGGTCATTTTTCAATTAGCATTCTTATGCTTCGCATGCGTGCATCCATTTCATTCGTCTTGCATGCATCGGGCTCGGCACATCATGCTAACTGCATCGTATTTCAATTCCGAGTTGAATACTTGTTAGTTGTAGTATTTCACATGCCATCTTTAGAATAGCCGAGCCTATCTTAGTTGCATTTTGTATGTGATACATTAGCCACTTAACATGGACTTGGATCATGCATGATTGCTAACATTTTCTTTGTTTTGGCTCGGAGTACTCGGTAAGCTTTTTATGCTTTAGCATCCTTACATGCGTGTAAGTGACTGCCATGACAACATGCTTTACTATGAGGCTATGTGTTTATTTGATATATCTGCCTAAATGCCTGTGGGTGAAGGTTGGATTATCTGCAATTGGAATAATGCATTGACTGTGAGTTTTAAGGCCACTTGAGAGTGGCAAATCACCCTATTTTCTAAGCCCACCTGGGGGTGGCAAACCTGCATTTTAAGCCTACTGGCGAGTAGCAAACCACTTTAAAAAACAAACATGAAATGTTTTGTTCCAATTCAGGCAATCCAGTCTATACTTGTATGCTGTGCGCATCACATAGTAAATCTAGGCTAATAACCGAAATAAGAACGCATAATGTTTTCAAAATAAGATATCATGGTTAGTAGAGGCCGATCTTTGATCGGGCGAGCGGGGGTGCTCATAACTGACCTTCCCCAATCGTACCCAAGTTCCCGAGCCGAGGCAACTTTGGTAATGATAGACACGTGGCCTTAGGCAACGAGTCAGGGTTTCCTAAATTCCCCCAAAATAAATATTTAGGTGGCGACTCTGTATCTGGCAAAGCAGTCCATGTTTAGCACTTCTTTCAAAAAAAAAAAAAATTGTTTTCTCAAAACGATTTGCCGGATTTGGACTCTTTGGTTCAGATTAAGAACCGTGACTAATTCGAGTCCGAACTGTAGCATGAGGCCCAAGGGCGCGTCTACATGTATGATGGCTATGATTTTTGGATAGAAGAATAATTGGTTAAAGAAAGAGTGTGCACAAGAATAATTTTTTCATCTTTTCTTTTCTAAATTATAAATCATTAAATCATTATAAAAAATAATAAATTATGAGATTTAAAAAAAATCATATATAGTATAGAAATGCTTAACTTTATTTGAAAATAAAATTGTGTTTAATTATGAAATTGAGAAAGAATATAGATATAAGGGTTAATTTTTATTTTATATTAGATTTAGTTTTATGTTTATATAGATCATACCAGTTGTGAAAGATATTAATACTATATATTTTATGGGAGATGAAAGAATTTCTTTTTCATTAGATTTATTTTAGAAGAGAAAAGATTGTATGAATTTTATACCAAAATGTGGGTGAGGAACCAACTGAAACAAAATAAAACCAAAATGAAATAACAAAAACAACTCCAAACAGTCAAAAACCGCATCAATAGGAACCAAATGTCAAGGATTTGGGCTGGTTTTATTAGCTCTACTGTTTGTTTTATGTTTTTGTTTTCTTGGCTGTAGTGTTGGTCTCTCACCAACTTTGGAGTTGTACTAACATATGATCGGGTAGGTCTCGTGGTGCCAACATAGTTGAGATGGCACATGTCTATTGTGATACTCTTTGCATTTCCTCCACTTTGTTGACGTAACACAAAATAGTTGTACATTTATTCATCAATAAAGTTCTTTCTCGGCTGATAAAAAAAAAGGTAAACTATGCAAATGGTTCCTATAATTTACACGATATGTTAATTTGGTCTGTATTGTTTTAATTTACTCAATTTTGTCCCTTAATTTAACAGATTGTGTCATATTAGTCCAATAAATAACGGTTGTTAGGTTTGGTAGACGAAAAGTCAAACAATGTGTCAATTTGGTACATGTAGTTTACACGATGTATCAATTTGGTCCCTATCTAAATCAAGCAAATTAAAACAATAGGGACCAAATTGACACATCTTGTAAAATACAGGGACCAAATTGACACATCGTCTGACTTGCCGTCCACTAAACCTAACAGTTATTATTTATTGGACTAATATAGCACAATCTGTTAAATTAAGGGACAAAATTTGACAAATTGAAACAACATGGACCAAATTGACACATCTTATAAACTACAGGGACCATTTGTATAATTTATCCCCCAAAAAATGTGAAGTCTTAACCCCCACATAATTAGAAGATAAGAAATGACTAAGTGAATTACGAATTTTTATTTGTCAAATATCACGTACAAACTAGTGACGTAGCTAGAAATGTCTAGGGGAAAAAGTTCATGCCCCCATTAATAAAACAAAAATGATTTGGTCCTCGAATTTGAATGCCCCGAATGCCCCTAAAGCCTAAAACGACGTTGTTTTGGGCTTAGGCCCTTTTTTTTTTTTTCCTGCCATTTTCGACGTGGAGGAAGAAGAGGGAGAGAAAGAGGGAGAGAAAGAGGCCTCCGTCCGCCGATCGCCATGCCTCGCTGTCCGCGCACCCCCCACCTCTACCTCCAGCCCATTTTTTAGGCCCCCTCCAGTCCCCCTCCCCCTCCTCCGTCTTCGTCTTCGTCTTCCTTCTTCTGCTGAAAAAAAAAAAATTAAAACCACGACATTTCGTGGTTTCGGGGCACTCGGGGCGGAGGAATTCGAGGTCCGAATCACAACTCTTAATAAAATGCCCTGCGTAAGGCGTGTACCATAAAAAATTATTATGCAGTATTATTTATATGTGATATTTTTACTAAGAAGAATAACATTTAACGTAAAAATATTTAATATATATAAAGGAAAGCAATAGGATAAGAGGAGATGTGCCTCGTTTTGTTGAGTTTTTACAGCAATATGCAGCACGGTGTTGCCATGCTCATCTCCCCGACGTAGCACCCGTTGGTTGTTGGTTTTCAAAAGGCACCGTAACAGCAGTCTCAAACCATTAGTATTATAATTTTTCATAGCAATGTGCATAGCAGTGTTGTCTTGAATTGTCGAATCATTGATAGAAGCTAGGCAAGCATAAAACAATTCTGCCAAAAGATCTATTATGTGTTCATTATCTCTTTCAATTGTGCGGCTGCGTAGTACAAAGGAGTCATCCCTCCCCTTCCTTTCACACGGACAAGCTCACTGTCCAATGCCACCAGCCATTTCACCGTATCAGAATGCCCATTTTGCAATGCCAGGTGTAAGGGGCTTAGCCCATTTAGATTCAACTTCTTGCCCATTGATGGCTTTAAGCTCATCATTTCTAAGGCGAATTGTGTGTTTCCAATAGATGCGGCTATGTGCAGAGGAGTCTCGACAAAAAGCTTCTCATCTATACTGTCCAAAACGTCTGGTTTTTACCATGTTGCTTCACAAAAGTGTTCGATACTTCCTGTTCGAGCAGCCTCCATCAATTGTTGCATTCTTATGATTTGATGATAGCCTTTTGATTAACAAATTGCTCAAATTTTCTGTTACCTGATGATCACAAGAAGTAATTGTGTCAACCAACTTTTAGCTAATCCATGTAGCTATAGACTAGTAAAAGATGGATCCAACGCAACCATAAGGAACATCAGAACATGTCATTTGTAAAAATAAAAATAAATTAAAAAAATAATATCTTGGGAGTGTCCTTGGAAATTTCTTTAAAGTATTAGAAAAATTCTCAGTGATAGTAGCTCTAAATTGTCAATAACAAAATCAGAATATGTACTAAAGCTCTGTTTTGGTAAAACATATTTTCTGGTGCTTGATATGTTGAAAGAACCTTTTTTTTTTTTTTAATCTATGAAAAATTATCTAATTTGGGAGTATCTAGAATCTTGTCACATGGATGCAGGTACGAATGTCATGCATATCTAAGAATCGTACCCATCAAACCTCAAATTTAAAAATAGGTGAACTCTAGGAAAAAATGGATATATTTATGAAATAAAATTGTGCTATATCAGTACAATATACGATGATTTTAGACCAAGCTGGCCCTAAAATTTATGAAGCCTAAGGCTAGGGGTGTAAAAATGTCACGTGGCCCGTGGGCGGCCCGAAACGCGCGTTGTGGCCTAAATTGGTCCTAGCCCGGTTAGGCACGAGCCCGAGCCCAGCCCGGGACCCTGGGCCCAGCCCGGGACCCTGGGCCTAGGCTTGGGCCGTCATTTTTTAGGCTCGGCTTGGCCCACTCAAAGCCCAACCCGAGGCCCGGCCTGCCCAAAGCCCATTGTCATTTTTTGTGAAAAAGAATAAAATTTGGATGGAAAAAATAGAACAAAAAATATATATATATATATTATTCAGGCCCAGCCCAAGCCCGAGCCCAAACCAAGGCTTGCCTACCCGACCTGACCCGAGGCCCGAATATCCCCTATGTCTGAGCCTAATTTTCTGGCCTGTGGACTGGGCCTTACCGGGTTAAATTTACACCCCTACCTAAGGCGAACAATGAAAATAAGGCCCTCATATATATATATATATTAATAAAAAATCTATGCATAAAATGATAAGTATCAACAAGATTTTTATTTAAGTTTACTTACACATATAACCATTAAATTTATAAACCAAAATTTACTTTTATATGTTAAAATATGAAGAAATCATTACAAATACTTAAAAATATTAAAAATTAGGCTAAAACAACACTTGTTTGTATATGATTTAATTTCAATTGGGTCAAACTACATTTATAAATAAAAAAAATTCATATGGACCCAATAGAATTTTTTGGGCCCTTTAAATTGGCCCTAAAGCAACAAAAATAAATTAAGCCTATTTGAATTTGTGATATACTATAAGACACTACTAAATTTAGGAACCCGATTTTGGGCCATTTTTTGGGGACTTAAGGAACAGGCCTCAATGGCCTTAGCCCAGAACCAATTCTGATTTAAAATTTTATTACAAAAAATATTAAGAGATCAATTTTTGTTATCATCAAAGTGGTCACTAAAATATCATCCTAAAATGTATAAAATAATAATAATAATAATAATAAATCCCTTTAGCGACCAAATTTTGAAATATCACAAATAAAAATACTTTTAGGGATTAACAATTTCGTGCCAAAAAAGATTTACTTTTTTAGATGAAAATTTTAATCTAAAAAACATAGTAATTCATGACTAAATATCTATTTTCGTCACTAAAATTACAATAATATATAACACTTTTGGCAACTAAGATAATTCATCCCTAAATTTTTGTCTCTAAAATTTTAATTTCTATGCAATATATAGTGTCAGAAAGGTATTTTATCATTTTATAGTTATTATACAACAATATATACATATAAAAATAGTATTAAATACAAATATATATAAAAGTGTCTAATGAAAAGTATTATAGGCATACCTCACACCATTGTTCAAGTATCGAGTGACCGATATGAATATTTAATTCATTCTAGAATATACACTCTCAAATGTCATAATTAAAAAATAATAATGAGTTATAACTAAACACCACATAAGGAATAATTAGATTTTTTCGATCATAACCAAAATAATAATCACAATAGGTTATAACCAACATCGCAACAACCTTGCTTGGTGCAGTTTATTATAAACTAAAAACAGATAATCAGAAAGTAGAAACTAAAAACATTCATTTCCCAACTTTTAGATAATCAACTATTTTTTTTAACTGATTTAAGATATTTTTACCTAATAAGTTGTGGGCAAAAGTTAATCAATTAGGTCTAGCCTAGTTGGCCATCTTGACTCTCCTAAGGACTTTAGTCTCAAGAAGAAAGGCATAGATTCAACTCTCCCTAAGAAGTAGTTAAATTAGAAGGCATGCACTTGGTACTTTGCAAGGGTGGGGCACCTTACTACCATAAGTGCTAATTTAACAACTAACGACTGACTTTCGCTAATAAAAAAAATTTGTAGGCAAAAGTTGATCATAACAAAATTGTACGAGAAAGAAATAAACCTTCTTGTATAATCCTGTTGATCAAGTCTGCGCTCCTCCGTACGTCGTCGCTTTATCCCCTGAAAACACAAACATGAGTTAGCCGGCGGGTGTGTGCCGGAAACCTCTCCGATGCCTAAGTCAGCAAACTAGACAAATAGACAAGTATTCGGAAATCAAAGTTGTGTTACCTCTCCAAAGGTGATATTTGTGAGCTTTTATAGGTTTCGTGTGGCATAATCCTAGTAGGACTTTTACTCCTCCATGCAGAGTCCTCTTACGATTTATACTCCTGCAGGATAATGCTTATCCTGCAACACCCCCCTCACTGCTTAAACCAAGTGAGATGGTTCTACCATGGCCGGACTACCACGACCGAAGTAAACATGGCTATACTTAGCCGCAAAATGAACCGAACTATCCTTAGTTCGGTTCACTGCCCTTACCTTAGTTCCTTTTCCACAAACCATGGCATGCCCAAAACCGAACTAACTTTTAGCAAGGTTTAGACTGAGCTAGTTACATTGCGCCATGACCGGTATAAGTTCAAAGCACCTTTAAACCGATATATCTACAAAGCATCCTTCGACCGGACTAACATCAAGCCTCCTTCGAATTGGACTAGCTTCTGGGCTTGGGACCGGTCTAACTTTAAGCCTCCTCAAGACCGGAGTAACTTTATGGCCTTTTTACTCAGCCCTTCGCACTGAGGCCCATAACGGTCTAGCTCGACCCAATTTGCATATAAATTACCCTATCAATTGCCCCTTAATTCCATTTGCGCAGCATGATAGGGATTACCTGTCTATAAACCGGGCTAAAGTTCTAACCTTTCCAGCCGAGCTAAAAAAACCCTTTAGCCTTTCCAGCTGAGCTCAAACTCTGAAGCCTTTCCAGCCGAGCTATCCTTATCTGGTCAAAACGTCTCTTCAATCATAGTAACTGAATCGCTTCCCATTCTAGTGACACGTGGCAGGCTCTGATTGGCCCTTTGCAGCTGTCACGCTGCCCTCGTATTTCGCAAAATTTGAACAGTTCCCGCCATTCTATCCTTCCTTCTACTCAAAGCAAACCTTTTCCTTTTGAATCTCACTTTACACTATTTATCTCCTTCATTCTTCCTCTCTGTGCTTCTGCTTCTCCAACCCCTGAGCTCCCTGCACTTGTGTTCTTCACTGTTGCTGTTGCTCCCAACTCCAGTTTCTTCCTCTTTATTTGGTAAGTTACTCAAATCTGTTTCTCTTTTTTCGTTTTTGCTTTCGTTTAATCCATAGCATACTATTCTTGTGTTATTACAAAACACTGTTTTTTGCTTTTTCTGCCCTGCGTTTTCTGGGGAAAAACTTCATAAGAACCCCATGAACTTCATGAAGCAATCTGTAGAACACTGTGTTTGATCCATAAACACGTCCCAACCGAACTAGGATACTATTTTTGCTATGTGTAGATATAGCCAGACCATAACCGAACTAGAACTTGTGTATATACCAGTAGTTTCAATAAGTCATCATCTTTTGATTTACCTTAGCCGAGATAAATGAACCGAACTAAGTCTGAACTTAGTGCACTGGGAAACCTTAATTTCGACCGAGCTAGGTCTTTCGGGGCTAAACCAGCTTTCGTAGTTTTTAGACTGAACTCAGAAAGCTGCCCCTAGAAGCTCAACCGGTCTAACAGAACCTTCTCTTTAACCGAGATAACGAATCGCTCGCCAAGACCGAGCTAACAAACCTCTTGTTCAACCCGAGCTACCAAGCACCTTGCTAAAACCAAGATAGGACCTGTAATACCTCACATAGCTGAAGTAGAATTTTTTTTTTTATCTTATTTTTTACTTTGTAGCACGGTCCAACGATCTGTGCTTAACTCCTTTGTTTTCCACTTTGCAGACTTAGGTTGCCCAGGCACTCCTCTGAGCGCTCAACCAAGCTACTGAGCACAAATTTCCCACCGATCTAATTTATTCATAACTTATAAAATAAATGGGGAAGTATAGGTTTTTAGTAAATATACCTGGTGGTCTAGCCGAATTCCGAAAAGATTACAATATACCTGACGACGTCCATCTTACTTTAGCCGAACAAGATATCACACCTTGGAGTAATGAAGGTTTTGTACCCTTTACCCTCCTATCCATAGTAGAAACCGGACTAAGATTCCCGGTTCAACCCTTGCTTTGCGAATTTCTCAGGCAAACCAGAATATGCCCAACCCAACTTTCCACAAATTCTTATCGTATAATAAATGGTATAGCCGAACTAAATCGCCGAGCTGGCATTAACCTCGGCCTAGCCAAGATCTTCCACCAGTACTCCATAGGTTCAAAAGATGATGGCTGGGTCTACTACCTAAGAATACGCCGTCGCCGAGAGAAAATAATAAAAGACACACCGGTTAAAGACTTAAACGATGACGATTTTTTCTGGGTATCTGGGAATTTTGAAGACCACCAAGCTCAGATCCCAGGCCGAACAATAAACTGGAAGAAAGGAATCCCCGGTATAACTTACTTCAGTTTCCTTTCATTCTTCTCTTTTATCTCAGTTTCCCATTTTGAACCGAACTAACAGTTGTCTTTTTTTATGCAGATTCAGCCCATCTTCAATCACTCTACAGCTACCCCAATCTAAACACTCTTCGTGCCACACTACGGTATCCAGAACGGAGTTGGGCCAAGCTGCTAAATTTTGAGCTGACATACCGATATAGTGGTCGTTGCAAGGCCAGAGTAACAGACTTTCTACTAGAGGACACCCCTGAACCGGACCCCACTCTATCCCAGATCAATCTCGTCGCTTTGACTGCCGAACAAGAGATAGCCAAAAGAAACCGAGTCAGGGCCCTCTTGACTGAGACAAACAAGGCCAAGGTACCACCACCAAACCAAACACAAGAAACCGTGGTGGCCCTACCATTACAACAACCCTCCTCATCAAGCTGAACTAAGCGTGCCTGGACTACCCAGACCGAACAACGCTTAGTTGATGAAGACGAAACCAACCTTCCACCGAGCCACCCACCGAGTCCACAACCGGAGCCTGCTGACCGAGCTAACTCCTCTAAATGGAGTCCAAAAATTACTTTCCAAAACCGTGCTATCTGTGCTACTGACTCAGTGGTGGCAGACAAAGACCACATGCTAGCCTTGAATTTGGCTAAGAGTGTGTGTCTGCCCCCTGACATGGAACATCACAAGAACTTGACCGAGCTCAAGGCCATTCGGTAAGTTGCTCTTCTTGTCTATCTAACTTTTTCTAACTTTCTGTTCGGTTTGTCATTAGTTTCTTTCCATTCTTTTGCAGGCTATGCAAAAGAGCCAAATTGCGCACAAAAAGGTGCTGGAGCTCAAGAAGACAGCAAGGCAGGCCATAGGAGAGGTTGAAGCAAAAACAACCGAACTTGAAGAAGCCACGAAGCAGCTAGCCGAGCTAAAATCCGAGAACGGTCGTCTGACCGGACTCGTTAGCTCGGCTAAAGCGGAGAAACAAAAAGTTGTGGCCGTGACCAAAGATAAGTACTTACGTGAGCTAGCCAAGCTTGAAGGCAACAAGAACGCAGAGATCGCCGAACTAAAAAAGAAGGCAGACGACGCAAACGCTGCAGGCTTTAAGGAGGGAGAGGCCCTCTACATTCCTCAATGTAAGGTCGCCAAGGATTTGTTCTTCAAATGCGGTTGGAGAGCAGCAGTGGTGCAGCTCGGTTGTGAACCTGAGACCGAGGTATACAATCCTCCTTAGTACTTCATACCAAGCTCACAGGCGGAATACGCTGCATCAGTTCAACAACAGTTTCTTTAGAGTTCAGACGATGATGAAGAAACCGAGCCCAATAATACCTCGATCGTCAATGAACAACCCAATGATCAATCAGCTCAGTTGGAGCCAACGGTTGAAGACCTGACGAGTGAAACCATGCTTCCAATAGACACCGAGCTCTCAACCGAGACTGCTCTACCCTCCAAAACCGGTCTTCGTGTAGACATTGATGCCGATCTTGAAGATCTTTTTAACTGATTTTGTAATTTTCTTTTTTTCTTTTGTTTTGGACTTGTAACCGGGCTGCGGCCCCTCCTTTGTATTTGCTCTTTACTTGATGAATGAAAATCTTCTTTTGGGCTCAACACTTATTCCGGTTTTGATCTGTATGCTTGCACTTGTAATGAGTTTTTCAATGAATTCTTTTGCTCTGACTGTGATCTCGGTTTGTATTCCTGTTAGTGCTTGCTTTCTAACTACAATTTGAAATATTTTTCGGATGAGATACCGTATTCCGGTCTTAGCTGGTTAATCTGATTAAGCATACTAGCCAACCACTATTTAGCCGGTATACTTACTTCGGCTGAAGAGTACCAATAGTTGGTTTGATCCAGCCAACCACTCTTCAGCTGATATACTTACTTCGGTTGAAGAGTAATAAGAGTTGGTTTAATCCAGCCAACCACTCTTTAGCCAATATGCTTACTTCGGCTGAAGAGTACAAAGAGTTGGTTTAATCCAACCAACCACTCTTTAGCCGATATGCTTACTTCGGCTGAAGAGTACAAAGAGTTGGTTTAATCCAGCCAACCACTCTTCAGCCGATACCCTTACTTCAGCTGAAGAGTACTAAAAGTTGGTTTAATCCAGCCAACCTCTAAGTTGGTTTTTCCAGCCAACTGTAGACACCCCATTTTTGACCGACCTTAAGACTCAGACGTCATCGATTGAGCGCTTGGTGATGTTGCATGTCGT
This sequence comes from Camellia lanceoleosa, assembly GCA_025200525.1. NCBI lineage: Eukaryota > Viridiplantae > Streptophyta > Magnoliopsida > Ericales > Theaceae > Camellia > Camellia lanceoleosa. The sequence continues at coordinate 883,930 of JANUSC010000047.1, read as the reverse complement.
GCTCATTTAGAGGTTTTAGAGTCTCAGCTGCAAGCCTTGCCTCCGGACTTCCGGACTCTTTCATGCTTTGCCTCGATTTGCGAATCAGGCTCGGTTTTCTCTGTTTCTCTTCCAGAAGGGAGGGAGAGGTCTCGTAAATCATCTCTCAGTGGCCATAGGCTATGTTTCGTGGTCGTAGGCCATTTTGCTCGTTTGGAGTCCGGTTTTCGATTTTTCGGAGCCGTTGGCTGTGTGCCTCGGTTCGGGACCGCTTAACCACCTCCGTTTGCTTCGATTTTTGGCATGCATCTTATTTACTCCCTTTTGAGGGACATTGTGGTCCGAGAGACCAACTTCGTGGTCGAACACCACTTCCGGTGCCTAATAGTCAGTTTTCGGGACCCTAGACTGCGCGTTTCGATCCCCGAACCTTCATTTTGCATCGGTTTGGGCTCATTTTTGGCAGGGACCTCTGTTTCATTGTTAGAAAGGTCGTAGAAGGGTGGGAGGCCAGTAATTGTTCTGGCAACCAGTTTTATTCCTCCATCGCCCTCCGTCGCCCGTTTTTCTCACTTGAAAGCCAATGTTGACCACCCTAAGGCCACTTTTTCTAACCTTAAACCACATATTTGTGTTGTACACACCTGGGAGGCCACCAATATCACATGGCCGGCCAGTAATTGTATGTGACCCTTTTGAACCCCTCATAAAAGTGGCCTTTTCTCTCTCCTGGTTCACTTTCTCCAGTTTTTGACCACATGGTTGTGTTGAGCACACATGGGAGGCCACCAATCTGAGGTGGTCGGCCACTAATGTTTCCTGACCCTTTTGACCCTTGGTCGACCGGCCATGGGGAGGACCGGCCAGCCACCTGCAACCTTTCTAACCGGCCGGCCTTGCTCCTCCCTTCTGGTACTTCACAAATATGTATTTTATTTCCCCCCAGATTGTGTATCAGGGGGGGTGCCTTTTTGGGGGGAAATTTGAAATTCATTTCCCCCCCTTTTTCCCTACTCTTGTGCCTATATATCCAGTAGCTCCAGCTGCATTTTGAAGGGTTAGAAGCTTTGGTCTTAGTCTCCTACATTGCATCTCTTTCTCTCTACATTTCAACCCTCAAAACCTCCAAAATCCTACACCCATTCTACTCCATCTCCAAGCCAACCAATCCATACTCCATACCAGCAGCTTGGAGGCTCTTTCCAAAGGCTAGGAGAACCACTTCTCTGGCCAAGAGTTATTGTTTCATTGGGCTATAAGGGTAAGCCACATTTTTTCTCTTTTTAAGCTTATTTTGCATGCTATCTAAGCCATACTTGCTTACATTTTTGGGCTCCGACCCTAACTGAAAATAGCATTATTTTGAGCTCCTTTTCATTTTTGTTTAAGGGTCTCTCCCTGTTTGAGGCTTCCTTTTTACACTTGCTTCTTTACCTCTCTTGTATGCCTCTTTCTTGCATAGTATTTTAGGCCTATTTGTGAACTTTTTTGAGCTTTGTTATAAACTAAAAAGTGGCTTATTTTGATCCCTTATTCAACATTGTTGAAGGGCTCTTCACTGTTTGAGGCTCCCTTTTGTCACTTGCCTCTTTATCCCTCTTTTGGCCTTATTTTTGCATGTTTTGTTAGTCCCTTGTGCTTGTATTTTTGGGCTCTGGTCCGAACTGTAAATAGCCTTACTTTGACCCCCTATTCATGTTTGATCAAGGGACTTTTTCTGTTTGAATCTCCATTTTTGCTCTTTGTGTTTAAACCTCTTTTTAGGCCTTATTTTGCATAGTATTTTAAGCTTGCATGTGCACTATTTTGGGTTTGGTCACTAACCGTAAAATGCCATGTTTTGGGCCCCTCTTCAAATTTGTTGAAGGGCCCTCCTCTTTTTGAGGCCAGAAACCATCACTTGCTTCTTTGTCTCCCTTTTGGCTCATTTCTTGCATAATAGTTTAGCCATACTTGTGTTTGTTTTCGTGGTATGTTGTAAACTGTAAAGTGCTTCATTTTGAGCCCCTCTTCAACTTTGTTGAAGGGATCTTGGCCATTTAGGGCCAGAAGCTGCTACTTGCTTCATTATCTCTCTTACGGGGCCATTTTTGCATGTTGGTTTAGCCCTATTTGTGTTCACCTTTTGGCCTTTCTCTAAATTGAAAAAATGCATGTTTTGGGACTGTTTTGACTCTGTCTTTACACTTCATGTTCAAATAATGCATGCTTTGTATAGCTATAAGTCATTCCATGTGCCTAATTTTGTGTTTCGGGGTCCATCTCATGCATCGGGTGCCATGTTTCCATGTTTCGGGGCTTTTTAGCATCATGTTTTAGTGATGAAATTTTCTTGTTTGCATATCATGTTCCATGCCTTGCTATGCTTTGTTAGAGTGGCATTCGTGCCTTAGGTTCGGTCCTCAGTTTGCGTGCACGTGTGCACGCATCTCGAGTGTCTTATTTTCATCTAATGGCCTCCTATGTGAGTGTGGCTGAGGTCCACTTGTGTTGGTGTAAGTCCATTATGCATTGTGTATGCCATTTCATTTCATAGGATTGTGTATGCTAAGTTGTATGTTAGCGCATTGTGTATGCCATGTTACCTCGTGCATCGTGTATGCCATTTCATAGCATTGTGCATGTTAGGTTGTATCTTAGTTTGCATTCATGCATGTCATGCATATTGCATTGTGTTTGGGATAGGAGTTAGCGAGCACGGAAGCGAGGGCGTTCGTACTCAGACTTTGAGCGTGTCTCAATTTCCCAATCACCGACACTCTGGATTATCCATGATGGAGTTAGGTCGTGTTGTGTTTTCCTGTGCATTCATTTCATATTGAGTTATGCAATTCGACTCCTCGGCCATCATGCATCGAGATGCGTGATTGGTGGCACGAGGATCGAGGCATGCATACATTTGTGAAAATACATTGTCATGCCCCATTCCTGCTCTCTGTTGCAGCAAATCAAGAATCAGCAGTCTCCGGGGCTTGGTGCGCTTTCCAAAAATTATTGCAAAACAGAGGCTAATTGGGGCATCACAGTGGATTTCCGCGCAAAGGCATCCCGGATATGCATCATTCATCATCTGAAGAAGAGTCAAGGCAGTTCCTGGCTTGCATGCTAGTTCATTGTTTTCTTAGTTAATTTGGTAATTAATTAGGATTTTTGTACATATTTGGACTGTATTATTTATTCGGACTGTACTATTCATTTGGGACTGTATATTATTCGGACCCTCTGCGCGAGGGCAATGTTGTAATAAGTGTGCGTGAGTGTGATGTATGTCTTCCAACCCCACGTCTTTCTTCCCTTTTATTTACCTGCTTATGATGGTTAGATTAGGGCATCTTTCAATTAGCATACAGTATAATAGCATGTTTGCATTCATTCATCTGTCTTGCATGCACTGGGCTCGGCGCATCATACTAACTGCATTTGTATTTCAATTCCAAGTTGGATACTTGATAGCTGTTGCATCTCATATGCCATGTTTAGAACAGTCGAGTCTGCTATAGTTGCATTTTTGCATGTGTTGCATTAGGCATTTCTGTATACTTAGGATCATGTATGGATTTCTAATCGGTTTCTGTTTTGGCTTGGAGTACTCGGTGAGTTTTATGCTTTAGCATCCTTGCATGCGTGTGAGTGACTGCCATGAATAGCATGCTTACCATGAGGCTATATGCTTATGTGATATAACTGCCTTGAATGCCTGAAGGTGGAGGTTGGGTTGTTTGGATTGGGACAAATCATCAACTGTAAGTTTTAAGCCTACTAGATAGTGGCAAAACTGTGTTTTTCTAAGCCCACCTGAGGGTGGCAAAATTTGCATTTTAAGCCTACCTGCGGGTAGCAAACCATCTTTCAAAAACAAACATGAAATGTTTTGTTCCAATTCAGGTGACTCGGTCTATACTTGTATGCTGTGCGCATCACTTAGTGAATCTAGGCTAATAACCGGAATAAGAGCACACAATGTTTTCAAAACTAAATATCATGGTTAGTAGAGGCCGATCTTTGATCGGGCGAGCAGGGGTGCTCACGAAGTGACCATTCCCAATCGTACCCAAGTTCCTGAGCCGAGGCAACTTTGGGGATGACGGACACGTGGCCTTAGGCAGCGAGTCAGGGTTTCCTAAATTTTCCAAAAATAAAATATTTAGGTGGCGACTCTGTATCTGGAAAAGCAGTCCATGTTTGGCACTTCTTTCAAAAAAATCTGTTTTCTCAAAACGATTTGCCGGATTTGAACTCTTTGGTTCAAGATTAAGAACCGTGACACAAATCGAGTCCGAGCTGTAGCGAGGTCCCCCGCGGATCCTGTTTGCAGTTTCTGGCGACTCTGCTGGGGATTTAGAGAACTTGACTCGAACTCATGATATCTGGTTTTGACTACACTTGTGTGTTTCTTTGCATTGCATTTGCATTGGTGCGCCTAGGACACCGTGTTTGCCATCTGCTATTCCTGAACGGTTTGCCGGAGGCTTGTCTTGTCAAGGCATGACTATGAGGCTGACCGGATATGGGCTTTGCCAGTATGGGAACACAAACCCCGGTTTTACTGGGGCACCCTTTTTGACCATTCGACCTAGTGCATATCGAAATCCGTAGTGACCATTCCAAACTAGGACAGGTTGCTTACCCGATATAGGTTGTTTGAAACCGCTACGTGCGTAGTGAAACCCTAGTTCCTGACAAAATAGGACAGGGAAACCCTACCCCAACATAGGGGTGTTTTGGCTCTCACTTATCTGTTATGTGCTTTTAGAGTGCGTCTCTACAGGGAATGCATGTATCAGTTTATGAGTTTGGGCATCAGGCCTGCGGGCATCAGTCAGTGTTTGAGAATCAGTTATCTGTGGGTATCCGATTCAGTCTTTGGGGAATAGTGATTCAGGGACAGTGATCAGTATTTGAGGACAGTGTGTATTATATGCCCGACTGTGTGTTGTGTATTTATTTTAAGCTGTCATGCTGTTCATTTATCTGGTTATTTATTTCCTTTTCGTTTTATTTATCTTTTTCCTAGGGGCAGTTTTAGCACAATTGCTTCCGACCCAGTAGATATTCCCTAAGCACTTTGGACAAGAGGTCGTCGGCTCAATCGATCTGAGGATCTGGTTGACGGACATCCAGTGTTCCATTCTCTACCCCCCGTTGTCAGGAGAAGGCTAAGGAAGCGCGATGTGTACGAGCGAGGTTGCGAGCGATGGATTACTCCATCAAAGAATGATGGGGTGAGGTCTCAATTGTTGCTATAGAGATAGACATACCAGTCAGTCGGATGGATCAGCAAAATACATCAGGGATGGAAGCCATGATGCGCCAAATGCAGGAGAGCATGAGACAAATGCAGGAAGACGCTGCCCGCCAAGCAGAGTTCTCCAAACAGCAGGCCACAATCATGGCCCAGCAGGCCGAGCTAATCACTAGACTGCTGACAAAATCGACATCTGCCTCACATCAAGTTCCTCCTCCACCAGGGGCCCCGTTACCCGAGCAGGCACCTACTGTCCAGAATGCTCTACCAAACACCCAGAACACCATGCCAAATATCCAAAACATCTAGGAGGACACAGACCTTCCAATATGGCCAGCTCCACCCCCACTTCCGCCTCAACTGTCCAAGACCCATACACCCAACCACCCGGACTCTCCCTTCGAGTTCGAAATAGACCATACGGCTTTGAAACTGAGCAAGCTCGAAAAGCTTTTTAAGAAATCACAAGGAGTAAAGGCTATTCCGGACATCGAGGACGGATATACCGATGTGGCCGTAACATTGCCAGCTAGATTCAAGATGCCGCAGATTGATCGTTTCGACGGATCTGGGGATCCCATGGTCCACCTCCGGTTATTCTCAGATATACTGCGGCCAATGGGCCTAACCCGACCACAAAAGCTTTATTTGTCGGCGAACCTTGCCGGTGTGGCGCTATCTGATCTGTAGTTGGAGGATGAGGTAAAAGAAGTTGGGATGAAATGGCGAGGCCTTTGTCGCCTGATACTTTCGTACAATACCCAGATCGAGATTACAACTCGTGATCTCGAAACAACGAGGCAGGAGCCCAAAGAGACTTTCTCAGATTTCGTAACTCGATGGAGGGCGAAGGCATTGATGATGACTTTGAGGCCCACTGATAAGGACCAAATCAAGATGATTGTGCGCAATCTCCAACCAAAATTGATGCAGAAGATGATTGTACTCCCCTTCCCCACTTTTTCAGATCTGCACGAGATGGGGGTACAGATCGAAAATGCAATGAAACAAGGTCTGATCGACCAGGATAGGGAGCAACCTAGGAAGACTTTCAACCGTAACAACAATGCAAGCCTGAGTGGCGCTGCAACTGCACGAGCTTCAGAGGTGAGGATGGTCACCACTATTCCTCCTCCCCTTCCGAGACCCATGGCAGCCACGCCTTTCTCTGGCGCATCTGGAAGCAATACCCAAACCACCAAATACCAACCTAGAGGCCAAAGAACCTTCACACCCCTATATATGCCCCTGTCCAAAGCTCTGGGGGTATTAATCAGGAAAAAGCATTTGACGCCCCTAGAGCCGAGGCCATTACCAAATCCACTCCCTCCCTCTCATGACTCGGCAAAATACTGCGCGTATCACCAACAGCACGGTCATGACACTGACCGTTGTTTTAGATTGCGTCACGGGATCCAGGATCTTATTGACAAGCAGGTGATCGCGCCTCCCGACAAACCCAACGTCACAGCAAATCCTCTCCCACCACATAACCAAGCTCCTCCTCCCAACAGAATCAACTTCATCCAAATTGGGGTCGCGTCTTACGATCCTAGTATCTATATCACCCCATCCTACCTACCTAAGCCGGAGGTCATCCTTTCTGTCTGCACTGACTTGTGCATGATGGACATCTCCACAACCCAATCTGAGCCAATGGTGGTGACCACCGAAGATGGGACAGGGCAAATTTCAGAGGAAAGTGGAGTTGTTGAGTCTGGGATTGAACAGTCTGGGAATCTCGCTAGAGGAGCCTACGATCCAAGTGAATACATCCAGTCAGTGGGCCAGTCTGAGCTGAGTGTAGGGCTGCCAGAAAGAGCAGAATTATGTGTAATTCAGGGGGATAGATTTGAACGGCAAACGGATGATCTAACAGCTGTAGGAGAGGACCTTGCCAACCTCCAGTTCTTCAGTGACCAAGAATCAGGGAATGCGGCAATCAACTGGTTCAAGTATGAGGAGTCGGCAGAAGCTACCGGATGGTTAGATGATCAACCAGACGTTGTAGAATTTCAACGAATCAGGACTGGCAGGGCGAGGTATCGATGGTGGCGGAAGGGCCGAGAGTCGAATACATCACGGAGAGCGCCAAAGACTAAGAATTTCGCTCAGAACTTGGGCATTGTAAATTCAGGGAATATTGAACAACCAGCTGTACTGACGCAGTTGGAACAACAAAGATTTGAGGATTCTGAGAGAATCAGGAAAGCTAAGGCCTATGTGGGGGTCGAAAGTGCTGTGTGCACGGGAACAGAAAATGCTGCGGGCATGTGGACTGAAGGTACTGCGAATACGATCATACCAGAGCCGGACAGATGTCTGTCGGCTGCCGACGGAATGTGGTGAGAAGACGATGATTTATGTCTTGCCCACACAGATGAGCATTGGGGGAATAATCAACCAGATGATACCTGGTATATCGACGAGGTCGCTCATATGACAAGAAGTGGGCGGTATTTCAAGCCCCCACACTTAGACCAACCTGAGGCATCTGGGAAAGACAAGGAAACTGAGAAACAGAGGGAGAAGCAGATTGAAGAAGAAGCCGTGCTCAAGCAATTAAAGAAGATACAAGCAGACATCTCCATCTGGGGACTGCTTGTGGCATCACAGGTGCACAGACAGGCTGTCCTATCTGCTATGGACAAGGCCAAACTCTCTATAGATACTACACCAGCAAATTGGTTGAAATGGTTTTTCCGGGAGGAGGTTCCCCGGCATTAACCTTTTCAGACAAAGAACTACTGCCTAAGGGCACAAATCATAACAAACCCCTCTACGTTTCCGTGGAATGTAGAGACAAGTGGATACCGGTGGTACTTGTTGATACCGGGTCTGCCATCAATGTTCCGCCCGTAACAAGCGTATGCAATCGGGTTGAAGCCCGCGGACTTCGTGTCGACTACTCAGGTGATCAGAGCATATGATAATACTAGCAGGGAAGTGATGGAGACTGTCAAGATTCAGACCCAGGTTGGTCCAGGACAACACAACATTGAATTCTATGTCTTGGACATTCCTGCAACCTTCAATCTACTCTTGGGGCGGCCGTGGTTGCACCAAGTGAAGGCAGTCTCTTCCACTTTACATCAGATGTTGAAGTACCCTTACGGGAATGGGGTGGCTATTGTTTTCGGGAATTCATCAATCCATCCGCTGCCAGAAGTGTCCACACCAGTCTTGGAGATCGAGCATGGCACAGAGGATGTGTTCTTATTAGGGTTCACTTTGGCTGAGGCCCGGGTGGTGCAGAATATCATGGCTGTGAATGAGGGAGTGTAAGTTAGTGCTCAATCCGTCTACCTCATGAACAAGCTACAACACATCCCCGGGATGGGATTAGGAAGGAGCGGCCGGAAAGGCGTCGCAGCATTGGCCGAAGTGCCACACAACCCTCATACCTTTGGTTTGGGTTATCTGCCTACCAAAGAGGACTGGGTAAGGAAGGGAAAGGAAATGGCCGGAAGAGCCAGAGCAAAGCAGGCTAGGAAGCCTTTTGAATTAATACATAGGCCCATCCAGGGTACCCTGAACGGACGCTTCATCCGGGAGGGGGAGGACTTTCCATTTTGCGGTTTCCCAGAGCCGTGGCTAAACGCGGAGAAGAAGCACGTGCCAGGTTTCGAGATCTTCTTCGACCTGCAATTATCCGGGGATGACGTTGCCGAAGACCAGACTGACCCATCAGCTGAGGTTGAGCAATATAAAGCAGGAGATGCCGAGGGCGCTGAAATTGAAATGGGGGTAGCATTGGCATGTCTACTTTCAAATCCTCCGATCGACCATAAGTGCTTGGGGGATAACTTCTCGGTTTCCATGATTGGGGATGAAACGGCTGCGAGCCTGCCAGCAACTATTTTGGATGCATATATCGCACCCTCTCTCACTTGGCAATACGAGGAGGGATTTTTGTCCAACAGCACCGGGTCAGGTAATGAGCCGGAATCTGATTCTACCGAATTTTGTGAGTCGGAATCATGTTCCAGCTCGACTGAGTCTGAGTCTGGTAATCTTGGGGATGATAACCCGGATACCACAGTTTTGTCCAGGTCGTCTTTTTCTTTCTCATTTGAGTCTGTTGTAACCGAGAATTCGGACGATTTGGATGTGCTTAATGAGAATCAAGTAACTGTGATTTCTGAGTACTTTTCTGTGCTCTTGATTTATTGCATTAATTCAGACTTTCAAAACTTTGAGAAAAACGACGAGGATGAAATTCCTCCGGTTTTGCAACGTTTAATTGAGCAGGAGCAGGAGAGATTTGTCAAACCCTTAATGGATGAAATCACTACCGTAAATATTGGTACTGAGGAGGACCCGCGGCTGGTCCAGATCGGGTCCACGTTGTCTTTGGAGGAACGCGAGCGCTTAGTCGCTTTATTAAAAGATTTCAAAGATGTTTTCGCGTGGTCCTACGAAGACATGCACGAATCGATCCCGAGATTGTACAAAGATCGATCCCCTTGACCCCGAGGCCCGACACATCAGCGAAACTCAGGAGGATCCGCCTGGCCTGGGCTCTCAAGATTAAGGAAGAGGTCACCAAGCAAATCGACGAAGCTTCCTTTGGTATCTGAATACCCGACTTGGTTGGCCAACATTGTTCCAGTGCCGAAGAAGGATGGCAGGATCCGGGTATGTGTGGATTTCAGGGATTTGAACAGAGCTAGTCCGAAGGACGACTTTCCCTTGCCGCATATTGATGACTTGGTGGATTTCACAGCAGGGCATGCTTTGCTCTCATTCATGGATGGCTTCTCGGGATACAACCAGATAGTGATGGCACCCGAAGATCGGGAAAAGACCGCATTCACCACCCCGTGGAGGACGTACTGCTACAGAGTAATGCCGTTTGGGTTGAAGAATGCTAGAGCTACTTATCAACGGGCTGCGACCACAATATTGCACGACATAATCCACAAAGAGGTTGAGGTGTACGTGGACGACATGATTGTCAAGTCCAAAGAAAGAGAGGGCCACTACACCGCCTTGCAAAAGTTCTTCCAAAGGATCAGAGAATTCCGGTTGCGGCTAAATCCTCAGAAATGTACATTCGGTGTTACAGCAGGAAAAATGCTGGGGTTTTTGATTACACAAAGGGGCATCGAAGTCGACCCTTCCAAAATCAAGGCCATCTTTGAAATGCCACCATTAAGGACTAAAAAGGAGGTGCGAGGCTTTCTGGGTAAAGTGCAATTCATAAGACGGTTTATCTCAAAATTAACCTTGACTTGTGAACCACTTTTTGGTCTCTTTAACAAAGGAAAGAAGTTCCAATGGGACGGCCGATGTCAAGCTGCGTTTGAACAGATTAAAGAATATTTACAGAACCTTCGTCTTTGCCACCGCTGTAACCGGGAAACCGTTGATTTTGTATCTGTCAGTAACTGAGACTACAATGGGCTGCATGCTTGCGCAAGAATCAGAGGACAAGGTGGAGAGAGCCATCTACTATCTGAGCAAGAAGATGCTAGAGTACGAAACCCACTACACTCCGCCGGAGAAGGCTTGCTTAGCTTTGGTATGGGCTACCAGGAAGCTGCGGCACTACCTTTTAGCTCACTCTGTAATGTTGGTTTCACGACTTGATCCCATGAAATATCTTTTCGAAAAACCAGCACTTACGGGTAGGCTAGCTCGTTGGTTGCTGTTGCTCTCCGAATTTGATCTAAAGTATGTGACACGCAAGTCAGTCAAGAGAAGAGCAGTAGCAGAGCTCCTTGTCGACCATCTAGTGGAAGGGAGTGAAGCAGTCGAGTACTTATTCCTAGATGAGGCCATTTTGCATATCGACGACGAAACTTGGACGATGTACTTTGACGGAGCGTCAAATCAATACGGTTATGGGATAGGATTGTTGCTGATAGCACCCGACAATTCCCGTATCCCTCTAGCCTTCAAACTCCGATTCAAAGTCTCGAACAACGAAGCAGAATATGAGGCATGCATTGCCAGTCTAGAAGCAGCCCTGGAGCTAGGGGCAAGACGGTTGGACGTCATCGGGAACTCGAACCTTGTTGTGTCTCAAGCAAAAGGAGACTGGAAAGTGAAAGAGGAAAAGATGATGATGTATCACTAGACCTTGGACTTGCTGATTCCTCGGTTTGAGAAGCTAAGTTTTACTCATCTACTAACAGAGAGCAATAGGTTCGCAGATTCTTTAGCAACTCTATCTTCTATGATAGACATCCCGTGTGGAGTTCGGATGCGTCCAGTCATCATTGACCAAAAATTTGCACCTGCCTACGAGTCGATTGCTGCTATAGATGAAGTTTAGGACGAAAACCTCTGGTATTACGACATTTGGAATTTCTTGGAGAATGAAGCATACCCGCCAGGGGTAAATGCCAAAGACAAAAGGGCAATCAGAAGAATGGCCGTTCAGTTCATCATCTGTGGGGGTAAGCTATATAAAAGGGGTCATCTGGGAATGCATAAGCTGTGTGTCGATGCCGAAGAATCAAAGCGTCTAATGGAAGCCATCCACGGGGGAGAATGTGGTGCGCACATGAATGGGGTAATGTTGGCACAGAAGATCCTTAGACAGGGTTACTACTGGTCCACCATGGAGGAGGATTGTATCGGTTTTGTCCGGCGATGCCACAAATGTCAAATTCATGCAAATCGCATGAATATTCCGCCGTCGGTTGCATAACATGACTTCGCCATGGCCATTTTCCGGGGAATTGATGTGATTGGAACATCACTTCAAGGGGTCGAATGGGCATGAGTTCATCTTGGTAGCGATAGATTATTTCACAAAGTGGGTCGAGGCCCAATCTTATGCAGTGTTGAAGGCTTCGCACGTCGCAAAATTTATCAGAAACAACATTATCTGTCGCTACGGAGTCCCAAACGAAGTTATTTCAGATAACGGTTCCCACTTCAAGAAGGAGGTGATTGATTTGTTGGAGAAATACAATGTGGCTTTTCATAAGTCGTCTACATACCGGCCGCAGACCAATGGAGCAGTTGAGGCCGCCAACAAGAATATCAAGCACATACTGTAGAAGATGGTGGAAACCCTACCGGGACTGGCCAGATAAGCTGCCGTTTGCTCTGTGGGGCTACCGGACTTCAATCAGAACTTCTACTGGGGCGATTCCGTATTCATTGGCTTATGGGATGGAAGCCGTTCTACCTATTGAGATTGAGGTCCCGTCATTACGAGTATTGGCTGAGTGTCAAATAGCCGAAGCGGACTGGTAGTAGAGCAGATTTGAGGAACTCATGCTCTTTGATGAGAGAAGACTGAAAGCACTATACCATGTTCAGGGTTATCAACGCAGAATTGCCCGGGCTTTCAACAAGAAAGTTAAGTCCAGGAATCTAAAAGAAGGAGATTTGGTGCTCAAGGACAACTGAGCTCCCATTCACGACCCAAGGGGCAAGTTCAAACCCCATTGGACTGGTCCCTACATCATTAAGTCTATCTGGTTAGGTGAAGCTGTGGTTCTGATGGATCCAGATGGCTTGGAGTTCTCACAACCGATCAATATGGACAAGTTGAAGAAATATTACCCTTGAGAGGCTCGCTAGGCCGAAAACCCGAAAGGGCAACCTAGGCAAAACTCAGAGCACAAAAAAAATTTGAAACTACAAAAACTGAGCTCGCAAGGTCGAAAACCCGCAAAGGGTGGCCTTGGCAAAAGTTAGAGCGTAAAAGGAGAGTGAAAATACCCGAGCGAACCTGAGCCTGAACTACGTAAGGCTTGATTCCCATCTTTGGGATACGTAGGCAACTTCATCCTGAAGTTCAGCCATAAACTTTTCCCCGATCAACTTTGTCCATTTTGATCATCTCAGTCATCTTTTTCCATCAGCATTCATCGTGATCTCCTGCGTTGCTTTTTCGACTAGGGGCAACTTTCCGTTGCCACACGTCACAGATTATTCGGACTAGGGCAACTTTCCAATTGCTAGGATCCGGTTGTGCATCTCAAAGGATGATCTCAGGCGTGTCCAGTTCTGATCCATATCGAAGATAGTTTTGAAAAGTTTTAATAAAAGTTGACTTTGTTCAAATTAATCTTTTACAACTAAGACCATTTTTGGACCAAAGCAGAAAATTTTCAGTACCACAACCTTCAATTTCATTGATTTCAATACAAAGTTCTCTTGCTCTTGCATACAATTGAAGTTACTTTTTTATTACACTCATAAAGAAAACTTGAAAGTACTAATAAAGCAATAAATCCGGGGCATAGTCAAGTCAGGTGTCCCTGCGCCCCCTCCCAGAGCTAGTCGCCTCGATGCCAAGCTAGGCCCAACCGGTTCCTCTTCATTGAGCCAATCCCAGCTCACATCAGACAAAGTGCAACTGAAAGTGGGAGCGAGGGCCAGGAGCTCTCTAGTCCTTCATCTTTGTCAGCATGTCGGGCAAGTCAGTGCACCTCGACCGAAAGCGATCGGTACTCAATCCTCCGGGCAAGTCCGATCATGATCGAATCGCACAGAATCGAACGGAAAGTAGAACACACAAGGGGTCGACCAATCAACCGATCCTCCGCTGTAACATGTTATAGCTCATTGCCGGAAGATTGAGCCAAGGACAGCGCCAAGCAATGCGGTCAGCAGACAAATTGCACATCCAGTTGAACCACCATCCCTCATCAAGCGCATCAACCAGGCGTTGCCGAAAGAAGTAGCCGCGAGCTGAGTAAGCAGGGCAAGAGTCCACAACCTGCAATTTATCCATCAACCATACCTAGGGAGGGATGGAAAATGAGAGAATAAAGAATAGAGAGACGTGCGATGAGAGAACAGTGAGACAAGGGTTTTGTGAGAAAAACCGAGCTTGAGGGCCGAGTGATGCGAGCAAATACATATGTGAGATTGGATGGGAAACATTACCTACAGCAGTAGTGGACTCCCCGCAAATCTGGTCGTCTCCTGACGGTAGAAAGCATCCAAGCCCATCAGTGTCTCGGCTAAGGTCATGGCGATGCAGCTCTTTCCTTCTTTCAAGCCCTGAGTAACTTCAATCAAACGGATGTTGGGTCCACCCAGGCTCGGGGCAAGCAGGAAGTGAGATAGCATGCACAAGCAGAGGGCATGTTGTCGGAAACCTTGCCAATGATGGTCATTGTGGTCACTGGCACCAGAAAAGCGATGAATCAAACCAAGGATATCCAGTTCTCCATTACAGATCAGACACCGAGCATCATGTGCGGTAAGTCCACACATCCTCCCTAAAGCTTGGGCGTGGCCAAAACGAAACTGAGGCAAAATCTCTTCATAACGTTCAGATTCCATCAAAACTTGAAAATCTTCGAAAGTTGGACATACCTCTTGCCCGCCGAAGCTAAAGACATGCGTCACCAGGTTCCAAAACCTCGCCGCGGCATGGAGGAAAGGGAGGTGCATCGGAGTACGACTCAGCGTGAATAGTGCATTCAACCCGAAACCCCGGAAGTTCAACTTTTCCGAGCCATCTAGAGAAGCAATCCAAGATGTGAGATTTTTGACGAGAAACGCCTCCATTTTTGTGCAAAACTAAGATGAATTGAATGAACCACGGAGCTAAGGCTTTTAAAGAAGAGAAGACACTATTCGGGTGACACATGTCAAAAATTTGACGGTTGCTGAGCTAAGTGGCCGGCCGGCCACCTTTTCTGGCAGGCCGGCCATTTCCTTTTCAAAAAACTGGCCGGTGGTCTCCCCTTTGCAATAAAGCTGGCCGGCCGGCTCCCAAAAGTGGCCGGCCATGCTCCAATGTGTGTCTTTGGCCCTGTTTTACCCTCCAGGAGGAAGTTTCAAGCATTTCCATGCAACGGGTGTGTTGAAGGCCTCCATTTCCCTCTGTTTCGGATGCGTTCCATTGCCCAGATCTTCTGAAGTGCACTTTGTTTTGTTAAGTTTTGTTTATCGAGTTGTTGTTTTGCTTATCGAGTTGTCGTTTTGCTTATCGAGTTGTTTGTCGAGCTATCGTGTTTCGTGTTTTTGAATTGTTACTCTTTGTTTAAGCAATATTTGTTTGAGTCTTGTTTATTGAGTTGTCAACACTGTTGTGTTTTCCTTATCGAGTTGTAAACTTGCTAAGGTTTTGTTATATCTTAGTAAGTTAAGTTATTGCGTCGGTTCACTACCTGACTAGGCAAATGCACAATGCACATATTCATTCAATCTCATTATGGTGCAAAATGATGCGATATGATGCTAAGAGTTTAAAATACAACACTTTTTCAAAAGCTGTTTCATTCCATCATGCTGCGTTTGTTACAACATTTTACAAACAAGGGCGCAAGTTTTACAAAAAATAAAACTGCCTAATAATGTACAATATGCTACAACTACTAGCAAAAAGGTAAATAAAACAGGGAATAGCCGCATCTGTGCTCTCAAGAGCAGGAATAAGAGGTCCTCTTCGTCCTCTTCTGCGGAATAGACTCTGCGCTACCATCACCATCATCATCATCTGAATCAGAGCCGTCGTCCTCGAGGTCCCCCTCAGCCTCACCTCCACTCCTGGAACCAAGACCGGAGCCCTCCTCTCTGTCAGCAGATGTCTTTGACTGACGATCTGCAACATCCTCCTCCTCATCCTCATCGAGCTCTGCCTCTATAATGTGTGCCCTGCGTCTGCGAGACGACCTCCCTCCTCGAGCTCCCCGAAAATGCCTGGATGGCCCAGCTCCTTGAAAAGGCCCAGATGGCCCAGCTCCTCGAAAAGGCCCAGATGGTCCACCTCTCCGAGAAGGCCCAGGTGGCCCAGCCTGCGGCTGAGCATATACTGGAGGCATCTGAAAATGAAAAATGCAGTTTGAATACATCAGCCAAAACGTGTATATCAGATATAGATGCAAGCAAGCTACACAGGGTAGATGTATGCGAGAATAATGCATGAATGTGGTGTGTGTCAGATGTGCTCTACACAAGTAGCCTATTAATGCAGTAGAATGTTCAAAATCAGCATATCATCAGAAGTATGATAAATGCCAGAAAACTAAAGGGTACCTGGAAGCCCATGATGGACAATTGCGCCTCCCTCCGCAGAACCACCCCCTCAAGTGAGGCTACCATCTCGAGCACTTAATCCATGTACTCAACAGGGGGCTGCAGATGCAAAGGCAAGGGTATCAGTAAAGGAATGAACGTCCAAGTATCTGAGTAATGAATCAAAGTTGTAAAATGTACCGGTGGTGAGTCGGGGTCTTTGACATATCGGTGGCCAGGCATCGGAGGCTCTATCGGGATCGGAATCGGAGAGGTAGTCCCATATTGCCACGCCATCAGCTCAGTCGGCATATCTGGCCACCCAACATGATGATAAGTCGGGGGAATCGGGGGAACAAATCTGCCCCCACCTCTGGATGTACCAGCCCTGCTGGTGGAAGGGGCGTCTGCAGCCCAAGCCTGGGCCTGGCTCGAAGATGGCATACCAGCAGGCCTCATCGTCAGAGTACGGACTCCCGTCAATGGAGGGACCAGGTATATGTGACGGTAAGTAGCATAATCCCTCTCCTCAAGATGTAGTAAAGCATTAGTACCCAGTATAGCACTAACAACATCCCAGGAAGAGAGCCTATTAGCAATCCGCATATCAACTGGGGGTGCTGAGGGAGGGTCCTGAGAAGTATAGCCCCATACCTGACGCAAGAAGCGCTCCCCCAGAAACCAGGCCCTACCAACTGGCCCTTCGAATAGGATCCTGTACTGGGAGGCACCCCGCCCTCCGGCAAACTGGAATCGGAGACCTTCACCTAAAGGCACCCAGGGCTGCCATGTGATTTGCGCATAACCGATGCATAAACCAATCAGAAATCGGGAAAGTACAAGACAAATCAAAGATGAGAGTAAAAAGGACTGAGAGTTCTGAAATACCTCTGTCGACCGCACCGTGTCGAAGTACTGCCGTAGATAAAGAAGAGACTCTCGAGGTCTCGGCCGGTGCTGGCCCTCGAATACAAGTGAATACGGGGTCACGAGGGACCCCTCTACCACCAACTCCGGGGCTAATGTCGGGAAGTACACATAGACCCATAACTGTGGAAAACAGTGCAGAATGTAAATGCAAAGTGCTGAGGGCAAAATATAGAGTGTAGAGTGCGCCGTGTGTGTAATGTACAAGTAATGAGGAGCAGAAATGTAAATCAAGAGGGCAACAAGACCTCCTGTGGCTCCAATAGCCGCCAAGTAAGTCCCCGTCATGGAGGTCGCACTCATGTAGCGATAAAAGTAGCCAAGCGGTGCCACCCCAATCATCTGCGTCGACTGTAATAGGTCCCCAAAGCACTCAACAGATATAGCCCATGATGTTCCCCTATCGGCAAACAAAGTAGTCGAAGAGGAACATCGAAAACCACTGCATCTTGTCAGCCTCCTTAGGAGTCCCGGGCTCCATCTCCACCCTCCGAAAATGGGAAGAGAACCAAGTGTATCGGACTCTACCCGAAGATCTATCAACAGGCAGGCGAGCCCCCAGTAAATATATCCAAGCGGCCTCTCACTAGCCCATGTCCTCGTCGTAAGGGATGGGCCAACTTCCCACGTCAAGGCCAGTCAATACGGCAAAGTCAAGCGGGTTCATAGTCAAGTCCCCCCTGGCAGAAAAATGGAAGGAGTTGGTGGTGTCTCACCATCTCTCCACCAAGGCGGCCATCAACGTCCTCCTAGCAGGACAACGAGATAGCCCAGTGCAGAAGGGCCCGAACCCCACCAAGTCAACTAAATCCCGGACAGCCTCCGGGAGCTCGGCATACCAATCTCTCGCCGCGGTAAAGCCATATCCCCGCACAGTGTGATAAGTCACCTGCATTCAGAATGAATACATGTTTCAGCATAAAATGAATAAGCTGCATGCAAATAAAATGAATAAGTTGCGTGCAAATAAAATGAATAGGCTGCGTGCAAAGTAAAGTAAGTGAGCCGCGTGTTCAAAATCAGTGTGTGCTGCGTGTTCACCTTCAATTCGAGCTGTGTGTTCAGAAAATCAGTGTTTGGGCTGCGTGTTCAATTCTCAATCAGTGTGTGCTGCGTGTTCATCTTCAATTTGAGCTGTGTGTTCAGAAAATCAGTGTTTGGGCTGCGTGTTCAACTTTCAATCAGTGTGTGCTGCGTTTCCACCTTCAATTCGAGCTATGTGTTCAGAAAATCAGTGTTTGGGCTGCGTGTTCAACTCTCAATCAGTGTGTGCTGCGTTTCCACCTTCAATTCGAGCTATGTGTTCAGAAAATCAGTGTTTGGGCTGCGTGTTCAACTCTCAATCAGTGTGTGCTGCGTGTTCACCTTCAATTCGAGCTGTGTGTTCAGAAAATCAGTGTTTGGGCTGCGTGTTCAAGTCTCAATTAGTGTGTGCTGCGTGTTTACATTCAATTCGGACTGTGTGTTTAGAAAATCAGTGTTTGGGCTGCGTGTTCAACTCTCAATCAGTGTGTGCTGCGTGTTCACCTTCAATTCGAGCTGTGTGTTCAGAAAATCAGTGTTTGGGCTGCGTGTTCAACTCTCAATCAGTGTGTACTGCGTGTTCACCTTCAATTCGAACTGTGTGTTCAGAAAATCAGTGTTTGGGCTGCGTGTTCAACTCTCAATCGGTGTATCGCGTGTTCACTTTCAATTCAGGTGTGTTGGAAAATCAGTGTTTGGGCTGCGTGTTCAACTCTCAATCAGTGTGTACTGCGTGTTCACCTTCAATTCGGACTGTGTGTTCAGAAAATCAGTGTTTGGGCTGCGTGTTCAACTCTCAATCAGTGTGTGCTGTGTGTTCACCTTCAATTCGGACTGTGTGTTCAGAAAATCAGTGTTTGGGCTATGTGTTCAACTCTCAATCAGTGTGTACTGCGTGTTCACCTTCAATTTGGACTATGTGTTCAGAAAATCAGTGTTTGGGCTACGTGTTCAACTCTCAATCAGTGTGTGCTGCGTGTTCACCTTCAATTCGGGCTGTGTGTTCAGGGAATCAGTGCTTGGGCTGCGTGTTCAACTCTAAATCAGCGTGTGCTACGTGTTCACCTCTAGTTCGGGCTGTGTGCTCAGAAAATCAGTGCTTGGGCCGTGTGTTCAATTCTCAACCAGTGTGTGCCGTGTGTTCACAATCAATTTATGGGCTGAGTGTTCAGAAATTCAAGTGATTGAACCGTGTGTTCAGAATGCAAACAGAATGCATGAAAAATTCATAATATGTTGCAGAAAAGGTAAGAACGAAGTAAATACCTCTCGTGCCTCATGGGAGAGGTGATACTCTGGCTCCCGCAGAAGGAGATCCCCGGGTGCTCGCTCGTCGAAATCGGTGAAGTGATAGAAAACAGCCCGCGGAAGAATATGTGTCGGTGGGTCGTACCTCTCAGGTATGAAAGGTCGAACCCTCGGAGGCAGAGCCATGATATTAGGATCACCTCCGGCGTCCGGAGGGCCTCCACCGTGGGGGAAATGACCAGCCATTTTAGAAAATCTGCAAAAGGGGCAAAAATGAGCAAAAATGAGCCAAAATTGGAAAAAGTCAACAAAAGTAAACTCTCGGGAAATGAAAAAGTCAACAAAAGTCAACTCCCGAGAAAATCTGCCAAATATTGAGACAAACTCACCTCAAGTGGCGAAAATGAGAAAAGAAGCCTCGAAATCAAAATTTAATCGGTTCAAAGTGCTTAAAACTGAAAGATTTCGCGAAAATAACTTGCGTGAGACGTTGGAAAACGCGTATAGAGCACAGATTTGAGGGAGAAAATGGTTTGGGAAGCTGGAGGAGATGATTTCGGAGCTACACTTGTGAGCACAAAGTGTTTGGATGAGTGGATTTAAAGAAAAGAGGATGAAATGACAAAATTGCCCACGGATTTGGCTAGGTGGCCGGCCGGCCACCTTTCCTGGCAAGCTGGCTACCTCCTTGCTTTCCCCCTGGCTGGTGGCCTCCCCTTGGGAAGGGAATTGGCCGGTGGTGTTCCCCACATGCCCCCCAAGGTCCCTGCAAATTTTGGGGAGGATTGGAGTCCCCGGGACCTGAAAAAGTACAAGAGAAGTGCACTTTCTGTCGCGAAATCGCTCCACCAGAACCTCAGCTTCAACTTCCGATGCGTGTCTCATCATTACTCATCGAAAGTGAGATATATCCTTTTGAACATGTTGTAACCTCTCCGGAGGTGAACCGGAGGCCGCGATCGAGTCGCCCTCGCTGAAACGCGCATTTCCTTGCTCGTTGTTTTGTGACAAACATACATCCTGGTTTATGCTTGTTCTGCATTATCATGCACATAACTTTCATTCTCATGCACATACTTGCATTGTTATGAACGTCTCTTTGATATCACCAAGCCTCCGTGCTTAAACTCGCGTTGTCACGCGCGTTTCTTCCCGCATTGCGATGCACTTTTCCATCGACACCGCGTTTGTATGCGTTCGAAATCACATTGAACATATGTTGTTAGATATGTTGTGCTTGTTGAGTTTCTTTCTTTTGCAGGCGCGATATTGTATGTACGGCTCATTTGAAGTTGGTGCGACCAGATGAATCGCGCATGTATCGTATCTTCTCCGTGTGAGACGCGACGAGAATTGAATAATTCTCTGCATTCCTAACTGCATGAAATGTAGTTGTTGCTTTGCATTCTTGCTTAAAACTGTTGCATCTATTTGCGAATACTAGATTCATTACAGCTTGCTGTATTTGCATGATCATCAAGTCACATCTGGCCTTGTGCATACCGTTTTGCATTTTGCCCCCTGCCTGCGGGCACATCTCTGTTTATCTCACCTGTTTGTCTAAGTCTTCGGCCTTGTAAAAAATGGGTCGTCTCTGGGCTTTGACATTGACTCCCGTCACTTATGACTTTCGAGTTCTGTCAAAGAAGGGCAACTGTAGGCATCCCATTTTTGACCGACCTTAAGACTCAGACGTCACCGATTGAGCGCTTGGTGATGTTGCATATCGTGCTCATTCAGAGGTTTCAGAGTCTCGGCTGCGAGCCTTGCCTCCGGACTTCCAGACTCTTTCATGCTTTGCCTCAGTTTGCGAACCAGGCTCGGTTTTCTCTGTTTCTCTTCCAGAAGGGAGGGAGAGGTCTCATAGATCATCTCTCAGTGGCCGTAGGCTATGTTTCATGGTCGTAGGCCATTTTGCCCGTTTGGAGTCTGGTTTCTGATTTTTCGGAGCCGTTGGCTGTGTGCCTCTGTTCGGGACCGCTTAACCACCTCCGTTTGCTCTGGTTTTTGGCATGCATCTTATTTACTCCCTTTTGAGGGACACTGTGGTCCGAGAGACCAACTTCGTGGTCGAACACCACTTCCGGTGCCTAACAGTCAGTTTTCGGGGCCCCGGGCTGCGCGTTTCGGCCCCCGAACCTTCATTTTGCATCGGTTTGGGCTCATTTTTGGCAGGGATCACTGTTTCATTGTTAGAAAGGTCGTAGAAGGGTGGGAGGCCAGTAATTGTTCGGGCAACCAGTTTTATTCCTCCATCGCCCTCCATCGCCCGTTTTTCTCACTTGAAAGCCAATGTTGACCACCCTAAGGCCACTTTTTCTAGCCCTAAACCACATATTTGTGTTGTACACACCTGGGAGGCCACCAATATCACATGGCCGGCCAGTAATTGTATGTGACCCTTTTGAACCCCTCCTAAAAGTGGCCTTTTCTCTCTCCTGGTTCACTTTCTCCAGTTTTTGACCACATGGTTGTGTTGAGCACACATGGGAGGCCACCAATCTGAGGTGGCCGGCCACTAATGTTTCCTGACCCTTTTGACCCTTGGCCGGCCGGCCATGGGGAGGGCCGGTCGGCCACCTGGAACCTTTCTAACCGGCCGGCCTTGCTCCTCCCTTCTGGTACTTCACAAATATGTATTTTATTTCCCCCCAGATTGTGTATCAGGGGGGGTGCCTTTTTTGGGGGGAAATTTGAAATTCATTTCCCCCATTTTCCCCTACTCTTGTGCCTATATATCCAGTAGCTCCAGCTGCATTTTGAAGGGTTAGAAGCTTTGGTCTTAGTCTCCTACATTGCATCTCTCTCTCTCTCTACATTTCAACCCTCAAAACCTCCCAAATCTTACACCCATTCTACTTCATCTCCAAGCCAACCAATCCATACTCCATACCAGCAGCTTGGAGGCTCTTTCCAGAGGCTAGGAGCACCACTTCTCTGGCCAAGAGTTGTTGTTTCATTGGGCTACAAGGGTAAGCCACATTTTCCCTCTTTTTAAGCTTATTTTGCATGCTATCTAAGCCATACTTGCTTACATTTTTGGGCTCCGACCCTAACTGAAAATAGCATTATTTTGAGCTCTTTTTCATGTTTGTCTAAGGGCCTATCCCTGTTTGAGGCTTCCTTTTTACACTTGCTTCTTTACCTCTCTTGTATGCCTCTTTCTTGCATAGTATTTTAGGCCTATTTGTGAACTGTTTTGAGCTTTGTTATAAACTAAAAAGTGGCTTATTTTGATCTCTTATTCAACATTGTTGAAGGGCTCTTCACTGTTTGAGGCTCCCTTTTGTCACTTGCCTCTTTATCACTCTTTTGGCCTTATTTTTGCATGTTTTGTTAGCCCCTTGTGCTTGTATTTTTCGGCTCTGGTTCAAACTATAAATAGCCTTATTTTGACCCCCTCTTCATGTTTGATCAAGGGACTTTTTCTGTTTGAAGCTCCATTTTTGCTCTGTGTTTAAACCTCTTTTTAGGCCTTATTTTGCATAGTATTTTAAGCTTGCATGTGCACTGTTTTGGGTTTGGTCACTAACTGTAAAATGCCATGTTTTGGGCCCCTCTTCAACTTTGTTGAAGGGCCCTCCTCTGTTTGAGGCCAGAAACCGTCACTTGCTTCTTTGTCTCCCTTTTGGCCCATTTCTTGCATAATAGTTTAGCCATACTTGTGTTTGTTTTCGTGGTATGTTGTAAACTTTAAAGTGCTTCATTTTGAGCCTCTCTTCAACTTTTTTGAAGGGCTCTTGGCCATTTAGGGCCAGAAGCTGCTACTTGCTTCATTATCTCTCTTACGGGGACATTTTTGCATGTTGGTTTAGCCCTATTTGTGTTCACCTTTTGGCCTTTCTCTAAACTGGAAAAATGCATGTTTTGAGACTGTCTTGACTCTGTCTTTGCACTTCATGTTCAAATAATGCATTCTTTGTATAACTATAAGTCATTCCATGTGCCTAATTTTGTGTTTCGGGGTCCATCTCATGCATCGGGTGCCATGTTTCCATGTTTCGGGGCTTTTTAGCATCATGTTTTAGTGCTAAAATTTTCTTGTTTGCATATCATGTTCCATGCCTTGCCATGCTTTGTTAGAGTGGCATTCGTGCCTTAGGTTCGTCCTCGGTTTGTGTACACGTGTGCACGCATATCGAGTGTCTCATTTTCATCTAATAGCCTCCTATGTGAGTGTGGCTGAGGTCCACTTGTGTTGGTGTAAGTCCATTATGCATTGTGTATGCCATTTCATTTCATAGCATTGTGTATGCTAAGTTGTATGTTAGCGCATTGTGTATGCCATGTTACCTTGTGCATCGTGTATGTCATTTCATAGCATTGTGCATGTTAGGTTGTATCTTAGTTTGCATTCATGCATGTCATGCATATTGCATTGTGTTTGGGATAGGAGTTAGCCTGAGCACGGGAAACGAGGGACGTTTCGTACTCTGAGTGACGGAACGTGTCTCAATTTCCCAGTCACCGACACTCCGGATTATCCATGATGGAGTTAGGTCTTGTTGTGTTTTCCTGTGCATTCATTTCATATTGAGTTGTGCAATTTGACTCCTCGGCCATCATGCATCGAGATGCGTGATTGGTGGCACGAGGATCGAGGCATGCATACATTTGTGAAAATACATTGCCATGCCCCTTTCCTGCTCTCTGTTGCAGCAAATCAAGAATCAACAGTCTCCGGGGCTTGGCGCGCTTTCCAAAAATTATTGCAAAACAGAGGCTAATTGGGGCATCACAGTGGATTTCTGTGCAAAGGCAACCCGGATATGCATCATTCATCATCTGAAGAAGAGTCAAGGCAGTCCTTGGCTTGCATGCCAGTTCATTGTTTTCTTAGTTAATTTGGTAATTAATTATGATTTTTGTACATATTTGGACTGTATTATTTATTTGGACTGTACTATTTATTTGGGAATGTATATTATTCGGACCCTCTGCGCAAGGGCAATGTTGTAATAAGTGTGCGTGAGTGTGATGTATGTCTTTCAACCCCACGTCTTTCTTCCCTTTTATTTACCTGCTTATGATGGTTAGATTAGGGCATGTTTCAATTAGCATACAGTATGATAGCATGTTTGTATTCATTCATCTGTCTTGCATGCACTGGGCTCGGCACATCATACTAACTGCATTTGTATTTCAATTCCAAGTTGGATACTTGATAGCTGTTGCATCTCATATGCCATGTTTAGAACAACCGAACCTGCTATAGTTGCATTTTTGCATGTGTTGCATTAGGGATTTCTGTATACTTAGGATCATGCATGGATTTCTAATCGGTTTCTATTTTGGCTTGGAGTACTTAGTGAGTTTTACGCTTTAGCATCCTTACATGCGTGTGAGTGACTGCCATGAATAGCATGCTTACCATGAGGCTATATGCTTATGTGATATAACTGCCTTGAATGCCTGTGGGTGGGAGTTAGGTTGTTTGGATTGGGACAAATCATCAACTGTGAGTTTTAAGCCCACTAGATAGTGGCAAAACCGTGTTTTTCTAAGCCCACCTGAGGGTGGCAAAATCTGCATTTTAAGCCTACCTGCGGGTAGCAAACCATCTTTCAAAAACAAACATGAAATGTTTTGTTCCAATTCAGGCGACCCGGTCTATACTTGTATGCTGTGCGCATCAAATAGTGAATCTAGGCTAATAACCGGAATAAGAGCACACAATATTTTCAAAACTAAATATCATGGTAGTAGAGGCCGATCTTTGATCGGGCGAGCGGGGGTGCTCACGAAGTAACCTTCCCCAATCGTACCCAAGTTCCCAAGCCAAGGCAACTTTGGTGTTGACGGACACGTGGCCTTAGGCAATGAGTCAGGGTTTCCTAAATTTCCCAAAAATAAAATATTTAGGTGGCGACTCTGGATCTGGCAAAGCAGTCCATGTTTGGCACTTCTTTCAAAAAAATCTGTTTTCTCAAAATGATTTGCCGGATTTGGACTCTTTGGTTCAAGATTAAGAACCGTGACACAAATTGAGTCCGAGCTGTAGCGAGGTCCCCCGCGGATCCTGTCTACACCAACCTAGAATAAAGTGTTTGGTTTATTCTGACCGAACGTCCTGCAGCCTGGATCCTTATCCTGGGCTTAGGAGGAGTGTTGGTTTAATCCAGCCAACCTCTAAGTTGGTTTTTCCAGCCAACCTAGAATAAAGTGTTTGGTTATTCCGACCAAACGTCCAGCAGCCTTTATCCTGGGCTTAGGAAGGTTGTTGGTTTAATCCAACCAACCTCTAAGTTGGTTTTTCCAGCCAACCTAGAATAAAGTGTTTGGTTATTACGACCAAACGTCCTGCAGCCTGGATCCTTATCCTGGGCTTAGGAAGGGTGTTGGTTTAATCCAGCTAACCTTTAAGTTGGTTTTTCCAGCCAATTTAGAATAAAGTGTTTGGTTATTTCGACTAAACGTTCTGCAGCCTGGATCCTTATCCTGGGCTTAGGAAGGTTCGCAGTTGGTTATTCCGGCCAACTGTGTTTTTTATGCCCCTAACTCACTAATTCACTAAAACAAACTTTTACAGCAGAAAATGTCGATACTGAAAAGAAAACTGCTTGTTTTATTGAGAAAGGGAAAAATTACACATACTTTAATAAGAACAAAGCTAAAAATAAAATAACTTGAGATTGGCAGTATTCCATGGCCTTGGAATTGTCTTGCCGTCCTCATCTTCTAAGTGGTATGCCCCTTTGCCTACTAATCCAACCACTTTGTAAGGTCCTTCCCAATTAGGCCTTAACTTTCCATCTCTTGGTACCAAGGTGTTTTCCATCACTTTGCGTAGTACCCAATCTTCGATCTTGAATTGTCTTGGATGCACTATTTTGTTGTACTTTCTGGACAATTCTTGTTGGTATGAGGCGATGTGAACCAGTGCTCTTTCTCTTCTTTCCTCTGCAAGGTCGAGCTCCAATGTTATGGCTTCGCCATTCAAGTCTGGATCGAAATTCTCGCTTCGAATTGTGGGGAGGCCAACTTCTAATGGGATTACTGCCTCCATACCATAGGCTAAGGAAAATGGAGTTTCTCCTGTTAACCGCCGAGGTGTGGTGCGGTGTGGTAAGCCCATAAAACATGAGGGAGCTCTTCTGCCCACTTGCCTTTGGCTCTTTCTAACCTTTTCTTCAATCCATCCAAGACTACCTTGTTTAATGCTTCTACCTGACCATTTGCTTGGGGATATACCGGTATAGAATTGTAGAACTCTATCTTGTACTCTTCACAAAAGCCTCTGAAAATTCTGTCGTCAAACTGAGTGCCGTTGTCTGAGATTAGGGCTTTTGGTATGCCAAACCTAGTGATGATGTTCTGCCAAACAAACTTCTTTACGTCTTTTTCCTTGATTGATGCCAATGCTTCTGCCTCCACCCACTTTGTGAAGTAGTTGGTTGCTGCAAGAAAGAATTTTCTGTTGCCTGGTGCTATTGGAAATGGTCCTACTATATCTAACCCCCACATTGCGAAGGGCCATGGGCTGGTTAGGGGTAGAAGTTCTCTGGCAGGTTGGTGTATTTGGTGTGCGAACTTCTGACACTTTTCGAACTTTTTGACATACTTTTCTGAGTCTGCTTGCATGTACGGCCACCAATATCCTTGCGAAATTGCTCTGTAAGCTAGTGATCTTCCTCCTTGATGGCTTCCACATACGCCCTTGTGTATTTCGAATAAGAATGATTCCACTTTGCTGGGATTAACACACTTTAGGTAGGGTCCTAAGAACGACTTTTTGTACAATGCTAGAGATGGGGAGAGCCAAAATCGCTGTGACTTCACTCTTATTCTGTTGGCCTCTTTCTTCTCTTCTGGTAAGATGCCGTCTTTTAAGAATAGGATGATGGGATCCATCCAAGAAGGGCCTAGCTCTGCGCAACATATCTCTTTTGCTTCGGGGTCTTCAATGCTTGGTCTAGGTAGGTAGTCAATCAGTAATGGATGAGGGATGGAGGTATCTGCCATTGAGGCGAAGCCTGCTAGTTTGTCTGCTCTGCTGTTTTCCTCCCTGCCGATCTGTTCTATCCACACCACTTCAAATTTCTTGATCTCTGTTCTGACCAACTCTTGGTACTTGGCCATCCTGTCATCCTTTGCTTCGTAGTCGCTAGATATTTGGTTTACCACCAGTTGTGAGTCGCTGTAAACCATTAGCTCGGTGGCCTTCATGTAGAATGCTGATTTGAGGCCTATAAGAAGCGCTTCATACTTCGCTTCATTATTTGATGTTGGGAAGCCAAGGTTGACTGCTTGCTCCACTACTAGGCCGTCTAGAGAGATGAGGACTATGCCAAGCCCTGCTCCATGCCAGTTGGATGCTCTATCCACGAAGAGCTTCCACATCTCTCCAACGAACAACTTCCAGCAAGTGGAGGGATCAGATGACGCCTTGGGATCTTCCATGTTGCTGGTGTTTTCTTCAAGGTCCATGCTTGCTATCTGCCCCTCACTATCTGATTGCACCAAATCTTTATTTGTTGGTGAGTCTTGACTTGGTGTAACATGGTTTGCTTCATCCTTCCTTGCTTTGCTTTGGTCTACCTTGGGGTCTGACTGAGTATCCTGTATCAGGGGTTGCACTATTCCGGCGTCAACTTCCATCCCTAGTTAATTTGTTTACCAGTCGATCAAGATATGATGACTGGTGTGAATTTCATGACAAAATCTGCCAAAGCTTGAGCCTTTATCGCAGTCCTGGGTTGGAACTTGATGTCGTATTGTCCCAACTCTACTACCCACTTTAGAATTCGCCCAGAAAAGTTTGCCCTTTCAAACAAAGCTTTTAATGGGAAGGCTGTGAGGACAACTATGGTGTGGGCGTGAAAGTAGTGCGACAAGTTCCTTGAGGCCATCATCAAGGCCAATGCCAGTTTTTCCAGTGGCAAGTACCTCATTTCGGCGCCCAGCAATGTCTTGCTGACATAAAAGATGGGCAGATGTTGGACTCCTTCCGCACGGACCAACACTGCACTAATTGCGTGCTGTGAGACTGCCAGGTACAAGAAGAGTTCTTCTCCAAGTATTGGGGTTACTAGTAGTGGTGGAGAAGACATGTATTCTTTCAAGCTTTCCAGAGCGCGGTCGCATTCTTCGTCCCACTCAAACTTGGCCTTTAAAGCATGAAAAAATGGTCGTAGTCTGTCAGACAACCGGCTTATGAACCGATTGAGCGCAGCTGCCATGCCGGTGAGATACTGCACTTCTTTTACTGAGTATGGTCTCTCCAAATCCTGAATTGCCTTGATCTGAGAGGGGTCTGCTTCTATGTCCCGGTTGGTCACCAAGAAGCCTAGGAATTTGCCAGATCCTACTCCGAACGCACACTTAGACGCATTGAGGCGCAACTTGTGTTTCTTTAGGATCTCAAACATTTCACCAAGGTCCTTGAGATGGTCATTCCCATCCTTGCTCTTGACCACCATGTCGTCGATGTAAGCCTTCATTGTTCTGCCTAACAACGGTTCAAACATCTTGGTGACCATCCGTTAGAATGTCGCCCTTGCGTTTTTTAGGCCAAAGGGCATGACCTTGTAGCAATACAGTCCTCTTGGAGTTGTAAAGGATGTGACCTCCTGATCTGGTTCATGCATGGCGATTTGGTGGTAGCCTCTGTATGCATCCAAAAAGCTAAGTCGGTTGTGCCCCGTCGTTAGGTCTACTAGTTGATCTATCCGTGGTAGAGGAAAGCTGTCTTTTGGGCACGCCTTGTTGACCATTTTGTAATCGACGCAGACACGTCACTTGCCATTCTTTTTTGGCACTACGACTGTGTTGGAGATCCATCTTGGGTAGTGTACCTCTCTGATTGCTCCTGTCTCCAGCATGTTTCCCACTTCTTCCGCTACTATCTCGGCATGGTGGAGTGCCGATCTACGTGTGCGCTGAATGATTGGTCTAGCGGATGGGTGAACATTGAGTTGGTGACAGATGAAGTTGGGATCAATGCCTGGCATGTCGTATGGTGTCCAGGTGAACACTTCGATGTTAGAGGTCAAAAATTCCAAAACCTCTAATCTCTTAGTGCTGGACAACGACGAACGGAGCAAAAAGAACTTATCCGGGTTCTTTTCATCTATTCTTACCTCTACCAAGTCTTCCACCGCTTTCTGATTAGCTGTTTTGCCGACATCTGCGAACAGTTCATTGCTCTCAGGTTCTTCCACCGAATGAACGTATCCTTTGGCAGCGCGACTGCCATTCACTGTGACAAAGCATTGCTTGGACATAATCTGATCTCCATAGACTTCTTAAATTACCCCGGTGTCGTTGGGGAACCGCATTACTTGGTGGTAGGATGACGCCACCGATCACATGGCGTGCAGCCATGTTCTGCCCAAGATGATGTTGTAAGTGGAAGGAACTTTTAATACCCAGAACTCCACTTGTTTCGTTACGCTTCCTGCTCTAACTGGAAGAATTATTTTGCCAACTGGCCATTATGGCATCGAGTTGAATCCAATTAGGGGAGATACGGCAGGTGCCAAGTCTTTGTCTTGTAACTTGAATTGTTTAAATGTTTCATAGTACATGATTTCACATGAACTACCTTGGTCAATCAAAATCCGCTTGACGTCAAAATCTTTGACTCGGAGAGTGATGACTAGGGCATCATTGTGAGGGCAATATATCCTCGCCAAGTCTTTATCCGAAAAAGACATGACATTCGTGGCCTCCGTCTTCTCCTTCTTGATGGAAGGTTAGGCACTTAGTACCTCTCTTAAGTGCTTAGCCTTTTTAATTGATCCTCTGAGCTCGCATACACGCTCAGGTTCGAAGACTCCATGTATCACATTGATAATGCCTTGAGGTGGGGCGTCGATTGGCATCCCATTAGGGTTATTGTGGTCCTGGGGGGCTGGTTGCGCCCCTCCTTCAATGTATTTATCCAGGTGGCCTGCTGCCACCAACTCCTCCAGGTGCTGTCTCAATGGCGTGCAATTTTCAGTGCGGTGCCCCTTTTCCTTGTGGAAGGTGCACCGTGATCTTTCGTCGTAGTCCTTCTGAGCTTCCCCTAGCTTGGCTGGCCATTTGACGAAAGGCTCATCCCGTATTTCACTTAGAATTCGGTAGATTGGTTTCTTGAAGATCGTGGTTATGGCAGTGCGGACTCTCAACCATCTTTTATCCTGGTCCTCTCCGTTGTCTCGTTTGTCACGTCCGTTTCTGCTCGGACGATCTACCGCGTTGACCTTTGCTGAGGCCTTTTTCTCTGGTACTGCGGTCGTGCCAGATTTTGATTTGGCATGTGCGCCATCCTCCTCCACCCTGATGTGTTGATGCACTCTTTCCATCAAGGCTTCCATAGTGAGGGGTGGTGTCATGGTGATTAAGTCCCTTAGTCTGTTCCTGACCGGAAGGCCTCTCTTATACTGTGCGATGGCGAGATTGGTGGGACAGTCCCCAATTTGGTTGAAGGTCTCCCAATAGCGACTATTATAGGATCTTAGGGTCTCCTTGTCGCCCATGTCGATGGAGAGTAACTGGTCGATCTCTACCGGGGTTTTAGTGTTTGTTCTGAACCTTGTTACGAAGGCCTCCGCCAATTGCGTCCAAGAGGCTATGCTGCCTTCTGGAAGTTTTTCGAACCAAGTCAAGCCTAGGTCGCCAAGGCTAGATGGGAAGAGGATGCACATCAAAGCCTCGTTTCGCTGGTATACAACCATGACCTGGCGAAAGTGGCTCAAGTGTGAGTGGGGGTCCGTCTACCCCTCATATGTAGTGAATTTGGGCTGAAGGAAGCCTGATGGTAGGGGCGCGTTTTCAATTGCCGGAACGAATGGTGAGGTCTGTAGCCTCGCCAATGCCTTGTTCGTTGGTTCATAGGCAGGACGCGGTATTGGCATTCCAACCTCGACGCTTCCATGCGTCCGAGGAGCCAACCGCTGTAAGGCAGAAACTCTGTGTGGATCGCGTGCCCTGGCATCCTCCTTACATCGTGCCTTCTCTTCGAGCACGGTTCGGAAGTCGGACGATCTGGGCAACTCCGTCTGTCTGGATCTTGTTTGGTGCATATGCGAGGGCCAATAGGTGCTTCCTTCAGTGTACGACCTCTCAGATCTCGTCCTCTCAGACCTGGAGTGACGAGTTCTGGAGGACCTGGATTGAGTATCGCCTATCCTGAGGCATCTACTCTCTGCTTGAGAGGGCGTGGCATTCCTACCACGACCTTCCGAATGGCGAGGGGGCGTCTTGCTTGTGTGCCTCTCTTCTGTCGCCACTTATTTTCCCTTCATCTGGCGCTTTAGAGATTCCATGTCCGCTACCATCCGTCGTATCAATTCGTCCTGTTCCTTAACGCGATCTTCCAAAGCTTGAGGATCAATTCTCCGCCTTTGCCTTTCTGGACTCTGTGAACGAGAGTGATGGGGGCTGTTAGTCCGCCTTCTTCCCCTTGTATCCCTCTTGGGATTCTGTCTTTGTGGTTCTGAATCCGCCATAGGAGGGATGAGAGGTAGACCTTCGCGCCTCGCATCCCCTTCTGGTGTTTGTCCGTCGATGGCAGACTGTGGCAAATCTTCGTTGTGTGCCATTGATTCTGGAGAAGAAAAGTTTGATCAAGAGGTTTTGTTCTTGTCTGAATTCCCACAGACAGCGCCAATTGTACGGGAAAGAAATAAACCTTCTCGTATAATCCTGTTGATCAAGTCTGCGTTCCTCCGTATGTTGTCGCTTTATCCCCTGAAAACACAAACGTGAGCTAGCCGGCGGGTGTGTGCCGGAAACCTCTCCGATGCCTAAGTCAGCAAACTAGACAAATAGACAAAAGATCTGTGTATTCGGAAATCAAAGTTGTGTTACCTCTCCAAATGTGATATTTGTGAGCTTTTATAGGTTTCGCGTGGCATAATCCTAGTAGGACTTTTACTCCTCCATGCAGAGTCCTCCTAGGATTCATACTCCTGCATGATAATGCTTATCCTGCAACACCCCCCTCACTGCTTAAACCAAGTGAGATAGTTCTACCATGGCCAGACTACCACGACCGAAGTAAGCACGGCTATACTTAGCCGCAGAATGAACCGAACTATCCTTAGTTCGGTTCACTGCCCTTACCTTAGTTCCTTTTCCACAAACCATGGCATGCCCAAAACCGAACTAACTTTTAGCAAGGTTTAGACAGAGCTAGTTACACTGCGCCATGACCGGTATAAGTTCAAAGCACCTTTAAACTGGTCTATCTACAAAGCATCCTTCGACCCAACTAACATCAAGCCTCCCTCGAACCGAACTAACTTCTGGGCTTGGGACCGGTCTAACTTTAAGCCTCCTCAAGACCGGAGTAACTTTATGGCCTTTTTACTCAGCCCTTCGCACTTAGGCCCATAACGGTCTAGCTCGGCCCAATTTGCATATAAATTACCCTCTCAAAAATCATAACTAATATCATAATAAATTATAATTAAATATAATAACCGTTATAACTGAAATATATAATACACTTCAAAATGAAGTGTGTATTATAGAATTTCCATATACATAAGCTAGTACAACTAAAATGCTACACATGATGACTCAAGTATAGCAATAGCAATGATGACTCAAGAAGGCTCAGATTATTCACTTGACAATGAAGTGGGTGTTGACCAGCCAACAAAAAGACAAAACAGATTGGAACCAGTAAAAGAAGGAAGAGAGATTGGTTTAAGGATTTTGAGGGACTTGCATGCAGGTTGTGTACATATATATAGAAGCATGCAATTGCATTTAGATTAGGCTTTCTTTTTTTCTTTTCCATTTTTCCTTTTGAGAAATTACAACAATAGCAACAAAAATCCTTCTTTAACAAATAAATTTTTAATTTTTAATTTTTAATTTTATCAATTTAAATGTAAATATTTCATCCATCTTTCCTCTTTTCCTTTTTAAATCCCTATTTAAATTTATGATCCAAATACAATTTTATGTTTTTTGTCAATCAGACTCAATAGAAGACTTTGTTAACAAAGTGTGTGTTCATGACATGCGCTAATTGAACATCAAATTTCTGCAAAGTTGTATTTGAGTCTCTGCATAGTTGTGGTTATCTTCTATGGCATATGTGACTAGATTCTCTCTCATTTCTCCTTTATCTCCTTGTTTAAATCTCTTCCTACCCTACAATAAGAGTTCAAATATAATTCAATGCTACAATACACTATAAACAGGTCTCATGCACTGTGAGACACGAGATATGTCTCTTTAGTAACAAATATTTAACTTCTCAAATGATTATGTTATCTGAAACACAAGATATATCTTATTTCTTTAGTTCTAAATTAAAAAGAGTAACGGCTACCTCGCCATATGGGACAAGAGTCCCATGAGAGACCCAACATATCTTTTTAGTACTAAAGTGTTTGTAAGACACGAATATGTAAGACATAAAATATTTTTTAATGTCAAATATCTTGTCAAATGATTAACTCTTACCACATAAATAGAATAGGAATCCCATGTCATACACAAGAAGTCTTTTTATTAGAAGGAGCCTTGATAAATTATTATTGTTTAGTGATAATAAAAAATAAAAAATAAAAAAGTAAAAGGAAAGACGGAAAATGAAAAATGAAAAGACTCTCCTGTTAACACGATTAGAGTTAAAATAACTCATCACAACGTTACAAAATGAGACTAAAATCCCATGTGAGGCACAAAATATATCAATTTTGTACTTGATAACTTGTCAAATAATTAATTGTTACCACACAATACAGGATATGATTCCCACTGTAAGGCACAAGATATGAATAAAGCTTCGTCGCTCGAATTTTCCCCCCCCTAATCCCCCGAATGCCCAAAACGACGTCGTTTTGGGCATTCTTTTTTTTTTTTTTTTTCGTCTTCTTCAACGAGTCTGAGAGGGAGAGGGAGAGGGAGAGAAAGAGAACGAGGGAGAGGGCCAGCAGCCCGATCGCCGATCGTCACCACTGTCAGCAGAAGAAGAAATTGCCGCCTGTCAGAGCCTGTCGGTCACTGCCGCAGCTCCGACCCCGCCTCCGCCTCCTCCTCCCCCTGTGGTTATGGCCCCCTCCAGTTCTCCTCCTCCTCCTTCCTTCTCTTCTCTTCTCTTCTCCTTCTCTACTTCTGAAAAAAAAAAAATAGGGGGATTCGGGAGAGCTCATTTTCGAGCTCCCTAGCATTACTCCACAAGATATCTCTTTTGTATCAAATGCCTTGTTTAACAATTAACTCTTAATGATCAAAAGTAGTAAAAGAAAATGAAAAGGAAAAAATGGGGTCTCCTGATCATACTACTAGAATTGGAGTAACTCCTTACCACTACATAGTACTGAACAAAGATCTCATGTAAAATATAAAATATCTTATCAAATGATTACCCTTACTACACATGTGAGACATGAATTCAATTGTGAGACACAAGATACATCTCTTTAGTACCACGTGCCTTCCTAAATGATTAACTCTCAGTGATCAAAAGAAGAAGAAGCGAAAGAGGATCCCTTCTTACATCATGATCAAAGTTAGAGTAATTCATTGCTATCATATAATATGGGACAAAAATCACATTTGAGAAATAAGATATGTCTCTTAGTATTAGATGCCTTGTCAAATTGTTGACTCTTAATAATCAGAACAAATACAATAAAAAAGAAAGACATGGGAACCAAGTGTGCAACATTTCTCTATATACTAGATGCTTCCCTTGTTCTCATAGCTCTCTTACATTTTTGTTATAAGCTACTCATTGCTATTACACAATATTAAGGGATAGGAATCCTTCTTGAGTGAGACATGAGTTACATCTCTTTAGTATTAGATACTTTGTCAAATTATTAACTCTTAGTGATCAAAACAAATTACAAACCAAGTATATAAAAAAGAACAGTATGCAACAACATTTCTTCATTTGTCCTCTTCTCTCTCAGTAATTTAAAAAATAAAAATAAATAAAAAAACACCTCTTTAATCTACTGCATGCTCGTTTTATTTGTACCACACACAACCACAAATTGGAATATATTGTCATGGAAATTCATATATCCAGTGATAATATTGCACAACACAAATTGGTGAAATTTCTGGATCAAGTTCATTAATCAAAAGTGTAAGTCAAATAAATTTCAGAAATAGAATTTTTATGTATTACATTTGAACTAAGGTTTTTTTTTTTTTTTAAATAATAATTTATGGGATACATTTGAACCTAGTTAAATGTTTTGCTATTCATATTTATATTTACAAACACAACATTTCATCTATATTTTATATGGTCAATAATAAACTAGTGGAAAGAGACAAAAATAAAAATCATACCTTTCATTAAAAGTATTGATGCCAATTTCAAAATATATATGTCTTACTCTATAGTAATCATTTTATAATATTTTACTTAAAATTTTAATGTAAATCATGTGGTTTGCAGTTGTAGTACAGTCACATGCATTTGTATGCAATTTATAGAAATTAAAAGCCATAATACTCAAACAAAGTCATAGTAGAAAAATATAGCATGCATTAGATAAGTATAATATAATATTTTTGTTCGTACAAGGTTCATTGTCAATAAATTATATATTATTAGTGGTCAAAAACTTTAAAAGAATGATAAATGAAAAATTAAAGAAGACAAAAAGATAAAAGAAGTGATGTTTTATTGTTTAAAAAAAAAAGGGAGAGAGAGAAACCTCTCTATTAATCGTTCTCTCTTTCTTTACTCTTTAGAGGGAGAAAGTGGTGCTTTTAACCTTCCTCTCCTCTCTGTTTCTTCTCTTGTGGTTTCTATTACCATCCTAGCCACTATCACTCTTCTTGTCTCCATCATCAACTTGTCACCAAAAAAAACTTTCAAATTTAATCTCAATTCTAATTTATGACCAAGATTCGATGTTATTAAACGCGTTGTTATACGCTAGGCAACCACCTCAGATCTGTAATATTTTATTTTGTAATGTAGAGACGAGAATTAAGGTATCAAAACTATCAGTTGCGATAATGGACAGATTGTGAAGATGATGTGTATTGTTTGTTTGATGGTGATCGTTTTCTTTTGTTTTGTTTTTTGCCTTTTGTTTTGTTTTGTTTTTTTTTTTGTATCAATCTCTCTATGTAGAGGTTTCTTTCTTTCATGGAGGCTTTCTTCTCCCTGTTTGAAGGTTTATTTTTTCTTCTACATGGAGACTTGTATACTTCCACTACAAAAAATTAAGGTTTTTTTTTTTTTTTATCAGCAAAGAAAAGTAACTTTATTGATAAAGGAGAAGACAATTACATCAATAAAAAAAGGAGAAGGATGAGTGCAAAAAGCATCATAGTGAACCAAATCAATCCCAACTAGGTTGGCACCGATAAGGCCGCCCAATCATATGCTAGCACACCATCAAGAGTTGGTGAGTAACCAACCACAAACACTGAAGCCAACCTCACCCAAGCATAAGAAAACCAAAACTAACAAACTAACACACATAAAGAAAGACAAGAAACACCAACAAACACAAAATCAGCAGCATAAGCACCACAAAATCAGCAGCCATAATGCACACCAATGACCCGGCAGACATACAAACCAAAAGCAGAGACATCGGCATTACTTGCTAACTCGCTTGGACAACAGCAGAAATAGGACCAGGGCAGACACTAAAACTATTGTAACTGATAACCAACATTCTAGACTATGGAGATTGCCAATTTCTTGTGGTAATGAACCACAAATTAGCATAGCAGCCACCATATCATTTCAGATCATTCATCATTCCACAAGTTAACAAAGCAGCCCAACAAAGGTTACAAATTAGCATAGCAGGCACAAGACAGGTAGACTCCATTGGCAGTCACCATACCACAACTTAGCAGCCACAATACCATTTCTGATCACTACACATGAGCACCACATGCTTATTGTTTTGAGCTTTGAACATTCTAAAAAAAAAACACAGATGAATGTTTCATAACATTCATCATTCCACAACTTAATAAAGCAGCCCAACAAAGTAGCCATCCTACCACACATGTTACAGGTTATCTCCTCTACCCAGGTCAGTGACCCTGATGCAGTACTCAACACCAGTGCTGGACATCAAATCCAGAACTGTAGACTCACAGATAACAGAACATCAATGCATCACAGAGTCACTCTTTAATCAACCCAACCACATCATGACCTTACTTCAAATTGTTGGCTGCTCTAATGGACTGAAATCTGCTCAATACCCCAAGCACTCCACTGTGTAGCATTTGAGTCTCAATACAGCCATAAGAATAAGAAAAACATCCTTACCAGATCGATATGCACAGCATCAGAGCTCGCCCATACCAGAGGCACTTCATGAAGCTCCTAAACACCTTCTAACTTGGTGAAAATTGAACACAATATCATTAACTGAAAAAGAGCTACCAGTAAAATGGGATCTCATCCAAATTGATATCCTCACCTTTATACACTCACACAGATCATGAATATGAGGGTGAACTGCCTTAAAAACACATTCATTACAATATCTCCACACGGACCACAAGACTGCTGCTGGTAAGACTCTTCACACCTGCTTAACTTTCTTCTTAAACTTCCAACACAACCACCAAAGAAATAAATCATCAATGGATCTGGGAATAGCCTACTGAAAGCCCCACCATTCAACTATAGCAGACCAAATCTTCTAGACAAAAGGACAATGAAGCATAATATGGTCAATTGATTCATTGTCCTGCTAACAGAAAATACAAGTCTGAACATCTTCCCCTGCCAATATTCCAAACCTATGCAACAACTCTTTTGTTTTAAGTCTACCTCGCCAAGCTAACCAAGAGAAAAATTTTGTTTTAGGTGGTGAGAAATTATTCCATATAATATCAACTGACCTGTGACAGGGACCATCATTAATCAAACCCCAATCATAAGCAAGATGAACCTTGAATGTACCTGACTGTGAGGACTTCCACCCCAAACAATCAATTGAGTCACCTCTTAGAACAGGCCCAGTCCCAAAAACAGTGATAAATCTGGCCAACTCACCTTCTTCCCAAGTCCGAAGTTGTCTTTTGAAATTGAAGCCCCACCCATATTGACTAGACCTTCAAGCTACCTATATGCTCAAGGAACTGTCTTTATCAATAACCAGTTGGAACAATCTACAGAATTGACTTGATAGATTTGTTGTACCCATCCAAGTGTCTACCCAGAAACTAATCCTTTCTCTATTACCTATTAGAATTTCCACATTATCCTTATAATATTGGAACAGACTTCCATTTTTGTGGGCCATTTCTGTGGGCTACAGAAAATATATCCTTCCAAATCTGAGATGCTTGGCCATGAGCAATCTGATCAGGGAACTATCTTCCCCCAAAGGAGCCATACTTCTCACAGATAACCATCTTCTACAATGCCTCATCCTCCTGCCCATACCTCCACCACCACTTCAACAACAAACTGTCATTAACGAGCCTGAGATTTTTGATTCCCAGCCCACCTTGTTTCAGACTCATACAAACTTCTTTCCACCGTACTAAATGGAGTTTCCTGACATACTCTGAGTCACCCCACAAAAATTATGCTTGAATCCTGTCAATCTCTTTTGCAACACACTCTAGCATTTTAAAAATGGACAAGTAATTGTAGACGTCCCCGAACGTCCCGGGAGGGAAATCCTGTTTTGTTCATTTGGGCTCACTACAGTTCAGGACTCAATGTCACGGTCCTGTATCTAATCTCACAGAGTGCAATGCAAGACCGATGAATCATCAAAGAGTCCAAATCTGGCAAATCATTTTTGAAAACAGATTTTTTTGAAAGAAGTGCCAAACATGGACTGCTTTGCCAGATACAGAGTCGCCACCTAAATATTTTATTTTTGGAAAAATTTAGGAAACCCTGACTCATTTGCCTAAGGCCACGTGTCCGTCATCACCAAAGTTGCCTCGGCTCGGGAACTTGGGTACGATTGGGGAAGGTCACTTCGTGAGCACCCCCGCTCGCCCGATCAAAGATCGGCCTCTACTAACCATGATATCTAGTTTTGAAAACATTGTGTGCTCTTATTCTAGTTATTTAGCCTAGATTTACTATGTGATGCACACAACATACAAGTATAGACTGGATCGCCTGAATTGGAACAAAACATTTCATGTTTGTTTTTGAAAGATGGTTTGCTACTCGCAAGTAGGCTTAAAATGCAGATTTTGCCACCCTCGGGTGGGCTTAGAAAAGATGGTTTTGCCACTATCTAGTGGGCTTAAAACTCACAGTCAATGATTTGTTCCAATCCAAATAATCCAACCTTCACCCACATGCACTCAGGCAGTTATATCACATAAGCATATAGCCTCATGGTAAGCATGCTATCATGGCAGTCACTCACACGAATGCAAGGATGCTAAAGCATAAAAACTTATCGAGTACTCCAAGCCAAAACAGAAGCTATGTTAGAAATCCATGCATGATCCTAACTATACAGAAATGCCTAATGCAATACATGCAAAAAATGCAGCTATAGCAGGCTCGGCTATTCTAAACATGGCATATGAGATGCAACAGCTAACAAGTATTCAACTTTGAAATTGAAATACAAATGCAGTTGGTATGATGCGCCGAGCTCGGTGCATGCAAAACAGATGAATGAATGCAAACATGCTATCATACTGTATGCTAATTGAAATATGCCCTAATCTAACCATCATAAGCTGGTAAATAAAAGGGAGAAAGATGTGGGATTGGAAGACATACATCACACACACGCACACTTATTACAACATTGCCCTCACTCAGAGGGTCCAAATAAATAATACAGTCCCAAATAAATAATACAGTCCGAATATGTACAAAATCCTAATTAATTAACAAATTAATCTAGGAAAGCAGCAAATTAGCATGCAAGCTAGGGACTGCCTCAACTCTACTCCGGATGATGAATGATGCATGTTCGGGTTGCCTTGCGCGGAAATCCATTGCGATGCCCCAATTAGCCTCTGTTTACAATTAAGCCCGGAATATTGCACGAAGCTCCAAAAGACTGCCGGTTTCTGATTAGCTGCAACAGAGAGCAAGAAAGGGGCATGGCAAAGTATTTTCACATATGTATGCTTGCCTCTATCCTCGTGCCACCAATCACGTATCCCGATGCATAATGGCCGAGGAGTCGAATTGCACGACTCAATGTGAAATGAATGCACATGAAAACACAACAAGACCTAAACTCCATCATGGGTAATCCGGAGTGTCGGCGACAGGGAATTGAGACGCGTTTTGTCACTCGGAGTACGAAACGTCCCTCGTTTCCCGTGCTTAGGCTAACTCCTATCCCAAACACGATGCAAATGAGATGGCATACACAATGCGACTAACATACAACCTAGCATACGCAATGCTACGAAATGGCATACACAATGCTCGATGTAACATGGCATACACAATGCTTTAACATACAACCTAGCGTACACAATGCTATGAAATGGCATACACAATGCATGATGGACTTACACTAACATGAGTGGACCTCAGCCACACTCACATCAGTAGCCATAAGATGAAAATGAGACACTCAAAATACGTGCACACATGCACGCAAACCGAGGACCGATCCTAAGGCACAATATGCAACTCTAACAAGGCATGGCAAGAGATGCAAGATGG
Organism: Camellia lanceoleosa; assembly: GCA_025200525.1. NCBI lineage: Eukaryota > Viridiplantae > Streptophyta > Magnoliopsida > Ericales > Theaceae > Camellia > Camellia lanceoleosa. The sequence goes on along the minus strand of JANUSC010000047.1, from coordinate 843,008 downwards.
CATACAAACATGTAATTTCCAGCACTGAAACATGATGCTAAATGGTCCCGAAACATGGAAGCATGGCACCCGATGCACGAAATGAGCCCCGAAACTCAAAACTAGGCACATGCATTGACTTATAGCTATACAAAACATGCATTATTTGATCATGAAGTCTAAAGACAGAGCCAAGGCAGTCCCAAAACATGAACATTTCTAGTTCAAAGCATGACCAAAAGATGCTAGCATGATGGACTAAAATAGCATGCAATCTTAACTAGCAAACATGGGTTACATGGCATGTACATGAAGCAAATGAGAACTCATCAAACCAGAAAAAATCAGTGAATGAAACATGCCAAATCATGCCCAAATAACCTCTGAAATACAACCAACACATGCACAAATGATGGGTTCCTTTAGAGGGCCATACAAAGGGTTATTAAGCACATACAAGATAGACATGTAGCATGACCAAAAAAACTCTAGAAATCAAATATAATAACAAAGGGTTATTAAGCACATACAAGATAAACATGTAGCATGACCAAAAAAACTCTAGAAATCAAATATAATAGCCCTAAAACTCACCAAATTGGCCCTGAAATCAGTCAAAAAAGCATGCAAGATAGGGCCTCTTTGGAAGGCCAAAAATACCATAAAAAAAACAAGGTGAGAAGGGGTCACCCCCATCTGCTTTTGAGGCTCAAAACAGCACCTAAGCCACTGAAAATCCACTGGATTTCAGTGGCTAATAGGCCAAACCATGGCCAATGCAAGTGTTCTAATGCATGGCCCTAATCATGAAGAGATGAAGCATGCATAGGGGAAGATGACCCCAAAAAGTAAAGAGACCTGAATCAAACCTAAAGAAGAGGTCAAAAAAAGACTTTTTTCAGTTTTGGTCGAGGTTCAAAAGGGCTCGCAAATAAGGCTAATGTATCATGCAAAAACAGCCCTAAAAGAGAGATTGAACAAACAGGGTAGTAAATGACTTCAAACAGTAAAGTTCCCTTAAACAAAGTTGAAGAGGAGCTCAAAACATGACACTTTACAGTTTATGTTAAACCTCGAATATGCTCACAAGTAGGTCTAAGATATGATGCAAAAAAAGACCTACAAAGAGGGGTAAAGCATGCAAGGGTGTAGGAGGCCTCAAACAGAAAAGAGCTCTTGATAAAACATGAACATAAGTTCAAAATAAGACTATTTTCAGTTCAGTCCAAAGCCCAAAAATGCTTGCAAGTATGGCTTATAGATGAAGCAAGAAAAGGTAAGAAAAAGGGAAATATAAACTTACCCTTGTAGCACAAACTTCCAGCAGCTTTTGATCCAAGAAAAGGAGCTCATAACCTCTGAAAATCAGCCTCAAGATGTTGGAATGGAGTGTGGAGGTGATAGGCTATGGGTTGGTGTGTAAATGGTGCAAGACTTAGGGTTTTGGAGCTTTGAATCGTGAAAATGGAGGGAGAAAGGGGTGAGCTTTTTTTTTTGATTTTTTCTAACCCCTCAAAATGAAGCTTGAGTGCTGGTTTTATAGAGGGAGAGTGGCAAAGAAAAAGGGGGAAAAACAAATTCAAATTTTCCCCCAAAAAGGGAGACCCTCGGACAGAGGGTCTGATGTAAAACAGCTAGCATAGCTGTAATGCACCAAGAGAGAGAAACATGGCCGGCCAGATTCAAAAGGGTCAAGTGGCCGGCCGGCCACCTCCCCTGGCCGGCCGACAAGGGGTCAAAAAGGTCAAAAAGGATTGCTGGCCAGCCACCCTAGAAAGGTGGCCTCCCATATGTGTGCAACACAGCCGCATGGTCAAAAACTGAAAAATGTGAACCAGGAGAGAGAAAAATCAGCTTTTTAGAGGGGTTCAAAAGGGTCAAGAACAATTACTGGTCGGCCTACCCATACTGGTGGCCTCCCAGGTGTGTACAACACAAATATGTGGTGGAGGGCCAGAAAAGGTGGTCCGGGAGTGGGAAACACCAGCTTTCTAGTGAGGAAAACGGGCGATAGAGAGCGATGAAGAAATAAAACTGGTTTTTCAGAAAAATTGCTGGCCTCCCACCTTCCTACAACCTTTCTAACAATGAAAATAAGGTCTCCACCAAAAATGAACCAAAACGGATGCAAAACGAAGGTTCAGGGGCCGAAACACGCAGTTCGGGGCCCCGAAAACTGACTATTAGGCATTGGAGGTGGTGTTCAACCATGAAGTTGGTCTCTCGGACTACAGTGTCTCTCAAAAGGGAGGAAATAAGGTGTATGCCAAAAACCAGAGCAAACGGAGGTGGTTAAGCAGTCCTGAACCGAGGCATGCGGCCGACGGCTCCGAAAAACCGGAAACCGGGCTCCAAGCAAGAAAAATGGCCTACGACCACAAAATGTAGCCTACGGCCACTGAGAGATGATCTACAAGACCTCTCCCTCCCTTCGGGAAGAGAAAACAGAGAAAACAGGGCCTGGTTCGCAAACCGAGGCGAGGCACGAAAGAGTCTGGAAGTCTGGAGGCAAGACTCGCAGCCGAGACTCTGAAACCTCTGAACGAGCACAATATGCAATATCACCGAGCGCTCAATCATTGACGTCTGAGTCTTAAGGTCGGTCAAAAATGGGGTGTCTACAGTAATATACAAGTAGAGCAAATAACACAGATTTAATGAGCGTAACTCTACCAGCAAAGGACAATACTCTTCGCTTCCACCCAGATAATTTCTTCTTGAACTTGTCCACAACCGGCCTCCAAGTCAACCCCCTACTAGGACTGGCCCCCAATGGTAGACCTAAATACTTCAAAGGTAACTTCTTCCTTAAACAATGCAATTTGGCAGCAAACTGTTCAACCATTCCATCATCCACACCCACTCCACACACACCACTTTTGTAGAAATTAATCCTTAGCCCTAAAATTACTTCAAAACACCTAAAGATTCTTTTAATAGCCAATATTTCCGACCATTCTGCCTCACAGAAAATCACTGTGTCATCCACAAATTGTAACTGAGATACATTGAAACCAGCATCACCTACTGATATGCCTTTAAACAAACCCATCTGCTTGGCTCTTGAAATGAGGATATTCAACCCCTCAGCTACAACATTAAATAGAAAAAGGGATAGGGGATCACCTTGTCTTAATCCTTTCTGAGGACAAAATTCTGGTAATGAAGATTCATTTACAAGAACAGACACTCTTGCAGAGGAAATGCAGCCCTTTATCAAAATTCAAGGATCAAAATTTAGGGACAAAATTATTCTTTAGGGACTAAATATTTTTGTTGCGAAAAATGTCGTTATTATATTTTTAGCAACGAAAATTGGACATTAGTGATGAATTATTATCTATTTGGGACCAAATTTTTTGTCTCAAAAAATAAACCATTTTGAGACCAAATTATTTTGTCCCTAAAAGTCTATTTATTAGTGACATTTTCAAAATTTTGTTGCTAAAAATCTTATTTTTTTACATTTCAGGATGACCTTTTACCGACTATCCTAACGATAATAAAAATTGGTCCCTAAATGTCTTTTGTAATAAAATTTTCACTTTTAAAGACCAAAACATTTGGTTTCTGAAACTCTTATATGTTATAGTGTTCCTCTGTGGATCTTCTCTTTATCCTTTTTGGAATCTATTTACTACAATATACTTTATTAAATGACTTATTATCGGATTTACAATATATTAAGTATGACTTATTATCGGATTTATAATATATTAAGTCTTGTGCTTTTCTATTTAAAGAAATGTAAAAAAAAAGAAAAAAAAAAGAAGAAAAAGAATGCAATGCAATGCAATATTTAGGAAATTTTAAAACATAGGGAACAATTTTCAGGACTCCATTAATTTAGTGAAATTATGATAATAATTTTAGATTATTGTATAATGATCAAATAATTCATAATTTGAAAAATGAACCATAAGTCTACTTTGAAATTGCTTCAGCGCGTGAGTCCACCATCAATTTGTGTGGGAACACAAAATGGCTTGTATATCCAAGTTGTTTGGTATTAAACTCATTTTTTTAAAGATACATTTACCAAAATATGATTAAAAGGAGAAAGGAGGAGAAAGTGGTGCAAAACTCTCGTTTGTTAAGTGGTTATTTTAGTAGATTTTTTAATCTTTTATAAAAAAATATATGTATAAAAAATAAAAAAATAAATAAAGTATTGTCACTCCTAAACAATTTTGTTAGGTGTTAAAGTAAAGAGTAATGTAATTAGATAGTCAAAAAATCAACACGATAAATAGAATTTGAAAATATTTAGTAAAACACCAAATTCAATCAATTGTAACAAATTGCAATCTCTAAATACCATCAAATAAAATAAACCACACATATAAATATTTGAAAATTTTATTCATAAATTTCATATGTGAGAATATTGATTCATTTAGTCTTGAGAGCTTTCTTTTTTTTTTGAAACAGCCAAGAAAAACCTTCATTGATAATAAGATCATACAGGATGAAAATACACCAATGAAAGGAGAGGGGAAGGTTTGGAGAGACACCAAACCAAGAGGAACCAGAACAGACAAGAAAGAAAGAAGGAGAAAGAAAAGCAGGACAGCAACGCAAGGATGAACCCTGCAAACACCAGAACAGCAAGCACTACAGAGGCTAATGAGCCCAGATCATAACCAGCACTACAGAGGCTAAAGAGCCAACAGCAAACAAGCAAGCAAGCTTATGCCTCAATCTGATCAGAACCAGCACTACAGAGGCTAATGAGCCAACACATACACAGCAACCCAGATGCACACCAACACAAGAACAAAGAATACAACATCGACTGCATGTAAGCATTACACACTCCTCCCTGTGATGCAGCACCTAACTTGCTTAAGATTGAGAACAAAATCCTGAACAGAGAAGAGATGCTTAGAAAACCTCGATTTCAACCAAAGGGCAATTCTCACCTTGATGACTTCACACAACTCCCCCAAGTTAGGTACAGAAGCCTTAAACACTATAGCATTCCTGTGCTGCCAGATAGACCACAGCACAACCAGAGGCACTCCTCTCCAGATCAACCTCTCTTTACTCCTAACACCCTGACCTTCCCACCATAATAGGACTCCATTAACCGAATCAGGTAGGGCCCCCACAACATCCCACCACAGCAGCATAGAAGCCCACACCCTCCAAGCAAAGGGGCAGGTAATCAACACATGAGTCACAGTTTCTAATTCACCATTGCAAAATACACACAGGGATGACACCGAGTTGCTAAGGGCACCAATTCTTTGTAAATACCCTGCAGTCTTAACTCTGTGATGCCAAGCTAGCCACGTAAAAAATTGAACTTTTGGAGGCATGTAGGGGATCCACACTAATTTAGTGGACCTTACCGAAGGCCCAGCTGAAGCCATCACACCAGAATAAGTAGATAAGACAGTGAATAACCCGGAAGATGAAGCATTCCACACTGGACAATCTGCTTGAGCTGGAGAAGGAGCAGGGGCTGCTGCCAGGAAGTTTCTAAGTCTGAAAACTTCACTGACCTCCCAGTCATACAGCCTCCTTCTAAACTGACACATCCAATTACCATCTGCCACATTTTGATCATGCATAGATCTAAGCGACTCTTCTTTATTCACTACCAACCCATAGAGACCAGGGAATTCCTCTCTAAGACTTACTCTATTCCACCATTTGTCCACCCAGAATCTAACATTATTCCCATCTCCAATCTTAAGTTGAAAGTTATTCATGAAGAACTCCGAGAGGGTGTTACTAAACTCAGCAATGTTTACTATACCTCTCCAAACACTAGACATTCTACTATACGTAGAAGTGGGAGGAGACCAATCCTTGGTGTCCACCTTATACTTACTGCATACCACTCTTCTTCACAAGGCTTCCTTCTCAAACCCGAATCTCCACCACCATTTAATTAGTAGACAAGAATTAAACAACCTCACCCTTCTCAGCCCCACACCCCCTTGCTCCAGACTTTTAGATAGCCCCTCTCATTTGACCATATGCACATTTCTTCTGACTTCTGATCCACCCCATAGAAATGTAACTTGCAATCTCTCCAAAGTTCGAGCTACCCCATCCGGAATTTTGAACAAGGACATATAATACACAGGCAAAGAGGTAAGAGCAGATTTAATAAGAGTGAGTCTGCCAGCATAAGAAAGAGTCTTCCTCTTCCAACTAGCAAGTCTACTTCTAACTTTATCCACCACTGGTTTCCAGGTTGCTTTACTACTGGGGTTAGCCCCTAAAGGCTGCCCTAAATACTGCACAGGTAGCTTCTTGGTCTTGCAGTTTAGAATACCAGCAAATTTGCCCAACACATCATCAGCAACTCCCACCCCATAGACCTGGCTTTTGTGATAGTTAATTCTCAACCCAGACATAACTTCAAAGCACCTTAATATCTTCTTTAGGCTACTAACCTCCTCCAGTTCAGCTTCACACAACAATAGGGAATCATCAGCAAATTGCAAATGGGACAACACCACTCCCCCAACCCCAACTTTCACCCCTTTAATAACTCCTAACTGGAGAGCCCTAGATAAAAGCACGTTCAAACCCTCCGCTACCAAGTTAAACAAGAAAGGAGACAATGGATCTCCTTGTCTAAGTCCCCTCTGCGGACAAAACTCACTGGTAGGAGAACCATTAACCAGGACAGAAACCCGAGCTGTGGTAACACACTCCATAATCCATTCAGACCATCTAACACCAAACCCAAAATTCAGAAGCATTGAGTGCAGAAAGCCCCAATTTACTGAGTCATAGGCTTTTTCAAAGTCAAGTTTGATTATCACTCCCTTCTTCTTGGACCTCTTCCACCCTTCCACCACTTCATTAGCAATGAGCACTCCATCTAGGATATTCCTCCCCCCAATAAAAGCTGATTGAGTTTCACTAATAACACTGGGAAGCACAGCTTTAAGCCTAGCAGATAACACCTTGGCTAAGATTTTATACACTGAACCAACCAGGCTAATGGGCCTATATTCAGATAGACCCACCGGGTTCACCTTTTTAGGGACTAAGGTGATAAAGAAGTTATTCAAGCCCTTTACCAACCTACCATTTCTATGGAACTCCTTCATGAAATTAAACACATCCCCTTTCATTACCTTCCAGAATTTTTGAAAGCACAGCAAGTTGAATCCATCAGGCCCAGGAGCCTTATTACCATCACAATCCTTCACAGCTGCCTTAATCTCATCCTCAGAGAACTATACTTCAAGTGCTGCAGCCTGAGGACTACTCTGAATAGATTTGAACAATCCACCTAACTTAGGCCGAACCACCCACTCCTCTGTGAACTGCTTCCGAAAATGGTCAAAAACTTCCTTTCGAACACTGTAGGGATCCTCTACCAATGAATCCCCTACAGTAATGGATGCTAACTCATTCCTGCTTTGGCGTGCCCTGGCCATCACATGGAAAAATCTGGTGTTCCTATCCCCCTTCAAAGACTAATTCAACCTTGAGTTTTGTAAACACATCCATTCAACCATCCTACTCAATCTCCAAACCTCCTCTCTAAGAACCCTTCTTCTACTTACCTCCGCTTGATTGAGAATCCTGGATTCGGCTAGAAGATCAAGATTGTTCTCCTCCTCCTCTGCAGCTTTCAATTTAGATGAAACATTACCAAACACCTCCTTGTTCCAAGCTCTGAGATGCTGCTTCAAAGCTTGCACTTTTTTAATTAATACAAACCCAGCCCAGCCTTGAACCAAGGCCTCCTTCCAATATTTATCTACAAGAGAAGCACAAGAAGGGTGCAAACACCAAGCATTAACAAATCTAAACGGCTTAGGACCCCAGTCCCTATCATCCTTCATCACTAACAGTGGGCAATGATCTGAGATAAGCCTATGCAGGCCCCACAATTTGAACTTGAACACCTCCAACCAATTTGGATCAACCATAACCCTGTCAATTCTGCTCCATCTCTCCCCTTCTGCTGAGTTACACCAAGTGAACTTCCTACCCAACAAAGGTAAATCATTCACCTCACACCTTTCAATAAAATCATTCAAACCCGACATCCCCCTATCTCTCTTATTGCAACCTTTCCTTTCACACATAAATCTGGTCTGGTTAAAATCTCCACAGAGACACCATGGTTTTGGAAAATCATTCTTCAGCTTAGATAGAGTCTCCTAAAATTTCCTTCTATCCCCCACTTCATTAGGTGCATACAAATTGACTAACACACAATCAAAGGAATTAAACAGAACACCAGAAAGCAGAATAAATCTCCTATTGCAACAACAATCTACTAACCTGAAGAGCAGAGGATCCCAGATGCAAAGGAGTCCACCAGCATAACCTTCGGAACCCACTGCCATGAAGTCGATTGAGTCCCGACCCCAGAGTGATTTAACTTCTAGTTTTGTGATATCTGCCTTCTTGGTTTCTTGAAACAGAGCAATATCAATGCTTCTCTCCTTAAGCAACCTCCTGATCTTGCCTTTCTTCACCCTCCTACCAACACCTCTTAGATTCCATACTAAAATCTTCATAAATAAACAAACAACACACCTTATAAACTCCTAAATAGGTGCCTTCTATGCAACTGGCCCATTCACTCCTCCAACTCGTCCCTTATCTGTTCTCTCCAGTTCCACAAGATGGTCAATAACTTCAGCTTCTTTCACATTATACTGTAGACCCAGCAAAGCTCCCATCTGTACTGTTGCTTGAGCCTCACTAAGAATCCGTCTACCTGCAGCATTCCCACTGTCTATGGAGGCTGATAATGAAGCTTCCGCTACTGAGCCCCTAAAGGTAGCCTGCTTGGACACTAGCTTGCTGGTTGATGCTCCCTTAGAACCACACCTGCTCTAAAAATCAACAAACCCTCTACTATGAGATTTGATCTTGCCTTTCCCTTTCTGGGGCCTACGGTTGATGCCTGCCCCTTTTTGATTCAGAAGGGCAGAAGGGTCCACGGTAGTCAGCACCACTTCCAAATTTAGCCTTGCCTTGACCCGGCTAGACTCACTTAGGCTCCGCATGAACCCTAGCGTACACACTTGTTCATCACACGGCTGCTCGTTGACCACAGAGTTAACCCTACTCCATACTAAGCAAGCTCCTGCCCCAGACCCCTTCACCGAAGTTCCATCTGCTACCAAGCTTGTCTTCCACCCAGATTTGCTAACTGGGGCCCTCGGTTGTCCTTTTCTTTGCCAAAATCTACCTGTAGGACCATTGTTGATCATCACCGATACAGGGGCACAAGGATGGGCCACTCTCCCATCCTCTTCGCTACTGCTAATCTCTTCCGCAGATTCATCAACAACCAAAGATGGGCTGACAATCTCGGGTTGAGCTACAGTCCTACCATCAGATTGTCCACCCAAATGAGGGTATAACTTACTTAGGCCCAAGTCAACAAGGTTAAAATTATTAAGGCCCAAATCCACTATAGTATTAGGTTGACCACCCAAGTCCACTTCATCATCAAGTTGACCACCCAATTCCCAATTAACCTTACTAAGGCCCAAGTCCACATGGGTAAAATAATTCTGGTCCAAGCCTACTTCCACATCCAGCCCATCTGACCTGAGAATAGCCTCACTCAATCTATTCTTACACCCAGCCGAGAAGACGTGGCTATCATTACCTGAAACAGTTGGTTTGGGCGCATTAAATGCTTTGTAACCTGCTACCTTCTCTTTGCATGCTTGAGCCTCGAGCTCCTTACCTACTATGCTACAAGAGTCAGCCACCACCGTATCACTCCTCCAATCTGCCCCTATCACACTTCCATCCCCACGTGTCAACATACACCTGGCTTTATTTTTGAATTGGTCTGAACACTGATCTGACCCACCTTCCATGGGTTGAGTTGACTCAGCACTGAAGAGCTGTTGTGGTTTACCAACTCTGCTTGAGCCATGGTCCTCCTCTCCCTCCACTGGACCGTGTTCTACCAACTTAGCTAAATGATCCAAACAACTACAACACTGGTTTACTGATCTTGCATGAAGAACCTGAACCTCCAAGACTCTCACTAGATGAGAGGAAGACTTAGTCTCCAAGTTGATAACGGCGTTAATAGGGTCCATGCACTTGGTTAGGACCCTAATCTTCACACAGTCACAAGACTGGGACACACCTTCCACACCATCCACAACTTCACCCCACAAACTACCAATGTTACATAGATTAGTCCTATTCCATAACTGCAGGGGAATGCCATAGCAAGAGATCCACACAAGACGCTCCTGCATCAGAACAAGCCCTGGCCTCCATTGGGTGATATCATCACACCACTCAACAATGACTTCTTTGATGGACTTCAACTTTGTTGTCATTTCTTCTTTGGAATGAAAAGTTAACACCACCACACGGCCACCACCATTCCTGACTTCAAACCGGTTTAGACCTCGAGCATGAAGCTCGACTTCAGACTAATGTTAATAAATCTGACTTTTAGCCGGACTAGAACACTGTTGTAGAGCCACCCATTACCAAGCTCCTCAGCCTTGACTGAGATGGGCTCCCGGTCCTGCGCTAGTTTACCACACAACACACCAGCATAAGTTCTGTTATTTAAGACCTTGGATGATCCTCTCTGAACATCCTCGCTAAGTCTTAGACGCTGTGGTACTAGAACATAGTGTTTCCTCTGATCACTGCTACGCTCGAAAGCTGCAAGTTTTACCAATAGCTTTTTATCATCCACCTATAGACCATCCGATTTTTGCACAGCAACATTCGCAGCTACTCCGCAGCCATACCTTACGAACCCAAATCTCGTATTGGTATTCCTACGGCGCTTTTGCGGAATGAAAATATCTGTTACTACTCCAAACTTCCCAAACAGGTTAAACAATCCTTTGGTATTCATTGAGTTGGGTAAATTGTCCACAAACACCGTGAAAACTTCTGACCTGCCCACAGCATTCCTGGCTTCTTGCTTACCTCTTTGCTTTACCACTGGAATCCATCCCCCACATTCACCCATGACTTTCAAAAACCAGATAGAGATTATTCAAGTTAGGAGCTATACAAATAGAGAATCTTCAATTTTGTAATTTATTTTTGGGATTTTTTTATTTATTTTTGGGATGAAAATGAAAATATAAGGTGTGAAAGATTCTTTTTGCAAGAATTGGTGGCTGAAGTGTTGATTGTTGAACGTAGAAATCTACATTTCTGTTACGTATGATTTTTTGGTGTTACATTGAAGTATTACATTAGAGTGCTATAGTTGGAAAAAGTACACTAAGAAGTTTTTGTATGTTATATCGATTGGAGTATTACGTTTGGAAAAAAAATACACTAAAAGAGTTTTTTTTGAATGTTACGTTGTTACAATTGAGAAAAGTACACTAAGGAATTTTTATGTGTGTTATATTAGAGTAATACGTTTGGAAAATGTACATTAAGAATTTTTTTTTTTTAATGTTACGTTATTACGTTTGAGAAAAGTACACTAAGTAATTTTTTAGTATGTAACAATGGAGTGTTACGTTTAGAAAAAATACACTAAGAAATTTTTTAGTGTTACATTGATTGGAGTGTTACATTTGGAAAAAAATACACTAAGAAGTTTTTGTGGAATATTACGTTGTTACGTTTGAGAAAAGTAGACTAACGAATTTTTTAGTATGTTACATTGGAGTGTTAGGTTTGAGATAAGAAATGTTTTTGAAGTGTTACATCTACTAATTTCAATATTAAGAAAAAAACTCACATTTGTCTCTCAACACATAATACGCGCGTTTATGCTTGACATTTTATGTAATTCACACTAGAATGAGACCTTTGGGTCCAAAAAAAAAAAAAAAAAAAAAAAAAAAAAAAAAAAAAAAAAAAAAGATCACTATTTAAAATTTATTAGTGTTTCACCCTAAATATTTTGTGTGCTGACATATGTAATATTTTGTAAAACAAATTAACTCCATTAATGGTTAAATGTTAGTAATTTAAGCTAATAATTGTTCAAATTAATGGCTTAGGGGTAAAATGACACAAGTGTGTTAGTTTGAAATGACAGACTGATTTTTTTCCCACAAATTTGATATAAAAATTTGATTTATCATTATTGTAATCATGTCAATTTGTATACAATTTACAGCAAACTAATAGCATCAAGATTATATATTGGCTGTCAAAAAAAAAATTAAAAAAAAAAAAGCGATAATTTCAGAATAATCCAATTAATGTTGCTACAATGGGCCTAGTATTAATGGGCCGCTTCCAGTTCAATAATAGCTATTGTTCACTCTTCCAAGTCAACTTATTAAGGCCAATCAACACAACGTCCGGCCCACCAATGCTTTCAAAGCACTGAAGATCGCTCTCTCTCTCTCTCTACATAGCAGCTATGGAAATCGCCACATGTATCGTTGAGGCTCTCAGTCCAATTGCGGTCTCGTCACCAAGGTACTATTTTATTTAATTTTTAAATTTTTTTTATTAAATGAATTTTTTTTTTATTTAAAATGATTTGTAAATTTCTTTTAAATTATCGTGGCTCGAAAGCTCATGAGCTTTCGAAAAACTCAATTTTTTTTTTTTTTAGGCGGAGGAGAGGAGAGGAGACGAGGAAGGAGGAGAGGAGAGGAGAGGAGAGGAGAGGAAGGAGAGGAGAGGAGAGGAGGAGGAGGAGGGAGAGGCCTAAAAATAGAGAGGGAGGGAGGAGGAGGAGGAGGAGGAGGAGGTGGAGGCGACTGATCGAGGCGAGCTGACGGCGCGAGGCGACTAGCAGACGTGAGACTCTGGGAGGCGAGGCTGCTTGGCGACGACCTCTTCCCTCTCTTCTCTTTCTCTCCCTCTCCCTCTCCCTCTTCTCCCTCGTCTCTGCAACGAAAATGGCAGAAAAAGAAGAAAAAAAAAATCAAAACCCCAAAACGACGTCGTTTTGGGGTTTTGAGCCAATTCGAGCCTCTAGTTTCGAGCACTCAAACATTTTCCTTTAACTAAATAGATGGTTAGAAAAAAAAAAATTAATTAATATATAAGATATGACATTTTATTTTATTGATTCTTTTAACTTTTTTAACTTATCAGTTCACTATATTTTCTCTTGAATATTTTAACTTTTTAATCACAAAAAAAAAAATACTGTTCCCAACCTTCTTCCTTTCGTATCTGTGTATATGAAATTTTTGATGGGAACATGGTGGGATAGGGAGAGCGGAGGGTTTTGACTACTGAGATTAAAAGGGATTTTTTTTTTTTTTTTTTTGAGTTGATTAGTTAAGTATAATAATGTATAATGGAATTTTCAAAGTTAAGGTTTTGCAATGTAAGGGTTCTGAGGTTTGAATGTGTTTCAAAATTTTTGATTTATTCATTTGGTTTGGAAAATCAATTCCATGCTAAAATGGTTAAAATTGATGTGAATTGGAAATTTGTTTCTATATCAAAAGTGAAAGAAATGAACCACTTCTACTTATTAGGAGGGTTTAGACCTTAGAAAAAGGTCCAATCTAAGATTAGGAGAGATACATCAATAACTGTAACCCTTTCAATCTTCTACGAAAACTGATACATGTATCGAATGCTCATATGAGAAAGCTTATACACTGGTGTGTAACTCTTTTATACTGGTGCAATTATAACAGTAAAACAAACAAAACGAAAAACGTTGGCAATTCAGTCAAGGTACATTAACAGCCAACAAGGGTAATTGTTATTCGAAAGGTAACAATTAAACCCTATTGGATTGAGGTAGGAGGAGCAAATAATTTTTTTCTTATTTTGGTAAACTGCACTAACCTCCCTCTTGAGTTTTTAGAGAAAATACATTGTGCCCACAAGTTTGGTATTGTTTATATTGTGTTTACACATAATTTGCATTAATTCTTTTATCAGCGAAGGAAAACTTTAATAGAGTACAAAGAGAGTAACATCAATAGAAACATCAATAAAACAAGCCAAATACAATGAAGCAAAGTAGAGAGCTAAACAAAACAAGTGGCTTAAACTCCCACACAGAAATATGCAAAACCATCTGGCTCAAATCAGGACCAAAACAGAGAAAATTAAGGCAAGCTTATGCCCTCAAAACCAAAAACACACCAAAACCTCCCAAAAACAATCTTGAAGAATTCATAAAAGTTAAGAGCTTAATTAATAAGACAAATGTCATATTTGGCTTTGTTGAATCGGAATTTTAGGTGACATATCAATGGACTCTTTATACAAATCACGTTGCATTTGGACGCTCTTCCACAGTTTATGTGGCACGAAACGATATTGTCGAATTTTTGGAAAAATAGAGATTATGGAAATCGTTATCCACACGCTATAAGCACAAGGAAAAGCAATACAGGATGCAAAGAAAAAACCGTTAGCATACGAAGGATTTGGAGATATGCTATAAAACGCTATCCCATAGCTCACTATCAAAAACAACAGAGGAATGTGCAACATGAAACTAGAGAGTCGCATGGGAAGCACAACTATCATCGCGGTGATCGAGGCAAGAAAGCATACCGTGTTCAGGGTAAAAAAGTTGATGAAAAAGGATTCGTAAGTCATAGATTTCGTTAACATGATTTCAATAGGATTGTCGGTGGTGTCGGTATTGGTGTCAGTGTCGGTGTTGTTGGTGAATATGTTGTCGTTAAAATGTGTGATGTTAGTAGAAATAAAATTGACGGTGGTGATGGTGCCGTTGATGCAAATATGAGTGGTGTTGGAAGGAGGAGAAGGTGCATTGTTATTGCGCATTACTCCGCCTGGAGGCTGAAGTAAAGCTTGGAATGTAGCTGTTGCGATCAGAACAGCTATGACAAGTATCATGTTTCGCATGTCCATTGACATTTCTCTGCGTGCATTAATGATTCGTCCGATTAGAGCTTGGAACCATTGACGCGGTGATTTCAAAAATTCTCCAAGGTCACTAACTGCAGATGATTTTTTTAAAGCGCCTGCACGGCCTAAAGTTTTCTCGATGTCAGTTTTGGCTGGACCGTCGGGAAGTTTTGCTGCAATTTCAAGAGCTGTGTGCCCCTCCAAATTCTTGGCATTTGTGTCCGTGTAGATCTCCTTCACTAATAACTTCACAATCTGCGTAAACGAAAAACGTACAAATCAATTATTTTATATTGGGAGTTGCTCATTGGCAGCATTCGTTAAAGATCAAATAATATCAAAAAGGTTAGAATTACAATATACATTTCATATATTCCATACACTTTTATATATGATATATCTTTATATATATACACCAATAGTTATCACCAACCATTGAATTTAAAGCTAACAATCCATCAACTACTATGATATTTATGGAACCAAAGAATAGATAGAAGCATGCCTTAAGTTGTGAAGTGGACACCGCAGTATGCAGCACGGTGTTGCCTCCCTCGTCTGTCAAGCACAGCACCTCACCCTTGTAGGTCTTTCGAAGCCATTCTAAGAGGGCTTCAACAGCTTTGAGACTAGAGCTTTTCACAGCAGTGTGCAATGCAGTCTCTTCATGAATTGTCACATCATTTATGGACAATGGGCAAACATGTAGAAATTCAGACAAAAGATCGACTTGATCGTCTGTTTTGGCTACAAAGTGCAGAGGAGTGAGACCCTCCTTCCCTTTGACACGGATGAGTTCACTGTCGAACTTGACGAGCCGTTTCACAGTCTCATAATGCTTGTTTTGCAAAGCCAAGTGCAAGGGGCTTAGCCCTTCTGGATTCAACTTCTTGCCGAATGATGGCTTTAATCTCAGGATTTCTAAGGCGAAATGGGTTTGTCCAGCTGACGCGGCTACGTGCAGAGGAGTCTCCACCAAAAGTTCTTCGCCCAAAATGTCCGGTTTCGACGAAATTATTTTATACAATTCATTGATATTTCCTGCTCGAGTAGCGTCCATCAAATTGCTATCCATTCTGTGCAATGATTTTCAACACTTTTAAGTGACGAAAGAAAACTAGGAAAAAAAGTACACAGGTTTTTGTTTTAAGCAAGTTTTTTTTTCATATGCGGTATAGACTAGTAACGCGAGACTTACATTTTAAATAAATCTCAACCACATAAATATCGTTTTGGATTTTTTTGTGAAATTATTTTACATGTGTAATATTTTCTTGTAAATGTCAATTATTTGTGTTTTTCAATTTCTGCCCACATAAAAAAGGTTCCGTCAAAAAAAAAAAAATTAATTGGTACGCCTCAATTAAAAGAACTTTCCAACTCACACGTAATCAAGACTAAACAGCGAAAATATCAAGAAAATATCTTATCAGAAATAAAAATTAAAATAAAATTGGTACAGATAAAGCAAGTAACAAGAGTCATGATGAATTGCAGATGTTAGATTCAAGGGGGAAAAAAAATGCTAAATTAGATATATAAAGAAACTCACATGGTTCAGATTGTTTACTTCACAACCCAAGTGGATGCTCTGTGAACAAATTATGCAAGACACAACAGGAATTGGACGTAAGAGATTATTCGTTTCTGGATTTGGAGGACATGTATATATAGACCAAGCTTTTCCTTCTCTTGTTTAACTTGTTTTTATATACATATATGAAATGCCTCATATTTGTGGGTAATTGAGGGATTATTTGAGATAACTTAAATAATTATATTTTTTAACTATTTACGAATATACATAAAAGAAAATAGAGAAATAATGTAATCAAAAAAGATCAAAAGATAAATAAGTGCACTCCAAACAACTTCTAATAAGTAGCACTAAAGTATCATATGTCATTTACGCATGAATCTCAAAGAATGACATAGAGTAATTATCTAAGGGTTTGGGCTTTCCTCCAATTCAAGATCTAGGCTAGTGGGTGTTTTCAAGTCCGTGGGGCCAGTGGCAGAGCCAAGAAATTAAATCAGAGGGGGCACTTATTAATTATAAAATTGAAAATTTTTACAAAAATATTTCATATAAATTTTTACGATTGGCTTCCAGAAAGATAAATATATATGTATATATATATATTATTTGTAATTAGTATATCATGGACAATATAAAAATAAAAAAAATAAAAAAAGTCATGGATATAAGTTTTAAAATAAATTATATAATGATAAAGTAATTTTTTTATACAAAATTTCAATAAAAATTCAATATAATAGTAATATTACATCGTCATTGACATATAATATCACGAACCAATAGTAAAGAAATACATAGAGGATGAACCAATCATGTCAAATGTACCTAACAATTCAATAAATTCGAAATTCTTACTGAGATTAATTATAATTGTATGTCAATAATGATAGACATCACGATTGCATTAAAAATTCGAATATTGACTGAAGAGGCGAAAGTGATGAGACAGGGTTACACCTGCTCTGATACCATGAAAGAAATATTGAGAGAGAATGAATGAACTAATAAACTCTATGTTCTTCTTCTCTTAGAAACCAAAATATGAGCTCCATTATATAGGAGTTGTACATGCGGCCAAAAACATGAGGCCATCAGGTACATGAGGCACATGAGGCCATGAGGCCAAAAACATGAGGCCATGAGGTACATGAGGCCATGAGCATGAACAAGCATACAACTAGCTTGATTATAAACACTCCCCCTCAAGCTACGTTGTAGATGTTAATCATTCCCAATTTGTCCGTTAGATCGTCGAACGTAACTCGAGCAAGGGCTTTTGTGAGAATATCTGTTGTTTGACAGTTTGTTGGAGTGTAGCTGACTTGAAAAACTCCTTCTTCCATCTTTTCCTTGATAAAGTGTCGATCTATCTCCACGTGTTTAGTTCGATCATGATGAACCGGATTCTTAGCTATACTGATAGCGGCTTGGTTGTCGCAGTATAAAACCATGGGATGTTCAGATGGAACCCGTAATTCTTCTAACAGCCTGTTCAACCAGATTCCCTCACAGATACCTAGTGCCATAGCACGAAATTCTGCCTCAGCACTACTACGGTATACCACTGACTGTTTCTTGCTTCGCCATGTAACCGCGTTCCCCCAAACAAACGAACAATAGCCAGAAGTTGATCTTTGATCAGTCACTGAACCTGCCCAATCTGCATCTAAAAAAATCTCAGTTTTTCTATTTGTTGTTTTTTTGGAAGAATAGACCCTTTCCCGGTGTCCTTTTTAGGTACCTCAATATTCTGGTCACAGCAGTCATGTGTTTGTCGGTTGGATTATTCATGAATTGACTGACCACACAAACAGAGAAGCCGATGTCTGGCCTTATATGAGAAAGATAAATGAGTTTTCCCACAAGACGTTGATATCTCCCTTTATCACTTGGTGCACTACCGTCACTTTCTTCCAGTTTGATAGTTGTATCCATAGGTGTTTCTGCCGGCTTGCATCCTAGCATCCCTGTTTCATTCAGTAAGTCTAGAACGTATTTACGTTGTGAGACTGATGTACATTTCTTTGACCGAGCAATCTCCATTCCAAGAAAGTACTTCAGGTTTTCAAGATCTTTAATCTCAAATTCCTTTGTTAGGAATTTTTTAAGTAAGCCAATTTCCTCTTCATGATCACCTGTTAAAATTATGTCATCCACATAAACAATGATAATTGCCAATTTCCCTCCTAGGGAGTGCTTCACAAATAATGTATGATCAGATTGACATTGAACAAAACCGCACCCTTTCACTGCCTTAGTGAACCGTTCAAACCAGGCCCTAGGAGATTGTTTAAGGCCATACAAGGATTTTCGGAGTCTGCAAACTTTGTTGAAATTTGATGTCGTCTCAAATCCAGCAGGAATGTCCATGTAAACTTCTTCCTCTAAGTCACCATTGAGGAAGGCATTTTTCACATCAAGTTAGTGAAGTGACCAATCGAGATTAGCTGCCAAGGATAAAAGTACACGAACAATGTTGAGCTTGGCAACTGGAGCAAAGGTTTCTTGATAGTCAATGCCATAGGATTGGGAGAATCCTTTGGCGACCAACCGAGCTTTATATCGTTCTACATTACCATCTGCCTTGTGCTTTACTGTGAAAATCCACTTACACCCAATTGGTTTTTTACCTCTTGGAAGATCAGTAATTGCCCAAGTACCATTCTTTTCCAGAGCCCGAACTTCCTCATTGACTGCCGCCTTCCACTTTGGATTCTTGAAAGCTTCCTGAATATTCCGAGGAATGGGTATCTCCGTGATGCTAGAAGTAAAGGCACGAAACGAAGGTGATAGCTTATCATAAGAAATAAAGTTCCCAATGGGATGCTGAGTACATGATCTAACTCCTTTTCTCTAAGCTATGGGCATATTAAGAATAGTATTTTCTAACTCAGAATTATCAATACTATCTGTGGGAGGAATATTGTCACCTGGAATGTTGCTTGGATGAGAACCCGGTTCAGCCTCATGGGTTTGTTGAGAAAGTGCTCCTTCCTCCGTTTCCTTTTGGATGTGCTCATTATCCCATAAGTCAACAATGATCTCGGAATTGTCGGCAGGTAAAGATTGATGCAATGACTCAGGAGGTGTGGGATTGTTGGTGGTGATGGATGGCTCACTCAATGACTCAAGGGTCCAAAATTGAGATTCCTGGGTTGGAGTCTCCCCCTGAATAACAATTTTAGGGTAGTAAGACTAGGTTTCAAAAAATGTTACATCCATGGAATTGTAGAATTTCCTTGTGACTGGAGAGTAACACTTATACCCTTTTTGATGTGACGAATACCCAATGAAGATAAACTTGAGTGACCTGGGATCAAGTTTACTTCGATACTGTTGATGGATATGAACAAAGACAGAGCACCCAGAAATTTTTGGTAGGATGGTGGAGATGAGGCGAGTAGTTGGAAAGGATTTTAGAAGAAGTTGACAAGGAGTTTGGAAGTGTAGTACCCTGGATGGCATTCTATTGATAAGGTAGGCGGCTGTGAGAACAGCTTCCCCCTAGAAGAATTGTGAAACATTTGTGGAAAACATTAGCGATCTAGCAACATCTAACAAATGCCTATTTTTCCGTTCAGCGATGCCGTTTTGTTGTGGGGTGTCAACACATGAACTTAAGTGAACTATCCCTTCTTTTGCTAAAAATTCTCCTAGAATGGAGTTGAAATAGTCCCGAGTATTATCAGACTTTAGAATTTGGATTTTTGACTGAAATTGTGTCTGAATCATAATTTGAAAATTTTTAAAAATTTGACTTGTTTCAAATTTGTCTTTCATGAGGAAGACCCAGGTTAATCTAGTATGATCATCTATGAATGAGACAAACCACCTAGTACCAGTTACATTTTTTATTCTTGATGGACCCCAGATATCACTATGAATTAGTGAGAATGGACGAGATGCTTTATAGGATTGAATGGGAAAATGGGACCATACATGCTTAGACAATTGACAAATTTCACAATCAAAAAGTTTTGGAGTTTTAAACAATGAAGGAAATAAATGCTTGAGATACAGAACATTAGGATGACCTAATCGATAGTATCACAACATAATTGCTCTATCGTTATTTGGACAAGAAACCGAAAAAGAACTACCACAAATTGTCGTTTGAGGTTGTTCCTGTGGATAGGGGCGTTCCTTAAGGATGTAGAGTCCAGAGCATTCCTCAGCATTGCCAATCGTCTTCCCCGAATCCAAATCCTGAAATTTACAATGAGTGGAGAAAAAATTAGTAACACACCTCTTTTCCTTAGTGAGTTTACTAATTGACAAGAAATTCTGATCCAAGTCAGAACAAGGAGAACAGAGTTGAGAATAAGATTCCTAGACAAAGACAATCGAACCTGCATCAAGCAACCTTTGATAGTGAACCATCTGCTATTCGGACCGTTAAATTATTTTGACATGAGCTATATGTATCAAAAATTGTTGCATCTCCCGTCATGTGATCAGATGCTCCTGAGTCCACAATCCAAGGTTTTTTACGTTTCTTACCAACAGTAAAGGTGTTCAAAGAATTACCTTTGTGAGCCAAGGTTCCGGATCCAATGATGTGGTTGGAAGACGAACCAGATTGTGACTGTAGTAGTTTCTGGAGCATCTCCATTTGCTCCTTGGTGAAAGGGCTTGCTGCAGGTTGTGGTGATAGTTCATTTGTACCTACATGATTACCTCGGCCTTCTTTCTCAAGAAGCTGACGTGGCTTCCAATCTGCTGGCTTCCCATGAATCTTCCAGCAGGTTTCTCTTGAGTGACCCGGCTTTCTGCAATGATCACACCAAGGCCTACCTCCTTTATTTTTCTAACGGTTGTCAATAGGAGCGAATTGAGTCTTAAGAGTCGAGCTTTCTGCCATATTCAGTTGTTGATGAGATCCCATCATGAGTTTTTTTCGACTTTCTTCGCGACGGACTTCAGAGAATGCCTCTCGAAGGCTAGGTAGCGGTTTTACTCTCATAATTCTTCCTCTGATTTCATTAAGATTTGTGTTCAATCCTAACAAGAATTTAAACACACGCTTCCCTTCGACAATCTTTTTATACAACAAACCGTCAGCAACACACTGCCAGTTATGAACCTCAAACGTATCAAGTTGACGCCATAGACGAGGAAGGGTATTGAAATATTCAGTTACCGTAAGATTGTCTTGACGTAAGTCGTGGAGGAAGCTTTCAAGTTGGATGATTTCAGATGTGTTTTCCTTGTCCGAAAACGTTTCTTTTGCCATGTCCCAGATCTCTTTGGCAGTATCAAATGACAGAAAATTTTCGCCAATGTCAGTGGTCATAGAGTTGACGAGCCATGACATGACCATATTATTTTCAGCTATCCACCTTTTGTAGGTTGATGCTGTGGTTTCTGGTAGCGTCGAGGCTTCGGTGATGTAGTCATCTTTCTCCTTTCCCCGTATAAACATTAATATGGATTGAGACCATTGCAAATAATTTTGCCCATTCAGTTTATGGGCGGTGATCGGAAGATGAGAGGTTTCCATTTGATGAGAGGATAAAGATGATGAGATGATAATATCAGAAGAAGAGGAGGATGAGTTGATAGTATCAGAAGAAGAGGAGGATGAGTTAATAGTCATTCCAAAAGCTGGACCGTATTTAGGCATGAAATAGAAGGATATATTTTTGAGTAGAAGAGAGAAACAAAAAAAAATTAAAAAAAGCAGAAAAATTCGAATACTGACTGAAGAGGCGAAAGTGATGAGACAGGGTTACACCTGCTCTGATACCATGAAAGAAATATTGAGAGAGAGTGAATGAACTAATAAACTCTATGTTCTTCTTCTCTTAGAAACCAAAATATGAGCTCCATTATATAGGAGTTGTACATGAGGCCAAAAACATGAGGCCATGAGGTACATGAGGCACATGAGGCCATGAGGTCAAAAACATGAGGCCATGAGGCCATGAGCATGAACAAGCATACAGCTAGCTTGATTACCAACACAATAAATTCGAAATTCTTATTGAGATTAATTATAATTGTATGTCAATAATGATAGACATCACGATTGTATTAAAATTTTCATAGATAACAATATGACTTATCGTAATATCTTTATTTTCAATAAAAAAAAATAACCATTATTATTCTCATAATTTTAAAAATGTCATTGATATTTCACTCTAAATAATATTTTATAATTCTTTTTATTTAAAATATTTTCTTTATATTTACACACAAAAAAAAAAATTATTCCAAAATCCAGGGGGGGCACGTGACCCCCCTGGTCTAGCTGTGTCTCCACCACTGCGTGGGGCGCATCATGAGTCTCATTTTAATAATTTAAATCATTTATTTTGTAAAATTCTTCATTTATATTATTCAGAAGAAAAAAAATTAGATCAATCAAATAATTGTAACATTCTCAATTTATTGCATTTGTCACCCAAAAAATAAATACATAATCTATTTTCAAAATATACTAGCCATCCACTTTTTGGAGACAAAAGCGATAAATAGAATATATTATAATTCTCAAATCGACATAATCTTTTTTATGAGTAATATACCTTATAAAATGAATAATTTTAATAAAAAATAAGACTTAGATGAGACTCACAAGTCTGAACAATATCTTCCCATCCAAACCTTTATCTAATCTTCGTGAAACGCTATGTTGGTGATCCCTATCAGGGCTGAAATAACTCATCGCTACTACATGATATAATACAGATCTCATATCTAAGACAAAATATGTACTTTTAATATTATATGTTTATTAAATCATTAAATTTTACCATACAATATGAGACATAAATCTCATTGCGAGATACATGATATTTTTCTTTATTACCAAATGACTTATTAAATGATTAACTTTTAGACCATCTCCAATGTTGAATAAAAAATTTCATTAAATCTTAGTAAAAATTTGATGAAAAATTTAGTTTGATACTATTCACTCCAATGCTAAAATTAGAATTTTCAGCAGATTTTTTCACATCTTTGGTTGTCCAAGAGAACGTCCAGACAAATGTCTTGGAGGTCGTCTAGACATGAACAAAAAAGTTATTAAAGTTGCTTTTGGGTGGAC
Source organism: Camellia lanceoleosa (assembly GCA_025200525.1). Classification (NCBI taxonomy): domain Eukaryota; kingdom Viridiplantae; phylum Streptophyta; class Magnoliopsida; order Ericales; family Theaceae; genus Camellia; species Camellia lanceoleosa. The sequence continues at coordinate 819,675 of JANUSC010000047.1, read as the reverse complement.
ATGATGGTGGACATCCGGATGTCCAATCTAACGGTAATAATTTAAATTTGATAAAAGGTGAAAGGCTCCCTTCATTTGATGAAAATTTGGTTTTCCTGATATGAATATGGTAAAAGGTTGGAGCACCAAAATGAGGCCTTTTTTTTTATTAAATTCAAATTTAATGAAATGTCTAATACTGAATTGGAAATCATCTTAGTGATCAAAAGAAATAAAACAAAAAGAGCTCTTTTGCCTCATGATCAGAGCCGGAATAACTCACATGGAGGAAGTCCGTTTGAGACGCAAAATATGTGCCTTTAGTATTAGATTCTTGTCAAAGATCAGAAAAAGTAAAATCTAAAATACAATAATTATTAAAAAATAAAGAGAAGCAAGTATGCTTTCATTTCTCATGAAGAGATGCTTTGCTTTGCTTGTACTGCATGCTCATAAATGGATGGATTTATTGTTCAAAAAAGGGTAAAAAGAAAAAAGACATAATAATAATAATAATAATAATAATAATAATAATAATAATAATAATAATAATAAAGAGAAAAAGTGCTGCATCAATGCACCGAAAAAGAAAAAGAACGTGATGATTCGTGAATTTTTTACTTTAGTGAAATTATTAGATAACTTTTCAGATCAAATAATCAAATAATTTGGGCCTAGCACTAAATGGGCTGCTCTGGGTTGAACAGCACTTTTTTCAGCCCAACTTATTAGCCCAGATTAGGAGAACTGCAGGCCCACTGTCTCTCTCTCTCTCTACAGAGAAGCAATGGATATATATATATTCATTGTCGGACAATCAATTCCACCTAAAATGGATATATATACATATATATATATATGTGCTATATAAATGTTTGTGTATGCATTGGAATTTTACTTTTGTGTGAAATGTAAAAGAAATGAATTTTTACTTTTGGTTTTGTTAAAAACACTATAAATTTGAGTGATTGCTTCAGTATATTACAGAAACAGTAGCTCAATTGATAATCAATGCATATTAGATTTGCCAGTGTGAATGCCTTTTCTTGATCTTGATACAAATTGGTATTAGGCACAACATTATGGTCACCAAAGTAATGGCTAAAGCCACTCACTAACCCATTTGCTGATAACATAACCATCATATATATGATTTGATTGAGAATTGAAAATTTTATAGATCAAAGTGCAAACGATATTTTGATGAATTTCAAAAGTTGAGATACATTGGTAGTATGGTAATGGATCAGTATAATACATTACCATTGTGCTTCATTTGGTTGGTGTGATGGAAAATTAGGAGGAATGAGAAGGTTGATGGATATAAAAGGTTAAATAATGATTTGACAGTTGAACATTTAGATTGTGGTGAACTAGGCTTTCATAGCAGTTACATGAACTTTTCAGATTGTGGAATTTCAGTGCTTCATAATTATTTGTTATTCCCTATCCGAAGTAAAACATAACGTGTTAAAATGAAGACTCAAAACTCTGTCAGTATAACACTTGTTACCGGGTGTTGCACATTTGAAAATGTTGCCATCCCTTGTGCTTAATTGACCGCATTAGTTAGGAACTGACTTGGATCCTAACAGAAGCTCGTATAAATGCTAACTATTCTTTATTTATGTTGAAGGTTAAACTCTACTCAAAGCATAATAGGAAAACCAATTGAACAGATTGAAGCAGACATAAGGCTCGCCTAGTACTTAGTTCCAAGTGAAGTAGTTGAATATGGCATTATTGACAAGGTACCTCTAGTCAAAACACTGAATTTATTTTTAACCAGCTTTCAGGTGAAAGAAGCACAACTTAATTAACCGTATCTAATACTAGACCATGATTCTGATGAATATTCAGGTAAAATAAAAGTTACTTTCTTGTCGTTGTCCCATAAATTATTTCACGTATAATTACTTTCATTTCATGCATGATGAAAAGATTCTTTCAAATAGATCAGCATTAACAATCAGTAACCCCTTTTACCAACAATTAGTTGAGTCGAGACAAATATTCTTCCTTCCTATCAACTCCTTTGTGGCGCGTATTGTTACCTTCAGACCACGAAATCTATACAAACTCATGCTACTGTTGTAGGACAGTTTATCCTGGAAAGAAAAAAATTTGGACGGAGAAAGGGTTTTTCTTCCCCTTTCCTTCAGTACTCCTCCCACTTCTTCTTCTTTTTTTTTTTTTTTTTTTTTTTTGGAGAATTTGTTTTATCCAGGGAAGGATGGAAACTTCTTGTTTGTAAAATAATTGAATTGAACCTTTTAGCAAGTTGTTTTTACTGTGATTTGTACTCACGGGTGCCAATCATTTGCCTTCTCTCTTTTACCACTAACCATTACACCTGTTTTTGTGTTAGAAAAGTAATTGCTTGTTCTTTTCATTGCACTTGCCAGCTTCACTAATGTTGCTCTCTCTCTCTCTCTCTCTCTCTCTCTCTCAATGATTTAGGCAAAATGGCGTCTGGAAGGAATGGAGTAGCTGATTTGACTTTTATGGTAGTTCTCTTTACACCTTGCTCCTGCTTTTTGATTGTTATCTTGTTACAGCTGTTGGGTTGCAATGAGAGTGATTGAAGAGAGGCCTTGTTGGTTGGTAGAATGGTTATACCTTTTGTTGCTCACAAATCCGTCCCTCTTTCATCCCCACCTCACCAAGTGTAGGAAGGAGATTTTGGGTTATAGTGTTGGAACTATGAATCACACACACACATGCTTTAGTTTCTCAATCCCAACAGTGTATTATTTATCATATTTTAAGTGGATATGACCCACCAATTGAAAGAGCACGGCTGTGGTTCACGCTGCTCACGTATATTCAAATTTTGGAATGAATTATCTAAAAAGAAGCTTTCGAATTTTCTTTTCATTTTTTGCAGTTTTAACAGCTTTGTGATTGTTTTTTGTAATGTTATGATTTGATCTTAGATATGTGGAGTTAAAAAAAAAAAAGGAAAGAGAAAAGATGGAAAAATAAAATGAAGTTAAAGAAGCCAAATTCTTTTTTTTGCTTGGTTAATTCCATTTTATTGTTTGGTTATCCATTGCAAAAGAATGTGAATATATATAACTATTATCATTTTACTTTCATTTGGAAAATCCAATATGCAAAGACAGAAATAAATAAAAAAGAAAAGAAAAGGATGAAAACAAAAATAGAGAGAGAGAGAGAGAGAGAGAGAGAGAGAGAGAGAGAGAGAGAGAGGAGGTTGATATATATATATATATATCAATGAAATATTTTATTAGAATTATTCACACGACAACATATAAGAATTTTAAAAATCAAATATTTTGATCTCTAAAAGTGAAATTTTGTTGCAAAAGATATTTAGGAACCAATTTCTATCATCATGAGGATAACCGCTAAAAAGTCGTTCTAAAAAGTCAAAAATAAGGCTTTTAACGACAAAATATTGAAAATGTCACTAATAAATAGATTTTTAGGGACAAAATAATTTGGACTCAAAAAGAATTTTTTTTGTACACAAAATTTAGTCCCAAAAAGATAATAATTTATTACTAATATCTAATTTTTATTGTTAAAAATATAATAAATGACACTTTTCGTAACAAAATTTTTTAATCTCTAACAAATAATTTTATTCCTAAATTTTAATTTTCAAAATCTTAAATTTTTTTTTTGTAGTGTCACACCCTACGTGGTTTTTTATGAGCGTGCCTAGTCCTCTTTTTTTAAATATTACAGGTCCTACACATAGATATGACACTATTAGTACATAAATAAGGGAATCCAGCTCTTGGAAATACTGAGAATTTGGACACACAATGATTCAAGCATCTTTTGTGCCATCTGACAATGTCAATTGTTAATGGGTTTGCTAGCCATTAATCTGCTGCCACACCAATTTATTTTAGGTTTGCATTTAAATTTTATGATTTGTATAGAAATTTACAAAAGGGGAGGAAAAAGTAAGAAATAAAAACAAAAAAATTTAAATTCATATTTCATTCATATTATTCTTACCTTTTACTTTTCTCTTCACAAATTTCAATCTAAATGTTAAATTCAAACACAATCTTAACATCACCATGCCTAAAATAAAAGAAATGCTCAATTTTTTATCAAAAAGATACCGTTAAAAAAAGGGTGCAACATTTCTCAGTGGGAAGCAATTGCCCCCTACTATTATGGAATAGAGAACCAAAAACTAATACCAAAAGTACAACAATTGAAAGAAAAAAAATATTTTCAGTAATACTTGAGAATGACGACCTAAAAATTAAGGGGAATTTTTTTCAGCTCCCTAATAATACTAATTTAGAGCATATAGAACACCTAAAAAAATAGTGATGCATCAGATCCCTGGACAACTTGGCGCGCGTTTTTAATTATTTTTGTGGACCAAAACACCCTTGCCGAAATCAACACAGAAACGAAACTATTCCGATGTTTCAGTTCTATTCCAACCATCCAGCATCTTCACGAACAGCAGAACAACAGAATTAGGGTTTCAACATTATCTTCACCATCGACATTAGAGCTTCGTTCTGTTCTGCAAATATCATTCACATTCCTTCCTCACAAATTTCTCTGACCTTCGTTAGAGCTTCGTTTTCACTGCTCATCGTCATCTCAGTCCATCTTCGTCACATCGCATCTTCATCTCAGGCCATATCAGCTCGTCATTCAAGTTTCATCCTAACTCTGGTAAGTTTTTCTGCAATACAACTAGATTTTTTCTGGAAACAAAGTTAATAGCATTTTATATTAACCTTCCATAAATTAGGGTTTCAATTTTGTAATAAAAAACTACCTGAATTTGGAAACAGTTATTTCTGTCTGTTTTGAACTTATTCTTGAACATGTTTGTGTGATTTTATCTGTAAATTTCTCTGGAATTAGAATTTCTCTGATTTTTGTTTGATGTATGTTTCTTCTTTCAATTTTCTCTGCCATCTTTATTTTGAAAAAAACAATTTTCTATGTTTTTATCTTATTCTTGAACATGTTTCTATAATTTTATCTATAAATTTCCCTGCTCTGTAAATTTCTCTGTAATATGTATTTTTAATTGGAATGTCTATCTTTCTCTGGAATGTCTATTACTCTCTTACCTCTGTCTAAGTTTCTCTAGCATTTATAATTTTCTCTAACCACAACACACCACTTTCCTCCTTTGTGTGTCTCTATCATGGTTAATTTTCTCTGGTCTGTATGTAAATTTCTCTGGCATTTTAATATCATGAATTGAAATTTTCTCTAGAATGGAAATTTCCTCAAGAATGTGTATTTTTCTCTGGTATATTTATTTTGTTCAATTCTTGGTTTCAATTTGGTGTAATTTTTAGTGGCATGTTTACATTACTTTGTTTATTTTATATTGCTAATTGTCGCATGGAAATTTTCTTTGGCTTGCCATGTTTACTTTTCTCTGCCATTCATTTTCTCTGGTATGTTAACTTCTATATGTAATTTTAACAAAAATTGAAAATTTCTCTCCCATGTTTATGATGCTTTGCTGATTTTCTTTGACATTTCATTTTTAATGTCCAATTTTCTCTAACATGTCTAATTTTCTGTAATTTTCCCTTATCTGTAATTTTCTCTCACATTTCCAATTTTTCTTTCTTGCAATTTTCTCCCTTATCTGTAATTTTCTCTGACATGTCCAATTTTCTCTGGTATGTTCAATTTTCTCTGGGTTTTAATGTTAACATCTTTATGTTTTAATCATTATTTAGAAATGGCAAAACGTAAAAGCAGCGAAACACCGGAAACACCAAGCAAAAAAAGAAACTCTCTCAATCTTCTTATGGACTAAGATAAAAAAAACCAGCAGCAAAACACTGCAAACACCAACCAAGACAGAACAACTCTCTCAGTCTTTTTATGATCTAAGATCAAAAACTAGCAGCAAAACACCACAAACTCCTCTCCAAATCACACAAGGTGATGAAGCAACTAGCATACAGATGAGTACCCCAACTTCAAAGGACTCAAGCTCAAGGGGGAAAGAACCTGTTAAACTCCACAGAAAGAGAGCTCACTACACCATTCAATTCCGATCCAACCTCCCATCTGTTGTCTCCTTTTTTCAAACACTTAAATTCGATTCAAAACAACTTCTAGAGCTTCAAAAGACCCCTTTCTGGTATTTGATCCAAGCTCTAACCAGTGGAAGGATGGACCCAAAGAAAACTAGGAAATCCAATGATGATGTAGTTGCCATAATCAAATGTTACAATGAAAAACCAAAATCATTCACAGTTGGTAAAAAGAACCTGACCTTCATAACAAATGACATGACCTTGATTTTTGGTTTGGAATGAGGTAAATGAGCCATGTCATTAAGATACTCTAAAAAGCCAAAATCTGCATTCCTAAGGAGAAGATTCCAAAAAGACACAAGACTCACTGGTCCTGTTCCTAAAAACGCCTTGGTCAAAGCAATGAAAGGCAAGCAACCAACAGACTTCAAAGATGTAGCAATCATTGCTACATTGTACTTGTGTCTCACCGTATTTTTTGCAACAAGTGGGAATTCAATCGGGTGGGTTTTTATACAGTATGTGGAACCTCTTGAATCAATGAAACAGTATGATTAGCTAGAAGCAATCACATCAACATTGATTGATTCTATCATGGCATTGCACAAAACTCTAAAAAAAGTTACGGGGTGTGTCATTGCATTGCTGGTAAGTATAATATCCATTCAAATTTGCAGTTATCATACTTACAAATTTGTACATTTAGAAAATTTTATTTACTTTAATTTTCATCACAGTATTGGCTATGTGAACATGCAACTATCATTGACTCGGATCAAGAATAATAACCGACTTCCCAAGATGTAAAGTGGAACTCAGAACCTTGACAAAACAGCTGCAGAAGACACCAGTCCACTCTCTTGCACCTCGACAGGTTAGATTCCCATTGCTCCTGAGATCTCAGTGAGATTCCAAAATTTCTCGACTAACGCTTTGTTTCCCTCCTTGTGCATTGATTGATTAAGATCAATTTTCTCTGAACTATCAATTTATGTTTTCTTCTTTGGTACCAACTGGTTTATTTCTACATTGTCATCAATTTTCTCTGCAATCCAAATTTCTCTAACCACAATTGTAACACATTGACTTATATGCCCTGATTGCTTTTCTCTAATATATGAATTATATTGATTGTTTCATAATTTTCTCTAGTCCATAAAATTGTTTCTCCTTGTGTGTAATTTTCTCTAACCCATAACTTATTTGCCTTGCATCTTTAATAAACACTATTTATTTCTGCCCTTTTAATGAATTTTCTCTGGAATCCAAATTTTTCTGACACAATTATAGTCAAACATTAACTTACATGCCTTGATTGATTTTCTCTGATATCTAAATTATGTTGCTCGTTTCATAATTTTCTCTGCCTCATAAAATTAACTCCTTGTCTGTAATTTTCTCTGGCCTATACAATTTTCTCTGAAGTTTGCCTCCTATTACAGATAGATAACAAGCAACTAGTCAAAAACCCATCAGAGGAGTTCTGTCTTGGTAAAAAGACAAAGAAAGAATAAAAAAAAAAAAAAGCAATTGTCAAATTCAAGGAGGCATTACAAGATTCATCTGAAGGTCAAGCAATTGTCAAATTCAATGAAGAAGTAGAAGGCAACATAAAAGAATACGAAGCCAGTAATGGACAAGAAGCCCAAGCAAACAGTGGAGAAGAAGAAGCCAGAGAAGAAACTGAAAGCAGTGGAGAAGAAAAAGCCAGAGAAGAAAGTGAAGACATAGAGGCAGAAGACAAAGAACAGAATGAACAGAAAGAAGAAGACAGTGAAGAAGAAGATGAACAGTAAGAAGAAAACAAGGAAAGTGATGAAGAAGAACATAATGAGTCGGTCGACCAACAACGTGATAGCATTTCTGGCTCAACAATGCATCAGCCTCAACAATTTGAGGAATTAAAGGATGCCCAAATTGCTGATCTACGTCAAAGACCGAAGGCACTTTCTCAAGCTAAACAAGAAGAAGACAGAAATTGGATGAAATTACTTGCTGAAAAGGATATTTCAATAAGAACCCTGACATCACTTAACTCAGAACTTCAAGAAAAAGAAAGCACAATCCAAATGAAACTAAGGATGTCGGAGGTTGAAAAAGAAGACAACATGAAAACAATTCAACAGTTGAGGAATTCAAATTCGGAGCTTGAAACAAAAAATGCTAAATTGCATGAACAAGTTCAAGAACTGTCAGTCCAACTAGCAACACAACCATACAGAACACCAATACAACTTCAACCACAAGGTCAGTGAAAATCTTGAGCCACAAAAAGTTATGTCCTTGTGTCAGCATAACTCAGAGAAATTTCTATTTATTATAATTTTCTGTCATTGGTAATTTTCTCTGGAAGTTATATTTCTCTAAACACATTAGTTTCTGCCGCTTATTTCTATTGATTTCTACTGCTCATTTCATTTTCTTTGTCTATTTTCTTATTCCATTTTTGGGGCTTGTTTGATTTTCACTGTGTCTAGTTGGAATCCAAGTTGAACAACAACCAACAATCCAACAAGAAGAAATGGCACACAAAGAACAACCGAAACAAAAGACGAAAGTCTATGGTAACTGGAAAATATTGAATCACATAAATTTACATATTGAAATATCATCTGTTACTTCAGAGAAATTTCACTTTTACTAATATTTTCACTATCTACAGTCAAAAAAGATCCAGCGTCAATGATCAAAAATTTAAAGGCAAAAGAAAGGAAGAAAAAGCAGCACGATCCAGAATTTCAATATCTCAAAGTTGCGAAAGTGACTAGAGCTTCAAAACAAGCTGCAAAGCAAGCTGAGCAAAGCACGAAGGACAAAGAAGTGCTTAATGCTGATGCGTACATATTGCCTCAACCTATAAACATTAGAAAATCTTGGGTCTTTCCACAAACTCTTCCGATTTCAAGATTGATAAAAAATCACGTAAAAGATATGTTGCAGCACATATCAAATGTGTCTGGACTTGAGTAAGCACAACAAACAAAATAGAAGATAACAAACAACAAATTACAAACTTATATTGCATTAACAACAATTAAATCCCTTCTTTCTCATCTTGTAGGGCTTTAATTTGGACAAGTGAGTTGAACCTTATTACCTTCGAAAACATTGGAAACCTAATAAAGCAAAAAGAAATTGCCAACAATGTAAGTCTTTCCCTTTCATCAAAATTTCTCTGCAATGTTCCATCAGCCTTTATAAACCAATATTACAATTACAAATCACATTTTTCAGGTCATTGATGGCTATGGAGAGATACTTTTGGCTGACCAAATGAGAGAAAGACAGCAACCAACCTCATTTTTTTTCACATCCATAAGCTTAGTATGTTACTACTATTTTATTTGATTTTCTCTGGAATTTACTTACTACTTTCTCTTCTTAAGATACTTCTTGGATTTTCTCTGAACAAAACCATTTTTGGATTTTCTCTTAACACAGAATTTCATCAAGATGACAGAAAATCAATCTTTTCGAGTGTCCTTATTTGACAAGCATATTGAAACAGCTTGGAGGAACTACAGGTTCCTCCATTTCCCAATAAATATTGGAGGTAATGAGAAGTCCACAGCTGGAAATCACAGGACCTTGCTTGTCTTCAACAAACAAGACAGTTTATGGAGGTTCTACAACTCACTGAGGCCAAGGAGAGATGATGCAGAAGACAAATATGTCAAAGATGCACAACAATTGGTAACGAGTGCAAATTTCTCTGATCCATCATAATCTTTATGTGATGATAATTTTTATACAATCCCATTGATTTGTCTGTAAATTTCTCTGTTATTTAAAAATTATTTTTTTGCAGCAAAAATATGTGGAGAATTTTTTGAAAGCTTGCCTTGAAAGAGACACTCAATCACAACCCTCTTTCAAATTGATAAACTCACAAAACACAAGTTACAACTTTGAGTATGTCAACAATGCTCCACAACAAGAAAGTGATTTGTAAGTTTCATACATCTATAAATAAGATACTCTGATTTGCATGTTTCTTAAAACTAACATACCTATAATTTGTATGCAGTTTGGATTGTGGCCTCTTTGTCTGCTATATAATGAAACAATATAGCAAGCATGAACTTATTAGCTCCAAATTGTCCACACAAGAGATCAGGTTGATGAGGGCAGAACTCATAGAGAGATTTGTGACCGAAGTTGGACGATCATGGACTGAACCAATTGAAATACCTCCAGAAGAACAAAAAATGTAATAGTGAAACTAGTGAAAGGAAGACAATGTACATAGCTAGACAGAGAAAATTGTCTCATATATATGTATGTATCCATACAGTATTAACCACTCAGTTTTTTGTTGACACATTGAAGGAATAATGATGCTTGACTTATCCATATACATCCTTTCTTGACTAATGTAAATTTCAGTTTTTTTTTTTTTTATTTCGACTGATGTAAATTTCATACCTATCGATGGTTAAATAAATATATATTTTTTATTGTGATTGTCAACACAATCCACACAGAGAAAATTGTCTGCAGAAATTTCTCTGGTATGATATTACTAGAAATTCACAAAGAAATTTAACTTGTATCGTCCCAAGGGGATGCCTATATGATCATGTAATCTGTAATACTTTCTGTTGGTACAAAACAAGCATCAAACTCAACAAAACACAAAACGCACAGTAATTTTATCTGCTACTGGAAAATTTCACTGGATGAATTTGAAATTTCAAAACACAATGCCCAAATAATTTTCTCTGATAGTGGAAAATTTTTCTGGATGAAATTGATGGATTCGAATGGTGACACAAAATGGAATCTCTGAGTTGTGAATTTCTCTAGGTTGGTGAGGAAAATTTCTCTGGCTTTGAGAAAAATTTCTGAGTTGAAGTCATTCTAGATAAATTCTTCCCTGGTCCAGAGAAATTCTAAACTCAGAGAAATTTTAAAAGAGCTTAATTTTGTTTCTTGGTTGTACTCACTGCAATAATTTTCATGAATTTGAAGCTTCAAAACACATTACACAGAATTTTCTCTGCCATAAAAAATTTCTCTGGATGAATTTGACAGGTATTACAAACCCACTGCCTATAGTATATATCAACAAACACAATGCACACTTTAACTGATATTGCAAAAATTTCTCTGAAAGAATTTGATTGATATTATTATATACACTATATAAAAAATACATTTCACAAAACAAAACACACAAACTAATCATCAAATGTATTATTCAATCAATAAAATGTACTATCCTTAACTATTTAACAAAGGTTCCTTGCATGTCCTCTTATTATGGTGACTAATACTCTCACACCGACTACACTTAATCACCCTTTTAAACTCTCCAGTAGAAGCAATTATGTTCTTCTTCGGCCTACCAGCTGGTTTCTTGCTCAATGGAGGTAAAATCATAGCATCTTCAATACTACACAGAGGTTTTTCAACAGTCGGAACTGGGCCAATCGAAAACGAGTACGCTTGACGATGCATATCAGCATGAAAAAATGGTTCAACAAATGAATTCAAATTCCTTCCACTCCTAAAATTGCAAAGAATAAAGATGTTGAAATGGATACCCATTTATTTCCCATTTTCGACACGAACAAGTTCTCAACCCAAGATCAACCATAACCGAAGGAAAACAATGCACTTCAAAGACATTATCAGATGACAAAATCACATTCCATGTCCTTCCATCCAAAAAATACTTCTCCAATACACTATCCATACGAGGACATAGAACTTTATTCCATTTACTAGAGAGCAGCCTCCTATCAGACCTCATATTCATAATTTGCAACCGTATCATGTCCACCAAATTTGTTATTGACAAGTGCCGAGCTTCTCGTATCCATGAATTGAATGACTCAGCAACATTTGAATACATCTCACCATAACGTTTCCCCGCAAAATATGCATCACTCCAATTTTCATATGGCAAACTTCTCAAGAAAGCAATCACAATGTCTCCTCCCTCACTTTTTAATTCATTTAACTTGAAATGAAATAATATCTTTGTTGGTGCATATGCACATTCTGAAAACTTGGACACAATCGTCTCTCTAACCAAATTTGTATTTCCACATGACAACTTATCCCTCAGATTTCTCTTTAGATGTTCAAGACAAAATCCATGAAAGCAGTTAGGGAAAAACCTAGCAATTCCCTCCACAATACCACAATGTCGATCTGATATGAAACTTATCACCCTTTCTAATCCCAATACTCCACATAAATGTTCAAGAAACCAACACCAATTGTCTTTATTCTCAGCATCAACAACAGCAAAAGCTACAGGGAAAAAACCTACAAAACAAATAGAAACAAGCATATCAGATATACACATACAGAGAAAATTAGAACAATAAACAACCAGAGAAATTTGACACTGCAAACATCCAGAGAAAATTCACTTCGTGCCCAACTCCAGAGAAAATTCACACATTGGTAACATCCAAAGAAAATTGACTTAGTGACCAAAACACAGAGAAAATTGACTTGGTAACCAAAACAAATCTAGTGAAAATCTACACAGTGGCCAAAACCATAGAAAATTCAAAGTGTCAGAGAGAAATCATATTCACTCAATTCCTACATGTATAGAAAATTCACATAGTTAGATAAAATTCTATATATTTACAATTACCTTCATTCACATCTTTCCCTGTTGCAGCAAGCATAACTCCTTTGTATCATCCTTTCAAAAATGTTCCATCAAGAAAAAGCAATGACTGACAATATTTGAAACCAGCAATGCATCCATGAAAAGCCACAAACACTCTTTTGAAACGCTTGTATCTTCAAAATCTAACTCAAAACGACTACATGGATTGTTCTTCAATGCCTCATCAAAATAGCATCGTAATTGATCAAATGACAAACAAGAATCCCCATATGTACTACATTTTGCTTTTTCAACACCCAACCAACCACAGTTATAACTGATTGAGACCACATACTTGTCTTTCATTTCTTTCACAACATCCACTGGACGAGTTAAAGGTTTTGCACTTACCTCTTCAAGTATCAGCCTAGAAACTAAGCTAGAAGTCATCCTCGAATGTTTACTCGTACGAACTGCCACACCACACGTATGTTCATTGTTCAAAGTCCTTATGTAGAAGAACCCATTTGTTTTTTCAACAGAAGCATGTACACGCCACATACATCCCTTTGATTCCTTATATGCACATTCTGCCGTAGCCCTCAGCTTGTCATTTTTAACATACGTAAACTGAAAACCAACCTCAATAGCATACTTACATAAAAAAGTACGGAACTCAACCACACCACCCTCAAACTTTTGTCCAACACTCGTAATATTATTCTGCCAACGAGCCGACAATAACACCTTTTCTTGGTGAGAACAAAACTTAGAGAGTGAATTCTTTTCAATATCCACCAGCCTATCACACTCACCATCCACAACATCTACCCAATTAGACCCCACTTCATCCTCTTCATCAGAAGTACAACATCTAGTAACTGAAATATCAACTATATCAACACCACGTGCACAAACAACCCTCAACATATTCAGAAAATCAATATTATTTCGAACCATACAATTCGGATGGCCCAAAATAGAATATGAAATACACATAGTCTCAGGTTTCAAATTCTCCCATGTTTTACACAAAATGCCAACCAATTCCTCAAAATTCAATTCGCATGAAACATTAATGACAATAGTATCATTCCCATATTTGCACAGCAACAACACTGCACTGTCCATTGAAACTGAAACAAAAAATAAGAAAAATAATTTGTTTAACATAGAAACACTTCACAAGAACAACATAAAAGTCCAGAGAAATTTCTAAAAATTATAATTTTCTCTGAACTTAAAATAAAAGTCCATAGACATCTACAAACTGATATTCACCTTCAAGATGATAAAAAACAAAATCACAGAAATTCAATGAATCACAAAGAAATTTACTGCTAACTATAAAACACAATCATAGAAAAAAATCACACAGAATATCTGTTATGAAATTATAGGCTTCTCTGTGATTTTCACATCACTACAACCTAACAATTTTCTATGCATCATTCTGCAATATTACAAACTGAAAGTGAGTAACAAACTTACAATTTTCTCTGAACTACAAATATAAGTCCAGAGAAATTTATGAACTTACATTCACTTTCTCACATTCTATCTGCATTAGAAACTTCTAATAATATGTCCATATGCACTTATAATTTTCTCTGGACTACACAAACAAAAGTGCAGAAAATGAAATTTCTCTGGTTTGAAAAAATATAGAACAAAACTTATCATTGATCAGCATGTTGATAAAAAACAGAGCACGAAAAATGAACTCTAAACATCAAAATCACCTACACTGTCAACACTATTTGAAATTGATCAGAAAACAAAGAATGAAAAATTAATTCCAAAAATAAAAATCAACTTTATCAAGCTGGCTTCTCTCTAAACAAAAATTCAAAACAAAAATCAAAATCCATGTGGAATCTAAATCGAAAACAAACCTAATTTAACTCCACTCAAAAACCTACACGATCAACGCATTGTCAATACTCTTTGAAATTGATTAAAAAACAAAGAATCAAAAATTAATTCCAAAAATAAAAATCAACTCTATAAAGCTGGCCTCTCTCTAAACAAAAATTCAAAATAAAAATCAAAATGCATGTGATATCTCAATCAAAAACAAACCTGATTCAACTCCACTGAAAATCTATGCGATCAACACACTGTAACACCACTGAAATCTCCGACGAAATCTCCACCATGGAATCTCCACTGAAATCTCCACTGCAAATTCGGTTTCCAAAATCTATTAGTTAAGTCAACAATATAATATTCAAACAAATTTATGTTATAAAGGAAGGGTAATTTAGGTACTTTATAACCTAAAATAAATTTCAGGGACCTTAGCCATTAAAACATATTATTTTGGACCTCTCCTCCCATCAAAAGTAGAGGAGGGACCTTAGGCTAATTTTCCCATAAATTAACTAGCTAAAAGTAGAAAGAAAGGTGACAGAAAAGTTACGCAAAACTAACTTGTCTCACTGCTTAGTAAGGGTCTGTTTAGTAATTATTTTATTTTTAATTTTTAGTTTATATTTATAAAAAATTTCAAAAATTTCATAAAAAATTGTTTGATAATTTTTTTAGTTTATAAATGATTGTCTCAGTTTATAAATTTGAAGAAAAAACGTAAACTTAAAAAAATGAGTTTATGTTAGTTTTTAAATAAAAATTTAAAAATTTGACTAACAAATTTTTTTTTTATAAATTTTTTTTTCAATTAATTTTTTTTTGAATAATTTTTTTTTCAATTATAATGTGTATTATCCCATTGTCATAAATAATAAAAAATAAATATAAATATTTTAGGTTTGAACAAACATATTTTTAGTTTATGTTTTTAAAATTTTTCAAATATTTTGTTCAAACTAAACACGTTTAGTTTGAACAAAATCAAACGCTACTTAGTAAAATCAATTTATAAAATTTTTGTAAACACAAATCAAAAATGTAAACGTTACCAAACGCTACTTAATAAAATACAATATAAGTAAATCAAAGTAAACTTTGTGTCCCAATCAAATAAGATTAACAAGATTAATCTTTTTCTACCATTTCACTCTGTCAAGAGTCACAATATAAGTAAATGTAAATGCAGAAATATGAAATGGTCTTAAGGGGTCAATACAGGTGTCTGTTTGTACACATCCAAAAGTGGAAAAGAAAAAGGTGGCAATTCTCTCATCCAGCCCTCATGACTTCAACTATAAATATGTGATTTCATATGTGAGCTTCCCATCCCCAAAATCTTTCCCTTATTCATCATCTTCTGAGATAATAGATCTTATTAAGAATAAGAAATGGGTTTTGCAGCTAAGAGCTATTGCTCTCTTCTCTGTGTCATGGTGCTTTTGCCTCTAGTTTGTTACTCCCAGGATGCTTATGTGTGCTCTAGAGCAACCTATTATGGTAGCCCTGATTGCTTAGGGACTCCAAGTATGTATTCTCTCCTATATATACACACATGGTACTGATGTATATGTGTATTAGCAAATATATATATATATATGTACATTTCTACATTGATGATTTATCTTCGATGATTAAAATGTGTTTAATGATGTTAAATTAGCTGGAGCCTGCGGGTTTGGTGAATATGGAAGAACTGTCTATGATGGAGGCGTGAGCGGGGTTTCTAGGCTATACAGGAATGGAACTGGCTGTGGTGCATGCTATCAGGTAATTCAATTAAAAAACAACTTAATCTTTTTGAGTTTATTTGAGCTTGAAAGTAACAAAAAATTAAGTGTTGGGACACTTCTAAAGTATATTTGGAAGGATATGCATAAATACTCTTAGGTTCCTACGTATAATTTCAAATAAAACAAAAAAATATTTGATTGTGACGCTTGTGACTATGTTGAAGTGCAACAACTTTAAACTATATGCCTTTCTTGAAGGCAAGAAATAGGCAGACAATTGAAGTTGCTTCAGAACAAATAAAAAAAGTAGCTCCCTTATTTTTGTGTCTACAATGGAAGTTATTTGTTTATTGACAACTACAGGTTAGGTGCAAAGTACCACAACTTTGCACTGAAGATGGAGTGAGGGTAGTGGTCACAGACTATGGTGAAGGGGACAAGACTGACTTCATCCTAAGCACTCGGGCCTACTCGAGATTGGCTTGTCCCAACGCAGTCTTGGATTTGTTTGCCTATGGCGTGGTTGACATAGAATACCGGAGAATTCCTTGCCAGTATCCAGGTTACAACCTCATGGTCAAGGTTCATGAGCACAGCAGGTTCCCTGAGTACCTAGCCGTAGTCATGTTGTACCAAGCTGGCCAAAATGACATCACCGCTGCAGAAGTGTGGCAGGTACAGTCTTCTAAACAAATTTGGTGAACTGGGTATTGTAAGCAAGTTGTCTTGTGTACATATCAATTTAAGGGCAACCTAGTAACGAGGCTCTTGCTAAAGCAGGGTCCAGAAAGTCTAATAGTCATATATTTTCTTGATGCAGGCGGATTGCCAGCAATGGAGGGGTATGCGAAAGGCCTACAGTGCAGTATGGGACATGGTTAACCCACCAGCAGGGGCACTTAACTTCAGGGTCCAAGTAAGTGGCAGTGCAGGGTTGAAGTGGGTGCAGCTGAGTAGTGTGATTCCTAGTGAATGGAAAGCTGGGGCTGTTTATGACACAACCATTCAGCTTACTTAAGCCCTATTAAACTCCTAATCCCAATGAAGACAAATATATCTTAGTATATGCAGAGTAGGAACTGCTTATTAATTATTTCCTAGTCGTTTTGATTAAGTGATTAAAGTAATGTTTGTCTACGGTCTTAATGCTAGTGCTCTTCACCTTTCTCAATAAAGAATCGGATTGTGTACTACGTTTATTTCACATGCAAATAATGCAGCTAAAAGAGCGTGGACCCAACTAACTCTCAACCCTATCCAAACTCTTGGTGACAGTCTGAACACTACGATTTTATGGTTAAAAAATAAGAGTTAACAACCTTTTAAATAAAAAGTTTCAAAGGCCAGCTCACAATCAAGCTAATTTGCAAAAGAAACTAAACAAAACGCCGATCGTGTGTAAGAGTAAAGGGTATTGATATTGCAAGCAATTTGTCACTCCTAAGTAACCATCACATTAAACAAATATGAGAAACATAAAGTTGCAATGCAGAAACACTACAAAAAAAAAGTCACTTACGTCATAACTCTTCCACAAAATTCACATGTACAAATTCCAAATCATGCAAAATCAGCAAAACATGAAAAAAGTGCCATCATTCCAAACTATAGAAGGTTACCAGGTTAGTGCTTCAGAATTTTCTTCCCAAAATCACTAATTCAGCACGTGTTATCAGAAAACAACTTGACTACTTGAGAAACCAGAGTCAAAAAACTGATGGACAGACTAACGTTTGAGCTGCCACTACCTCAGAATATGATACGAACGAACCAACCATTTTATCCTTCTTTCAATTCTCCTCTTATCTGCTTCCATCAAAAGCAAGGCTTGCCCATCAAAACAAGAACCATAAGCAAATCCCTGAAAATTAAGGGATGAGATGTAAAGTTTTTGCATTCATGAATTAGATTCTATATTACTTTAAGCATGATGAAAATTTTATGATTTGTGAGGGCAGCCAGTTCAAGCAAATAGAGCTGAAGTTATTTCTGTAACATGTCCTCCGCAGAGGTTTACGCCACTTTGTGAATTGGCCAGAAGTAATATCATTTTATATCTATAAAGTATGATCATAAATAAAAACCAGTGGCAACATCATTTTGGGAAACTATCATAATGATAATGACATAATTAGATAGCTGTTCAAGGTGTTTACATCAAGAAAACATGATCACAGATGAGAGACAAAAATGCTGGAAGAAAGACCCTCAAAGTTACAACATGCAAAAATCAAGACATACTCATATGTTTTAGTTTGATTGAAATAACTAATAATTTCATAAACAAGAAAGAGGAAGATGATGCACACAGCCAAGCCCCATGGCAAAGTTACAGTGCTGCAGGTGTACAGTAGCCTGTAGCCGGTGACAAACACCCACAGCAACCTCTCAGCCAAGGTTGCCTCCAGCCCAAATGACAATTTGGAGGTGCAAAGTATTGAGTTACATATAACTCAATCACAGCTCACATACATACCAACAAGCACAAGGAGATATTGTAAAACATTGTATATTGTAATCTGTTAAGGTCCTGCAATCTTTGTTTATGTAACTGTATGTCATCTTGAAAAGTTTAGTAGTGTTGGGGTGTGTTTCAGTTCATGAAAATGATATTTGTCTGTATGTGTGCATCCATATCTTCTTGTTTCTGTTGAGGCATCCCAAGTACATGCTGAAACTAATTCAATATACAGCCTAGCACAGAGAGTAGATAATAAATCAAGTTCCACAACAAAGTAGTCAACGAGAACTTACATTAAGACACAAGGAATCTGTACTTGTGGAAAACCCCAAACTTTGTTCCCTGCATCAATACATCCTGCCAGTGCACTCTGCAGCACCACAATAGCAGCTCTTCATCTTAATATTTGCATTCAAATCTCGAACCTGATCGACAAAGTAATTATAGTGGTAAGTTAGCTCCTTCAAGGGAGGAATGTTTTCTGCAGCAAAGAGCATTATGTGGGGTTTACTCTTGTCCTTGTGATCATACAGGACATTCTGAGCGTAAAGGTTAGGGGAACAACTATGGTTGATGAACCTCCCCACAATCCCAAACTGTGCTGCATCGATTGTGAAACGCTCATCCTCCACAACTTCACTAGAACTTAACTGTACAACAGGCTTGAGAGTCAAAAGTCCACCAATGAGAGAACAATCTAAAATTGTGTCCAATATCAAACAAGTATTCATCATTTTGTCTTTTTTCAGCTTCCTTGTCTTCAAGAAGCTCTCGAATATACTCGCATATAAAACTTCCTGAAGGAATAGAAGTTAGGGATCTAACACCCCAGCCCCTTGACTTCCTTTTAAAGATTTCAAGCTGTATTTTCATGCCATGCTAACTGACTTTATTATGGCAAGAAGGAGGGCATTTGCAAGAAGGACCACACTCATATACCAGAGGCTTTGCTTCAACGATAGCCCCATTGCAGTTGTATGGAATCTTTCCTCCATTATTGAACATACATCAGCATTTTTTAGAGTCCAAGCATCCACCGTTACAATCAAAACCCTTGGGAGCAGTAGGGCAGTACCAATCAGGATATTTCATCTCAGTTATATAATTGAATTTGGGTGGTCTCTTATTGTCTATGGTGTTCACAGCACAAATGGGAAGTAACTCTTTCCCTCCTGATATATCACCAACACAAAGACCCTCCCGAATTTTAAATCTTTTTGATTTCTTCACTTCTTTCCAAGCAAGCTCTGGTTGGCCTGGAATTCTCTTCAACTCGAACTTAAGAACCAGCTTACCATGTGGCCCTACATCATGCATGTATCTCTCCACTGTATATACAAGCCATCATAAGTATATGTCAGAACAATCTTGGCTCTTGCATCCAAGGCAGATAATTTTGTCTCTTTAGAACCACGGATTACCCAAACAGGATTCTTTGCTGATATACTATTTTTCAGAGCCAAGTTCCTCTTTCAAGTTTCTGGTCTTCAAGTTATTGTTTATCCCAACCAGTTATATTTCCTCCATGACCAGAGTATATTAAACATCAGAGTTGTCCAAATCATCTGCATAACCACCTGAGGCAACAATGCTTGTTGCAATGATCATTCCGTCATGTTTCATGTAATCAATACCAGCCTGATAGAGACTGTGGAGAAGTGGTTTGGAAATACTCTTCAGATCTTGGGAGACGCTGGTGATTCTCAGCTAGTCACCTAAAAAGACACAAACACTCCGGTCGGGGGTGCCGGAATTAGCACTTCGACGAGCAAGTCAGTTCTTGCACTCAAAATAACTTACCTTCTAAGTTAAGCAAAAAGTGATTGTTACATACCTTTCTGAATCTATAGTTCTTGTATTTATACTCCTTTTGTTGGGTCTCGGGGTCTGAGCCTACTTTTATTCACTATTCTTACCTTTATTCTGATCCACGCACCTCCCTCTATTCGGCCTTCATAATGTATTTGGCATCCTAATTACGCAGGATGGAGCCGAATAAACCCGATCTCTGAGGTATGCACCTTCCAACTCTTCCATTTATTCGGCTCCCACAATTGCCCCCCAAGCACTTTACCAACGTCAGTTGGCTGTAGTGCTTGGTTCCGGGTTTCGTAAGGTCAGAGCCAAAATTTGGCGATTGGCCTTACCCTCGTCTTGGATGTCTAAGCGCCCTTCCTAAGCATCATTCCGACTTCCCGCCCCTTCGTATGTGTCTATTTATTGCGATTTAAAATTTTGACGTCCTTTTGAGTATATATATTTTATGATGCTCGTCGCTAGGTTGCCTCTCGAATCGTTCCAGCAACTTTCTCTTCTTTGATATCCTCTGCATTCTTTGTAAGTCTTCTCCTTATTTGCTTCGAAAACTCCTTCTAGTTTATTTCTTCCTTGGCATATTCCTATGAACTACTGGATATGGCGAAATATTTAAAAGACCTCCTCTCGTCAGATCGAATTGTTGGCTTTAGACGCCATTTCTCTATTCCTGATGATGTCCGTCTATCATTTGTGGCAGACAGTACTCTTGATATGGAGAGGGAGGACAACACCACGATTGTCTTTCCTCTCTTGTCGATTGCAGAGGGTGGAGTCCGTTTTCCCCTCCACCCGCTTCTAAAGACTGTGCTTCGCCATTGGGGTTTAATCCCTTCTCAACCAAATGTGAATTTCTTTAAAATTATAATGGGGGTTATAGCGCTGAACCGTCGCCTTGAAATTAACCTCGGCATTCCAGCCATCCGGCATTGCTATGCCGTGGCTAAGTCTTCTAGTCAGCGCGGGTGCTACTTCCTCAGGTCCAGAGATACCGACCATCAGCTAATCACTATGCTTTCCAGTTCTGGGAAACGAGTTGATGATGTTATGGTCATCGTCCATGGTAACTGGGAATTTGGTGAAGGGAAGGATCACGTTGATCCTATTCCTAGACTGAGGGGCGAGCCAGGTGGCCGATTACCTTCTTGCTTTTATTATTTGTTCATTTTTGTTGTGAAGCTTCTTCTTTGAAATCCTACAGCTTGGCTTGTGCAGGGAACGATTTGAAAAAAGTCTTATCTTCAACTGACAACGCCATTCTTTCGGATATCAAAGTCGCTCTCAAGTACTTCGACCGTCGAAGTCTTCAAAAATAGGGGAGAGCGGCCCACGTTCTGCTTTGTTACGAGCCGACATATACGACCTTCTCGGCGGCGGCAAATATCCTAATTCCGAAGGGTGAAGATTCTCTTATTGCTCTTATTTTGTCCGACTTCAAAAACCTGAGACAGGTTGGTCTTGAAGTGTCCGATTCGGAGCGGGATAACATAGCTGATGTTGCAGGATCAGATTAGTCTGAAATCGAATCTGACAAAGTATTGAGTTCGACCGATCCTCCATCCGCTTCCGGCTGAGGGGATCTTTCACCTGACGACGTTTCTCACAGCTTAGAGGATCTTCCCGCCGCAGCCCCGCAGACATGGCTGGGTTAAGCCTGCCAAAACTTGCCAGGAAGGCGAATACGGAAAGGTTGGCCGCACGGCGAAGAGCGAAGGCCCTTCTGTCTGAACTACTTCCCGCCATAGAACCTTAACTCTCCCGGCCTGTTACAGAATCAGAGTCCTTGCACGTTATCGAGGAGGAGACGACAAAGGATAAGAATGCCGAATCTACTTTGGTCGTGCAGGCCGGTCAAGAGGTTGAGGAAAAGGCAGAGAAATGCCCTGGTGAGTTTGAGGCCAGTTCAGAAGAACAAGGTGGTAAACGCCCCCGATTAGACGGATCGAACGCGAACGTTCCTTTTGTCATTCAGCCGATGATGAAAAATAAGCCGGTTTCTTCTGATGCTTCGGCGCTTAAAGACCCACAAGTCGCATTCAGCGTGGCTGCGTCCGTGTCGTTGCCGTTTGACAAGAAGGCTTTCCAGGTCGAACCAGATCTGAACACGACAGCACTAGCCGCCCAATCGGCACTTTTGGTACATGTTCGGACTTTTCTTCACTTATCCGGACACTGTTAATTTTATGGTCTTAAATTTTTGTTTCGTAGACCGTCGAATGGATAGCCGATATGGGCCGTCGCCATTGCGACGCCATCAAACAGATTGGTCGCTTACGAAAGGAAGTTAAGGGCCAGAGGAGAAGGGCTGAGGTCAAAGTTTTGAGGGCGGACAAGGAGGCCTAACGGGCTAAGACCGAGGTGGAGAGGGCTCGTAGTGCGGATCAGTTGAGAGAGGATGCCGAAAAGAAGGCGGACGAGAGCGAAGATGCGCTCAAGTTGGCCCAGAAGGCGGTCTCCAAACTGGAGGTTGAGTTGGCTGAAATGAGGGCGGCGAAGGCAATAGCCGACTAGAAAGCTTTCAAAGTATTCGAGGCCGGGAAAAATGCTGGACTCGCCGAGTATTTAGACCAAGTCCCCAAGTTTGAAACTCGGGGGTTCAAACATGGCAGGCACAAAGCCCTTGCTACTGCTAAAGTGTCATTGACTATGCCAATACTGCCTGAGCAAGTGGATGTAGAGCTATTGGAGTCTGATTCTGAGGACTGATCTGGGCGACTGACATATTTTTTAGGATTTCGAATGTATTTTTACAGTTTTTGGTTTGGTAATGTTCATGTATTGCTACAGTCATAGTTTTTGCTAGGCATATTTATGTGGGCTTGTAACTTTTGTTTAACAATTTACGTATATAAAATTTCGTGAGTTGTGCACAACGTGCCAATGAAAAGTTTGTGGATTAGTGATCTTGTTTTCAGTTATGGTTACATCGGCTGTGTAGCTTAGGTATATGGCCGACCAGATTAATGAATCGGCCCTTGCCTTAGCTAGGGCACGAGCTTGAGAAGCCGAATGGGCCTAACTCGTGGGCTGGCTGAGGCATAGATTGATCGGCGTTTGAGCTTGGAAACAAGGCCGACCAGATTAATGAATCTGCCATTGCCTTAGCCAGGGCGCGAGCTTGAGAAGCTGAATGGGCCTAACTCGTGGGCTGGCTGCGGCATAGATCGATCGACGCTTGCGCTTTAAAACATAGCTGACCAGATTAATGAATCTGCCCTTGCCTTAGCTAGGGCGCGAGCTTGAGAAGCCGAATGGGCCTAACTCGTGGACTAGATGAGGCATAGATTGATCGGCGCTTGCGCTTGAAAACATGGCCGACCAGATTAATGAATCAGCCCTTGCCTTAGCCAGGGCGCGAGCTTGAGAAGCCAAATGGGCCTAACTCGTGGGCTGGCTAAGGCATAGATCGATTGGTGCTTGCGCTTGAAAACATGGCCGACCAAATTAATGAATCTGCCATTGCCTTAGCCAGGGCGCGAGCTTGAGAAGCCGAATGGGCCTAACTCATGGGCTGGCTGAGGTATAGATTGATCGGCGCTTGCGCTTGAAACCATGGTTGACCAGATTAATGAATCTGCCCTTGCCTTAGCTAGGGCGCGAGCTTGAGAAGCCGAATGGGCCTAACTCGTGGGCTGGCTGAGGTATAGATTGATCGGCGCTTGCGCTTGAAACCATGGCTGACCAGATTAAGGAATCTGCCCTTGCCTTAGCCAGGGCGCGAGCTTGAGAAGCCGAATGGGCCTAACTCGTGGGCTGGCTGAGGCATAGATTGATCGGCGCTTGCGCTAGAAAACATGGCCGACCAGATTAATGAATCTTCCCTTGCCTTAGCCAGGGCGCGAGCTTGAGAAGCCGAATGGGCCTAACTCGTGGGCTAGCTAAGGCATAGCTTGATCGGCGCTTGCGCTTAAAAACATGGCCGGCCAGATTAATGAATCTGCCCTTGCCTTAGCCAAGGCACGAGCTTGAGAAGCCGAATGGGCCAAACTCGTGGGCTGGCTGAGGCATAGATCGATCGGCGCTTGCGCTTGAAAACATGGCTGACCAGATTAATGAATCTGCCCTTGCTTTAGCTAAGGCGCGAGCATGAGAATCCGAATGGGCCTAACTCATGGGCTGGCTGAGACATAGATGGATCGGCGCTTGCGCTTAAAAACATGGCCGACCAGATTAACGAATCTGCCCTTGCCTTAGCCAGGGCGCGAGCTTGAGAAGCCGAATGGGCCTAACTCGTGGGCTGGCTGAGGCATAGATCGATCGGCGTTTGCGCTTGAAAACATGGCCGACCAGACATGAATCCGCTTGTTTTAGCCAGGTATGAGCTTGAGAAGCGAATGGGCTAACTAACTCGTGGCCGAGGCATAGATTGATCGGCGCTGGCGCTGAAACCATGGTGACCGATTAAGGAATCGCCCTTGCCTTAGCTGTAGCGAGCTTGAAGCGAATGGACCTAACTCGTGGGCTGGCTGAGGCATAGATTGATCGGCGCCTGCGCTTGAAAACATGGCCAACCAGATTAATGAATCTGCCCTTGCCTTAGCCAGGGCGCGAGCTTTAGAAGCCGAATGGGCCTAATTCGTGGGCTGGCTGAGGCATAGATTGATCGGCGCTTGCGCTTGAAAACATGGCTGACTAGATTAATGAATCTGCCCTTGCCTTAGACAGGGCGCGACCTTGAGAAGCCGAATGGGCCTAACTCGTGGGCTGGCTGAGGCATAGATTGATCAGCGCTTGCACTTGAAAACAAGGCCGACCAGATTAATGAATCTGCCCTTGCCTTAGCCAGGGCGCGAGCTTGAGAAGCCGAATGGGCCTAACTCGTGGGCTAGTAGAGGCATAGATCGATCGGCGCTTGCGCTTGAAAACATGGCCGACCAGATTAATGAATCTACCCTTGCCTTAGCCAGGGCGCAAGCTTGAGAAGCCGAATGGGCCTAACTCATGGGCTAGCTAAGACATATATGGTTCGGCAATTGCGCTTGAAAATATGGTCGACCAGATTAATGAATCTGCCCTTAACTTAGCCAGGGCGCAAGCTTGAGAAACCAAATGTGCCTAACTCGTGGACTGGCTGAGGCATAGATCTATCGGCGCTTGCGCTTGAAAACATGGCCGACCAGATTAATGAATCTGCCATCGCCTTAGCTAGGGCGCGAACTTGAGAAGCCGAATGGGCCTACCTCGTGGGCTGGCTAAGGCATAGATCGCTCAGCGCTTGTGCTTGAAAACATGGCTGACCAGATTAATGAATCTGTCTTTGCCTTAGCCAGGGCGCGAGCTTGAGAAGCCGAATGGGCCTAACTCGTGGGCTGGCTAAGGCATAGATGGATCGGTGCTTGCGCTTGAAAACATGGCCGACCAGATTAATGAATCTGTCTTGCCTTGGCTAGGGCGCGAGCTTGAGAAGCCGAATGGGCCTAACTCGTGGGCTGGCTGAGGGATAGATTGATCGGCGCTTATGCTTGAAAAAATGGCCGACCAGATTAATGAATCTGCCCTTGCCTTAGCCAAGGCGCGAGCTTGAGAAGCCGAATGATCCTAACTCGTGGGCTGGCTGAGGCATAGATTGATCGGCGCGTGCGCTTGAAAACATGGCCGACCAGATTAATGAATCTGCCCTTGCCTTAGCCAGGGCGCGAGCTTGAGAAGCCAAATGGGCCTAACTCGTGGGCTAGCTGACGCATAGATCGATCGGCGCTTGCTCTTGAAAACATGGCTGACCAGATTAATGAATCTGCCCCTCCGTTAGCTAGGGCGCGAGCTTCAGAAGCCTAATGGACCTAACTCGTGGGCTAGCTAGGGCATAGATTGATCTTCGCTTGCGCTTGAAAACACTGCCGACTGGATTAATGAATTTGTCGTTGCCTTAGCCAAGGCGCAAGCTTGAGAAGCCGAATAGGCCTAACTCGTGGGCTGGCTAAGGCATAGATGGATCGGCGCTTGCGCTTGAAAACATGGCCGACCAGATTAATGAATCTACCTTGCCTTAGCCAGGGCGCGAACTTGAGAAGCCGAATGGGCCTAACTCGTGGGCTGGCTGAGGCATAGATTGATCGGCGCTTGCGCTTGAAAAAATGGCCAACCAGATTAATGAATCTACCCTTACCTTAGCCAGGGCGCGAGCTTGAGAAGCCGAATTGGCCTAACTCGTGGGCTGGCTGAGGCATAGATTGATTGGCGCTTGCGCTTGAAGACATAGCCCACCAGATTAATGAATCTGCCCTTGCCTTAGCCAAGGCGCGAGCTTGAGAAGCCGAATGGGCCTAACTCGTGGGCTGGCTGAGGCATAGATCGATCGGCGCT
This sequence comes from Camellia lanceoleosa, assembly GCA_025200525.1. Classification (NCBI taxonomy): domain Eukaryota; kingdom Viridiplantae; phylum Streptophyta; class Magnoliopsida; order Ericales; family Theaceae; genus Camellia; species Camellia lanceoleosa. The sequence goes on along the minus strand of JANUSC010000047.1, from coordinate 792,921 downwards.
TGCGCTTGAAAACATGGCCGACTAGATTAATGACTCTGCCCTTGCCTTAGCCAGGGCGTGAACTTGAGAAGCTAAATGGCCCTAACTCGTGGACTGGCTGAGACATAGATGGATCGGCGCTTGCGCTTGAAAACATGGCTGACCAGATTAATGAATCTGCCCTTGCCTTAGCCAGGGCGCGAGCTTGAGAAGCCGAATGTGCCTAACTCGTGGGCTGGCTGAGGCATAGATCGATTGGCACTTGCGCTTGAAAACATGGCCGGCCAGATTAATGAATCTGCTCTTGCCTTAGCCGGCGTGCGAGCTTGAGAAACCGAACGGGCCTAACTCATGGGTTGGCTGAGGCATAGAGTGATCGGCGCTGGCGCTTGAAAACATGGCCGACCAAATTAATGAATCTGCCATTGCCTTAGCCAGGGCGCGAGCTTAAGAAGCCGAATTGGCCTAACTCGTGGACTGGCTGAGACATAGATCGATCGGCGCTTGCGCTTGAAAACATGGCCGACCAGACCTTTCCTTAGCCAGGGCGTGAGCTTGAGAAACCGAATGGGCCTAACTCGTGGGCTGGCTGAGCCATAGATTGATCGGCGCTTGCGCTTGAAAACATGGCCGACCAGATTAATGAATCTGTCCTTGCCTTAGCCAGGGCACTAGCTTGAGAAGCCGAATGGGCCTAACTCGTGGGCTGGCTGAGGCATAGATATATCGGCGCTTGCACTTGAAAACATGGCCGACCAGATTAATGAATCTGCCCTTGCCTTAGCCAGGGCATGAGCTTGAGAAGCCGAATGGGCCTAACTCGTAGGCTGGCTAAGGCATAGATTGATCGGCGCTTACGTTTGAAAACATGGCTGACTAGATCAATGAATCTGCCCTTGCCTTAGCTAGGGCGCGAGCTTGAGAAGCCGAATGGGCCTAACTCATGGGCTGGCTAAGGCATAGATTGATCGACGCTTGCGCTTGAAAACATGGCCGACCAGATTAATGAATCTACCGTTGCCTTAGCCAGGGCGCGTGCTTGAGAGGCTGAATGGGCCTAACTCGTGGGCTGGCTGAGGCATAGATTGATCAGCGCTTGCGCTTGAAAACATGGCCGACTAGATTAATGAATCTGCCCTTGCCTTAGCCAGGGTGCGAGCTTGAGAAGCCGAATGGGCCTAACTCGTTGGCTGGCTCAGACATAGATCGATCGGCGGTTGCGTTTGAAAACATGGCCGCGCGAGCTTGAGAAGTCGAATGGACCTAACTCGTGCGCTGGCTGAGACATAGATTGATCGGCGCTTGCGCTTGAAAACATGGCCGACCAAATTAATGAATCTGCCCTTGCCCCAGCCAGGGTGCGAGCCTGAGAAGCCAAATGGCCTTTCAAACCTGCCAAAGCTCTCGGAGCCGTTGGTATTGATTCAGCTTCGCGCCTACATCATCGTCATCACTTCCCCTATTCCGATTTTAAAATTGAGAAAAGCGACGATGAGTGTGCCAAATGAATAGACTTTCTTTTATTTTCAATGTTCATATTCGGTCTTGAAATGTTATGTGTTTAATGAGACGCCTTATTTGAACCTATTGGCAAGTTTTGTGTTGCATGGTACAAACGCTGAAACATGCATTGACCGGCTCGAATCAAGAACAATCCTCATTGAATATTTATTCAGCCAATCGTGATATCCACGAAGGGCGCTCCGAAACCAGAGACTTTATTCGGCCAATCGTGATATCCACGAATGGTGCTCCGGCTCTGGAGACTTTATTCAGCCAATCGTGATATCTACGAAAGGCGCTCCGAATCCGGAGGCTTTATCGGCCAATCGTGATATCCACGAAGGGCGCTCCAAATCCGGAGGCTTTATTCAGCCAATCGTGATATCCACGAAGTGCGCTCCGAATCTACAGACTTTATTTGGCCAATCGTGATATCCACGAAGGGCGCTACGAATCTGGAGGCTTTATCAGCCAAGTGTGATATCCACGAAGGGCGCTTCGAATTCGGAGGCTTTATCGGCTAATCGTGATATCCATGAAAGGCGCCCAGAATCTGGAGACTTTATCAGCCAATCGTGATATCCACGAAGGGTGCTTCGAATCCGGAGACTTTATTCGGTCAATCGTGATATCCACAAAGGGCGCTCCGAATCTGGAGGCTTTATTCAGCCAATCGTGATATCCACGAAGGGCGCTCCGAATCCGGAGGCTTTATCGGCCAATCGTGATATCCACGAAGGGCACTCGAAATCCGGAGACTTTATTTGGCCAATCGTGATATCCACGAAGGGCGCTCCGAATCCGGAGGCTTTATTCGGCCAATCATGATATCCACGAAGGGCGCTCCGATTCCGGAGGCTTTATTCGGCCAATCATGATATCCACGAAGGGCGCTTTGAATCCGGAGGCTTTATCGGCCAATCGTGATATCCACGAAGGGTGCTCCGAATCCGGAGGCTTTATCGGCCCTTAAGGGCTTGGAAGCTGAAGCATACGAAAACGAGATATTTTGTATTGCAACGGTGGAATATGTACAAGTATCAAGCCCACAAGTCAGGTCAATGATAGAATTTACGTAAATGTGTTGAATTCCAAGGTCGTGGTAGGTTTCTTCCTGACATGTCTGAGAGCCGATATATCCCTGTTCCCGCAATGGAATCTATCTAATAGGGGCCGTCCCAGTTTGGGCCCAATTTTTCGTCAGTGGGTCTCCGGTCATCTAGAAGTACCTTCTTCAGGACCAACTCTCCCGGCGTGTAGCGGCGCAACTGAACTCGTTGATTATATGATTTAGCGAGCTGCTGCTGATACCTTGTCATGGATGCCAGTGCACAGTCTCTTCGTTCTACGATTAAAATTAGATCCAGGGCAAGCATCATGTCGTTTCGGCCCGTATCAAAAACTTGCAATTTCAAGGTTGGGAGGCCGATTTCCAGGAGTAAGATTGCCTGCGTCCCAAAGCATAGGGCAAACGGCGTTTCTCCAATGGATCTCCTCGACGTAGTACGATGAGCCCATAGTACACTCGGCAATTCCTCGACCCATTTGCCTTTCGCTTTCTCCAGCCTCTTTTTGATGCCGTCCAAGATGGAGTTGTTAGAGGCTTCGGCTTGACTGTTGCTTTGGGGGTACGCCAATGTAGAGAAGTAAGGTCGAATGCCATATTTGCTGCATAACTCTCGATATACGCCACAATCGAACTAGGTGCCATTGTCTGAGATGAGAGCTCTTGGAATGTCGAATCGTGTTATGATGTTTCTCCATACAAAGCATTTAATATCGACATCTCGTATATGAGTTAAAGCCTCTGCTTCGACCCATTTTGTAAAGTAATCTGTCGCGACGATTAAGAATCGCTTGTTCCCAGGGGCCCTTGGCAGCGGTCCTACAATATCAAGTCCCCACTGAGAAACGGCCAGGGACTGGTGATAGAGTTCAACTCTTCGGCAGGCAGATGGGTCAATGGGGAGAACTTTTGGCACTGTTCGTATTTTTTCACATAACTCTCCGCATCAGCTCTTATCGTTGGCCAATAATACCCCTGTGTTATAGCTCGATGGGCCAAGGAGCGTCCGCCAGAATGGGTGCCACAACTGCCCTCATGTATCTCGGTCAGAAGCTCCTCCACTTTGTCCGGGTGCACACATTCCAAATATGGACCAGAGAAGGACTTTTTATAAAGCCCTCCTTGCGGATCCAGATAGTATTGCAGGGCTTTGTTTCGCAACTTGTGTGCTTCTTTTTTGTCCTCTAGGAGTTGTTCAGAAGAGAGGAACGCAGCAATGGGGTCCATCCAGCTCGGTGCGGATTCTATAATGTTGACACGGGCTTCCTCCGAAGGGCCAATACTCGGCTCCGGGATGAAACCTACTTCGATGGTCCGTTTGATCTCAGAATTGATGGCAGAGGCCAGGTACGCTAGGGCATCTGCGTGGGTGTTCTCGTCACATGTTATTTGGTTTAGTTCATGATGGTCAAATTTTGCTAGCAGGGAATTTGCCGTTGTCATGTAGGCCGCCATACGCTCGTTTCTTGCCGCGTATTCCCCCTTTAGCTTATTGATTACCAATTTTGAATCACAAAACACAATCAAACGCCGAGCGCCAAGAAGGTGCGCATTCCGTAGACCAGCTAGAAAGGCTTCGTATTCGACTTCGTTATTTGATGCTTCGAAGCCAAGCTTGACGGCCTGCTCAATTACTGCACCGTCTAGAGACATGATTACAACTCCGGCGCCGCTGCCCCGTTGGTTAGTTTATCCATCACAGTATAATTGCCAAATATCCCTGACATAAATTCTCCAATTCGACTTTGGGGGAACTTCAGTCTTTGGTCAAACCTCGTCAAGTTTGAGGTCGGCAAGCCCTCCGGTGAATTCGGCAACAAAGTCGGCCAGCACCTAACCCTTGATTACGGCTTTCGGTAGAAACTGAATGTTGTACTGGCTGAGCTCGAGAGCCCATTTTGAAACACGTCCTGAAGCTTCTACACTCCGTAATACTGATCAGAGGGGATAATTTGTTAGGACTCCAATGCTATGTCCCTGGAAGTAATGCATCAGTTTTCTCGCCGCCATGACTAGGGCTAAGATGAGTTTTTCCAGCGGAAAATAGCGTGTTTCAGCGTCGACCATTGCTTTGCTTACATAATACATTGGCCGTTGCTCTCCCTCCTCCTCTTTTAATATCTGTACGGCTCTATCGGAAGCGCGAGATCTGAGAATGAAAAGGGTCACCGGTGGCGAGTGTTGTCAACGAAGTCTTGGCGAAGGTAGGTCTTGAGTCCGTTGAAAGCTGTTTCGCATTCGGCGGACTATTCAAAAGCCTTGCCCTGCCGTAGTGTCTGGAAGAATTGTCGGCAGCGATCTGTAGATCGGCTGATGAACTTGTTGAGTGCAGCGGCCATCCCCATTAACTTTTGGACTTCTTTCATTGAACGGGGGGAACCGAGTTCCAAAATTGAGGTGACTTGCCTTTGGTTGGCTTCGATTCCTCGGTGGTTCATGATGTAACCCAAGAATTTGCCAGAGCCGATTCCGAACGCGCACTTTGAAGCGTTCAGTTTCATTTTGTATTTGCGTAAAATGCTGAATATCTTTTCTAGATCAGCTATATGATTCTATTCTTCTTTGGACTTGACCACCATATCGTCGATGTATACTTCCATAGTGTGGTCGAGTTGTTCTTTGAACATGGTGGTGACCAGCCTTTGGTAAGTTGCCCCTGCATTTTTCAGCCCAAAAGGCATAACTTTGTAGCAGTAGGTTCCTCTTGAGGTGAGAAATGCAGTTTTGTCCTGGTCATCTGGATACATGGCGATCTGATGGTAGCCTCTGTAAGCATCGAGGAAGTTCATGCGTTGATGGCGCACCGTTGCATCGACAAGTTGGTCGATTCTGGGTAGAGGAAAATAGTCTTTAGGGCAAGCTTTGTTCAAATCCGTGAATTCGACGCACACTCGCCAAGTCTCATTTTTCTTCTTCACCACCACCGTATTGGAGAGCTACGTAGGGTAGGTGACTTCTCTAATTGCCCCGTTGTCAAGCAGTCTGTCGATTTCCTCAACGACGGCGACGGTGTGTTCTACGGCTGACCGCCAGCCTTTCTGAATGATCGGCTTACATTTAGGATCGACATTAAGTTGGTGTTGTGAAACTGATGGGTCTATACCTGGCATTTCATATGGAGTCCATGCAAAGACGTCGAGGTTACTGAGCAGGAAAGAGATCAGCTGTTGCCTGTCGGCCTGATTTAGAGAGGCGCCGACTATGAAGAACTTTTCCGGGCTTCCGTCGATGTCGACTCGGTCTAGACCTTCCGTGGCCTTTTTGTTTGGGTGCTTCCCAACTTCATCCAAGATTTCTTGATCCGGCACCTCAATGGAGTATACTTGCAATTCCTTTGTCGTTTTGGCGGCAAGGAGATAACATGCTTGTGACGATTTCTGGGAGCCCCGGATTTGCTCAATGCCATTTTCTGTTGGGAAACGTAGCAGTTGATGATAGGTGCTTGGGACGGCCTGCAAGGTGTGCAACCACGATCACCCCATAATGAGATTGTACGGCGATGGCAACCTGACAACCAAGAATTCGACATCCACCGTTCTGGAACCCGCTCGAACGGGTAGGCTGATCTTTCCCAATGGGTACTCTGGGTTGGCGTTGAAGCCGAATAGCGGGTAAGGAGCCGGAGTAAGGTCTGATTTGTTGAACCCGAGTTTGGTGAGGGTTTTATAGTACATAACCTCCGAAGTACTGCCCTGGTCTATAAGAATGCGTTCGACGGTGAACCGGTTTACGCGTAGCTCAACAACCAATGGATCGATGTGAGGGAGTGTGACGCCGATCAAATCGGAGTCATTAAAGGTGATGCTCTGCGCTTCTTGGAGCCGTTTTGCTGGTGTGAGTTGTTGTTGGCGGCCTGGAAGTGATTGGATTGCATGCACGGCCGGGGCTGCTAACAGGCTGTATATCATGTGGACGGTGTCAAGCGGAAATGAATCCTTCGGAAGGGCGGGTGTTTTGATCGCACTGTTCCAGATGCATCGCTGGAGACGTTCGTCCTTTGCCAACTCCTCAAGGTGGTCTGTTGAGGCATTGCGATCATCGATGTCTTGCTGTCGGGCTCGAGATCGTCGATCATCTGCCCTCGGGGGTTGTTCTGAAGCCTGGCACATTGTTTGTTTGGACTTTGCTATTTCGAGGGCCAGATCGGGACGAAGGTGTTTGTTCTCAGCAATGATGTCGTCCAAACGCTGTTTGGTCTGCCTGGCTTGTTCCATGGTCGCTTGTATTGTCTCTTGCATTGGAGTGGAAGATGAGCAGAGGTTCAAGGCAAATCTTGCTACGATGGTTTTTGGTCCAGGCTTGTTTGCTAGAGTGAGGTCGTCTCTCTGTGTGGTTTCGTCGGTGGCTATCAGAGAATCTTCAATCACGCTTACCATGGATGTATTTGAGTATTTCCACGGATGGCGCCAATTGTGGAGAAGTGGTTTAGAAATACTCTTCAGATCCTGGGAGACACTGGTGATCCTCAGCTAGTCACCTGAAAAGACACAAACACTCCGGTCGGGGGTGCCGGAATTAGCACTCCGACGGGCAAGTCAGTTCTTGCACTCAAAATAACTTATCTTCTAAGTTAAGCAAAAAGTGATTGTTACATACCTTTCTGAATCTGTAGTTCTTGTATTTATACTCCTTTTGTTGGGCCTCGGGGTCTGAGCCTACTTTTATTCACTGTCCTTACCTTTATTCTGATCCACGCACCTTCCTTTATTCGGCCTTCATAATGTATTTGGCATCCTAATTACGCAGGATGGAGCCGAATAATACCCGATCTCTGAGGTATGCACCTTCCGACTCTTCCATTTATTCGGCTTCCACAGAGACGATGAATGCCAACAAGAGCAAGCTCCACCCTGTATTGAAACTCATCACCTACATTGACTCCTGGCACTAATCCTATTATCTGTTTGCCTGTGTTAACTTCTTTTCCTTTAGCCCGGATAATCTATGATGCTTTCAGATTAGGCCTTCTGCTCAGGTATCCTTGTTTCTTCAAATTTGCTTCTTCTCCTTGCAAGAGCTTCCTACAAATAGCTTGGAATAGACGTTGTGTTTCCCTCACTTTGTTACGAACATTACCATGACTCGAGCTATCAGGACCAAAAGGAGGCAAGATCACCTGAAAATCATGTGGTCTCTGAACTGCAAGAGAATCTTCATCTTGCTCACATATGGAAAAATCTCCCTTATCCTTGACAACCAGTGCACCTTTATTTTCATATGAAACCTTTCCAGAAGGAAGCAATTTCTTCTTCATATCCCTCTTTTTGGCATTTGTATCCCGAACATCCCTGTCCAATTCTTCAATGCCAATCCTTGTTGTCTTTCTCACTAGACTGCATTCCTCTTTAGTCCTCACTATCTCTCTTGACAGCGTACCCTACACAGCAGCCTCAACTGGAGCAACTGAAGTTTTGTTTCCCAAGACAATTCTCAGGCGCTCTTCCTCAATCGAACAAATAGCATTCATTCCACAAAAATGAGGGAATTCACGAATCATTCTAACCCTTCTCCTAAAATATTTAGCTTTCAGGTTTGTCTCCTTCGAAACATTGCCATCACTAATAGGCCACTCTGGAGGAAACCATGTTTTCGCACCACCTGATGGAACCACCCCATCAACCATAGAAACAATCTCCAACACAATTTTGCTTTCTGGTGCACCCTCACTCTTCACCACAGTCTGAACTTCCACTTTGTGCAACTCCTTTGACAATTCTAGTGCATTATTTTCTAAAGCTTTTGGCAAGCCACTTCCTAGAGGCACAACAACAGGAAACAATTCAGCCCCATTGACCTTCCCAACCGCAACCACTACCTTCCCCAACAAATCATTCAATATATTGGGCAATTCCAACTTCACCGAACTTTCCACCAATTGATGAGATAATGATTCATTCCCAATTTCAAAAGCTTTGACACAATCACCCTCTGCAACTTTCACCATCCTTTTATCAGCCACCAAATTCTCTTTATCACCTAGTGATGCTACTACCTCAGTATCCTGGGGCATCATATTGATAAATGAAGCATTCTGACCACACCCAGGTGGAAAATGGCGAACAGCGTAAACCTTTCGCTTCTTGTACTTAAGCGAAACACCAGAAGATGTGCAATAACCATTGTAAAATGACCAATTGTTAGAACTCCCATCAAATAAATCACCATTTGATAAGGAACCCATCCTCCTCAATAACTAGCAAGCAAATTGGCTCTTTGTTGTCGTCAAGAAAAAATGCAGCAAATAGAAGAATATGTGATGAAAAAAAAATACAACAAATGGAAATCAGTGCAGACAAGCTAATGAATATGGACAGATATGAATGGGAAAGAGAAAATAGACAAAATTCATGAGATGCATCTATACATTAAAGGTACGAGAAGCTGTGAAACTAAACAAATTAGAGTTAAAATGTAACCAACGATAAATTTAGAACACCTAATATGTTAGAAGTTGCAGTTCTGGTTAAGAGAACACAAACTGATTAGAAAGGACACCAATCAAGACAAACTAATTTGTGTTCATGACAATACTTGAATGGAGAGAGTTCTTGCATACCCATTATTTTTGGTAATAGTGGAAATTTCAAATTTGCCTCGTGGTTTTCCTCTCATTCATTGAAGGTTTTCCACATAATGTTTGGTGTTCTATGTGGTTATGTATTTTTTCTTGTCTCCTTAATCCATTGTTTCATTCTTCAGTTCACACTTGATAGTGGTTGAAAGCATATTTTCTTTAGAGCTAGCCAAACCCAGAATCGAACTGATCTTGGTTGGTTCTCAATTTTAGACCCAAAACTGAACCAACCCAACCCGAGGAAATTCCAGTTGGATCGGATTGGCTTCGCACGTCTAATTGTGCTGTATAAAGCTTTTATTTTATTACTATAATGCAAAACAATAGAGACCTATCTAGTATCCACATGAGACTTAGCGATAACCAATAACATTCTATTATATAATGCATACAACTCATTTGGTGTGAACTTTTGTCATACAATTTTGATTACCAAAAAACTATAACCCTATATTTCGTTCCAAATATTTACTTTTGCCTAGCGGTTATTGTATCGACTAAAAAATAAAATCAATTGCTACCCACTACACAAACACAGACTCTCTCTTCACTCTTACCCACCCATAATCTCCATATTGATAGTTTCCATTGCATGTGGTGTGCCCAACTAAACTATAAAACTTAAAAAAATTTGTAAAAGCTTTTCAAGGATCGGTTCACGGGTTAGTTCGGGTTACCAGTCACCAACCCCACACAAAGCCAAACCGAATTGGCTGAATTTGAAATTTTCTAGTATATAACTGAACAGAAACCAATGCTAGAACTATAGAACTAAATCAAACCAACCCATGAAGGCAGGACAGGTTCGGTTCACAGTTTATTTGGTTCTTTTGTGCATTCTTATTTTTCCCAGATGTGAAATAAAACCAATTAGGGTTCAAATGCAACAAAATAAATTACGTTTGAAATTTACCAAACAATAAAAAGATGCCCACCCATTCTGAGAAACAGTTGAAATGCTTTCTAAGGAGACTAAAATACTGTCAGTTAGAGCACCATTTGACATTGACAGCATTCCCAACAATTAAAGACGGAAAATTGATTGTTTGGGTAGGGGTGTAAATGAGTCAAGTGGAGTCAAACAATAACTTGTTCAAGTTTGACTTGAACTTAAAAATTTTCAAAAATTGTTCTAACTTGACTTGTTTACCTTCGAGCTTTTAATTGAACTGGTAATGAGCTAAGTATGAATAGCTTGGGTTTTGTAGTATATAACTAAGGCATCGTTTGGGAAGTTGGCTATTTTAGTTGGCTAAAATACTTGCGTTTGGAAAAATGGTTAAATTTTTTTTTAGTTGGATGTCATGTTTGTAAGAGAAAAAGTGAAATGGCTATAGATTTGATGTAACATTTTGTCTTATTGGTTATTTTAGTCTATTTTATCTTTTTGTAGATTTTAGCCCAAAAAGCAAAAAATAGCATTTGCCAAACAAAACGTAAGCCAAAACTGTTAGTAAGTAATTCAAGCTCGACTTAAAAACTTAATGAGTTTTAAAATATATTCCAAATAGACTTGCTTTCGTAAGGAGTCAATCGGAAATGGCATTTGACAAACCGAATATGAGTCGAGCTCAGAGTAGCTTGATTCATATTATGGCCTACGTTTTGGTGGCTAAAAAACGTGCATAAATTATTATTTTTTTAAATGAAAATGGAAATTTATATATATAAATTATATTTTTTAAAAAAATAATAAATAAAAGAAGCAAAGTGGTGCTGAGAAACAAGTGATTTACGTGAAAACAACAATGGCAAAGAGAACCGAGACAATTCATGCCCAGTATTGATGTATCCTAAGTAAGCAAAGACGCAAATTTAATAATATCCAGTTCCAACCTAACTTGAAATGACTCATAACCCATCAAATAGACCACCAATCAACAATAAACATGAGAAATTAACTGTTTGGAAGTTGAGAAAGTAAAGAAAGCTTAAACTAACGCTAAAAATCTAGTAAACCAAGTAGAAATGCGAAAGAAAACGACAAATGTAAAGTGATTGAAATTTAACAATATCCAGTTCCAACCTCACTAAAAATGACTCATAACCCATCAGATAGACCTCCAATCAACAATAAACACAAGAAATTAATTGTTTGGCAGACAAGAAAATATTAACGAAAAAAGAAAATGGATGAGAATGTAAGAAAAAGCTAAAATTAGCACTAAAAATCAACTAATCATGTAGAAATGTGCAAGAAAACAAGAAATGTGAAGTGATTCAAACAAAGATTAAAATTAAAACAAATCACAGTTAGAAGTGTAAAAAAATGAGGTTTAAATCAACCTGATTTTGCGAAGAAGACCAAGAGATTCTTCGAACGACTTAATGATGATTCGTTGGTGGACTTGTGCAGAGAGTTCGGATCAAAAATTTATGGTTTCTTGGTGGAAAATTTATAAGCGTTTCCGGCAAGAACTCCATGACATAGTGAAGGAAAGGTGTCATGAAGGAAAAGTTTATGCTTTATATGGAAAATGGGTAGTGGAAGAAGTTAATTTTCATTTGACCACGTGGCACGAAATGAAAACGGGATTACTCTTGAAGCGGTTAGATGTGTGTAACTGAAAAAATGCTGCAACATTTCTGCAAGATGTCGTCGATCAAACCTGATTACGCGACTGATTGGTTTTAATTAAGAATTTTATTAATTATAAATTGTACTTTGTTTAGGACACTCAGCTAGAACTTCTATTGGCTTAATCTTAGATATTTTTGGTTAAAAATATATTATTTGTCCAAAAGAGATGTCTATCCTTTCAAACAAAAATGTTTAAGGCCCCGAAATCTCGTTGGCTCGAATTGGCTCGAAACCCAAAACAACGTCGTTTTGGGTTTCATTTTTTTTTTCTTTTCTTTCTTTCTTTCTTTTTCTTTCTTTCTGTCGTTGCTTTTGAATACAGAGGAAGAAAGGCAAGAGATAGAGAGGAGAGAAGAGAAGAGAAGAGGAAGAGAGAAGAAAGGGAAAAGACAGTGATGGCTTCGACGGTGATGGCGGTGATCACTGGTGTGTATCACCGATCGCCACTCACCAATCTATTTTATTTATTTTTTTCTGGATCTGGAGTTGAAAATGAAGGGGGGGGAAATTTTGTTGGTTGTTGGCTGTGTTGATGAAGATGTTGTTGATGAAGATGTTGATTTTTTATTTTTATTTTTTACTGGATCTAAATCTGAAGATGAGGGGGGGGGAAAAATTTGTGATGATGATGATTTGTTGATTATTGATGATGTTGATGTTGTGTTGATGGTGCTGGGTTTGATTTCTTCTCTTCTCTCTTCTGTTGATGGTGTTGTGTTGATGGTGTTGGGTTTGCTGTGTTGATGATTTCTTTTTCTTCTTCTTCTTCTTTCTTCTTTCTTCTCTTCTGTGATGATGTTGTGTTGAGTCGGAAGAAGAGAAGAGAAGGAAGAAGAAAAAGAAAAAAAAAAAAAAAATTCAAAACGGCGTTGTTTTGAAATTCGGGACAGTCGAGCCATGGGGAATTCGAGCTCTGTAACGAGATTGCTTTTCAAAATCTACCCATCTATTTATCTATTCAAATGTTATATATTTGTATATATATCACATATTAACTCAACTATTTATTTAAATGTCAACGATCTATATACATGTCACTTATCTATTTATATATTTGTTTAATATCATCAATCAATCCACCTGATTATCACCAGCTGTCGCCGACCACCAACACCATTAGCCATTAGTGACTTTCAGGCAACTTTTATAGCCAATTTTTTGATGATTTTTCTGACGTCAATAAATTTTCGATATGTATTTTTACCACTAAAAAAAAATTAAATCTTAAATCAAATAACATAGGACCCAATAAAAATGAACTTTTTACTAATTAATCCTTTTCTTTACTCACCTTATAATATTTGTTAACAAATCCATCTCTTCTCTTTCTTTATCTTTATCCTTTTCTTTTTTTATAATATTTTTAGTATTTTAGGAATGTATCACATTAAGCAACATTTTTAAATGAAAATTAAATAACTCATTTGGACGTAGGGTAAAGCTCACCTCGGTTTACATAATATAATAATCACATTGGTTAATTTAACATGTGTCACATCACATGACATTAAAAAATGTTAAATATAATAAAAATAATAATTTATTTACATTGAAAAGAAATATTTTTTAAATTATTCTTGAAAGCTTCTAAACACTCTGGTTACTCTAATATGTGTCCCGTGACATTAAAAAAATTATGAATATAATAAAAATAAAAATGTATTTACATTGAAAATAAATATTTTAAAAAATATCCTTAGAAGCTTCTAGCCACTATTTCTTAGATAGAAGAAAAGCTTTGTTAAACACACCTATACCTTCATAGATTAAAACATGCATTGATTTAAGAAAATTTAAATTCAGCCCATCGAACTTAAAATATTTACAAAATAATGGAAGTGCAACTTTTTTGTGTGCAAAGAAAACACAGCAAAAGATTCTTATGTTTTGTGTTATTTTTTCCCCACCTCCCATAGATTATAAGGGGTTTTATTACTTAGAGGTGAAGTTGTATTAAAATTCAGTTCCGATAGGTAGCTCGAATTTGGAGGCTCGAATTTGGCTCAAATTCGGAGAAGAAGAAGAAGAGAAGAAGAAGAAGAAGAGGAGGAATGAGGGGGAGGAAGGAGGAGAACTGGAGGGGGCATAATCACAGGGGGAGGAGGAGGCGGAGGCGGGGTCGGAGGCAACGGCGGTGGTGCTGCAACGATCTCCTCTCCTCCTCTCTCTTTCTGCCTCTCTCCTCCTCTTTCTCTTCTCCTCTCTTCTTCCTCTACTCTTCTCCTATGTTCAACGAAGAAGAAGAGGAAGAAGAAAAGAAAGAGAGAAAAGGAAGAGAAAGAAAAGGCAGAAAAAAAAAATTTAAAAATTTAAAAAATTTAAAAAATAAACAAAATTCGAAATCCAAAACGGCGTCGTTTTGGGTTTTGAGCCGAATTCGGGCCACCGAATTCGAGCTGCGAGTCATTTTCCATTAAAATTTTGCACCACATGAGCTAAACAGTTAGGTTCGGTAGGTTTTAATTTTAAAAATTGAAGCTAAACCAAAATTAGTGTTTCTTATAAAATATAGCTCAAGCAAGTTAAAGTCATAAGACCTCGTTTGACAAATGGTAATTTTAGTCAAAAAATAAAAAAATCACTAAAAAAATCAAAAAAATCAAAAAATCAACAATCTATACTAAAAAGTCAAAGATTCCCTTTTATCTTTATTTTTTGCACATCTTTTGTAAAAAACCAAAAACTCATTCTAAATATACTAGTTTTTTTTACATCATATTTTAGTCAAAAAATCAAAAAGTTACTAAAAAAATCTATTTCCAAACAAGGCCTTAAAGGTCAGCTTAGTTGGTCCAGTTATTACTAATCTTTTTGAGTAAATTACAAATACATCTTATCAGATTTATTTAAAATATGATTTTGGAAATTATATCATACCCCTTAAAGTTTCTAATTTCATAACAAATAACTCATTTTATTAATAAATTATCAAGTCAATTAATAATTTTTAATGATGTCAGAATTTTATTATTGTATAAAAGAACAGTTAAAAATTTTATTTTTTCAATTAATTATGATAAATACAAAATTTTGACAAAGGAATAATTATAATTTTTCAAATTACAAAAAACAATTTATATTTTAAATAAATTTCATATGGTATTTTTAATTTTTCCTTATTTTTTTTTATTAAAAATGTCTAAGACCTCCTTTTTTTTCCACCCCTTTGACCCTCTCTCTCGCGCATTAGTTGGATTTTCTTTTATTTTCTTTTTTGTTTCCCTTGTTCTCCAATCACCACCTGCCACATGTGTGTGAGGTGTGGTGGAGATAGTGATTGGAGGGAGTCTATCACTCTCTCTTTTTTTTATATCCCTAGGTGGTGTGATAAGGGCGTAGGCACCAACTATTCTTTTTGTCCACCAAATTCTCGTAATTTCGTATTAAATAAGGAGTTCCAACTGTGACAAAAATGAGACAAGTAATGCCACTCTTGGACAAACAACACCAATTTTCGGGTTATCTTTCTTTTTCCATCCAATGGCCGAAAACAAATGTTCCATGACATACAATCTCATGAAATGGGCTTCACATTTTATCTATTCCCTTAGGGTATGTTTGTTTCGCAACTTGAGTGGCCAAATTATATTATTATGACTGTGGGTCCCACTTATAGCTTATTTGGTAGTAAAATGGAAGGGCAGATTGATAGTCTAATGGGCTTAGTAATTCCCCTCAGTAGAAGGATTGGCTTGGCTAATTTTTGAGTGAAATTAGAAAAATAGTGAGTAGATTGAGTCTATTTTATATAAAAAATTTATTTTTTTTACCAAGTACACATGTTTGTTTTAATATTTATTTTAGCATTTTTTCAATATAAAAATAATTTATTTATTTACTTTATACAAAAATAATTTAATAATCTCATCATTAACCATCTCTCATACTATCATTAAAATAAACATACTTTTATTTAATCCCTTTATTAACAATCTCTACATTAACAATCTCTTCACTAACCATCATCTCATTAAAAATTTCATTTAACTTAATTCGCCAAACGAACGTAACCTTAATTTTCAAAACTATTCCAATAAGAAAATGTGATTGTGAGACATATAAATAAGAGATTGGAGCGTTTGTTCAACATGATAGTGGCTGCTAGTGGTGTCACTCGCTAAAAATTTAAAAAAAAAAAAAAAAAAAAAAAAACAATAACAATCCAACAAAAAAGAATGAAAAAGAGAGACATGTACACCAAGGTTATGTTTGTTTGGATGAACATGAGTTTGAAATTTGATTAATAGTTTAATAAAATTATTAATCCGATATTTGGTTAAACAATTGAAGTATGAATTAACAATTTATCCGAACATGGAATCCCACATATGCTGTGAGATATAAATTGGAAGACTTGAGCAAAAGTCTGGACTATTAGTCCTTCCATATAATCCTAACTCAATCCAAACATATGATACGATGCACAATCCAAAAGAATTCGTAGTCCTAGGATTATTAGTCATTGTAATATTAATGTAATCTAATCCAATCTAATCCGCCCAAACAAACATGGTCAAGAGTGATACCATTGGTCAAAGCTAAGAATGAAAATGGAAAAAGCATGGCCAAAAGCCATGGGTCCCTAGAGGTTGGCAAGTAACTATCAAGTGAATGTAGGTTGATGTCGATTATATCAGGACAATGAGAAAAGCGAAAATTGGATTGGAAGATAATCAATGAGATAGATGAAGATTCCATAATTTAAAATTTTACTCATTTCATAATTTTTTTTTTTAATCTTATTCAAGTTGTGAGTATGATAATTTTCATCCATATGTTTTTATTCCATGACAAACTATCCCGACCCGCTATCAGATACAGCTATATGGGTGTGATTTTATTCTAGTGAATTATTTTCTAAAGCTTTTGGCAAGCCACTTCCTAGAGGCACAACAACAGGGGACAATTCAGCCCCATTGACCTTCCCAGCCGCAACCACTACATTCAATATGTCGGGCAATTCCAACTTCACCGAACTTTCCACCAATTGATGAGATGATGATTCATTCCCAATTTCAGAAGCTTTGACACAATCACCCTCTGCAATTTTCACCATCTTTTCATCAGCCACCAAATTCTCTTTATCACCTTGTGATGCTACTACCTCAGTATCCTGGGGCATCAGATTGATAAATGAAGCATTATGTCCACACCTAGGTGGAAAATCGCGAACAGCATAAACCTTTCGCTTCTTGTACTTAAGCGAAACACCAGAAGAGGTGCAATAATCATTATGCAATGACCTCTTGTTAGAGGTCCCATCAAATAGATCACTATTTGATAAGGAACCCATCCTCTTCAATAGCTAGCAAACAATCTGGCTCTTTGCTGTCGTCAAGAAAAAATGCGGCAAATAGAAGAATATGTGACGGAAAAAAATACAACAAATAGAAATCAGTGCAGACAAGCTAATGAATATGGACAGATATGAACGGAAAAGAGAAAATAGACAAAATTCATGAGATGTATCTATACATTAAAGGTACGAGAAGCTGTGAAACTAAACAAATTAGGGTTGAAATGTAACCAACGATAAATTTAGAACACCTAATATGTTAGAAGTTACAGTTCTGGTCAAGAGAACACAAACTGATTAGAAAGGACACCAATCAACACAAACTGATTTGTGTCCGTGACAGTACTTGATGAATAATTCAAGCTCGACTTAAAAACTTAATGAGTTTTAAAATATTCCAAATATTTCAAACCGAATACGAGTCGAGCCCAGAGTAGCTTGATTCATATTATGGCCTACATTTTGGTGGCTAAAAAATGTGCATAAATTATTATTTTTTTAAATGAAAAAGGAAATTTATATATAAAAATTATATTTTTTTAAAAATAAATAAATAAAAGAAGGAAAATGGTGCTGAGAAACAAGTGATTTACGTGAAAACAACAATGGCAAAGAGAACCGAGACAATTCGTGCCCAGTATTGAGGCATCCTAAGTAAACAAAGACACAAATTTAACAATATGCAGTTCCAACCTAACTTGAAATGACTCATAACCTATCAAATAGACCACCAATCAACAATAAATATGAGAAATTAACTGTTTGGAAGCTGAGAAAGTAAAGAAAGCTTAAACTAACGCTAAAAATCAGGTAAACCGAGTAGAAACATGAAAGAAAAGGACAAATGTAAAGTGGTTCAAATTTAACAATATCCAGTTCCAACCTGACTAAAAATGACTCATAACCCATCAGATAGACCTCCAATCAACAATAAACACAAGAAATTAACTGTTTGGCAGACAAGAAAATACTAACGAAAAAAGAACATGGATGAGAAAGTAAGAAAAAGCTGAAATTAGCACTAAAAATCAACTAATTATGTAGAAACGTGCAAGAAAACGAGAAATGTGAAGTGATTCAAACGAAGATTAAAATTAAAACAAATCACAGTTAGAAGTGTAAAAAAATGAGGTTTAAATCAACCTGATTTTGAGAAGAAGACCAAGAGATTCTTCAAAGGACTTAATGGTGATTCGTCGGTGGACTTGTGCAGAGAGTTGGGGTCGAAAATTTATGGTTTCTTGGTGGAAAATTTATAAGCGTTTCTGGAAAGAAGTCCATGAGAGAGTGAAGGAAAAGTTTATGATTTATATGGAAAATGGGTAGTGA
This sequence comes from Camellia lanceoleosa, assembly GCA_025200525.1. Lineage (NCBI taxonomy): Eukaryota > Viridiplantae > Streptophyta > Magnoliopsida > Ericales > Theaceae > Camellia > Camellia lanceoleosa. The sequence goes on along the minus strand of JANUSC010000047.1, from coordinate 774,593 downwards.
AAGAAGTTAATTTTCATTTGACCACGTGGCACGAAATGAAAACGGTATTGTTCTTGAAGTGGTTAGGTGTGTGTAACTGAAAAACCGCTGCGACGTTTCAGCAAGACGTTACGCGACTGATTGGTTTTAATTAAGAATTTAATTAATTATAAATTGTTTTAGGACCCACGGTTAGAACTTCTATTGATCTTGGATATTTTTGGTTAAAAATATACTATTTGTCCAAAAGAGGTGTCTATCTTTTCAAAATCTACCCATCTATTTATTTATTCAAATGTTATATATTTGTATATATATATCACATATTAACTCCATTATTTATTTAAATGTCAACGATCTATATACATGTCACTTATCTATTTATATACTTGTTTAATATCATCAATCTATTCACCTGATTATCACTAGCTGTCGCTGACCACCACCACCATCAGCCTTCGGTGACCTTCAGACAACTTTTCTAGCCAATTTTTCGATAATTTTTCTGACGTCAGTAAATTTTCGATACGTATCTTTACCACTAAACAAAGATTAAATCTTAAATCAAATAACATATGACCCAATAAAGATGAACTTTTTACTAATTAATCCTTTTCTTTACTCACCTTATAATGTTTGTTAACAAATTCATCTCTTCTCTTTCTTTCTCTTTTTCCTTTTGTTTTTTAATAATATTTTTAGTATTTTAGGAATGTATCACATTTAGCAACATTTTTAACATTTAACTCATTTGGACGTAGAGCTCACCTCGGTTTACATAATATAATCATATTGGTTAATTTAACATGTATCACATCACATGACATTAAAAAAATGATGAATATAATAAAATTAATAATTTATTTACATTGAAAAGAAATATTTTTAAAAATATCCTTGAAAGTTTCTAAACACTCTGGTTAATCTAATATGTGTCACATGACATTAAAAAAAATTATGAATATAATAAAGATAATAATTTATTTACATTGAAAAGAAATATTTTTAAAATTATCTTTGGAAGTTTCTAGACACACTAGTTAATCTAACATGTGTCACGTGACATTAAAAAAAATGATGAATATAATAAAGATAATAATTTATTTACATTGAAAAGAAATATTTTTAAAAATATCCTTGGAAGCTTCTAAACACTATTTCTTAGATAGAAGAAAAGCTTTATTAAACACACCTACACCTTCATAGATTAAAACATGCTTTGATTTAAGAAAAATTAAATTCAGCCCATTTAACTTAATATATGTACAAAATAATGGAAGTGCAACTTTTTGTGTTCAAAGAAAACACAGCAAGTTACACCACCAAAAGATTTTCACGTTTTGTGTTATTTTTTCCCCCACCTCCCATTGATTAGTAATTTCTCCTCTCTAAGAGGATTGATTTGAACATTGGAATACCCAATTTTGGGTTAAATTATCATAACCAAATCTTTTTCTTTTTTTCAAGATTGTAGGATATTAGTTTTTTAGTAAAATCAAATTACAACTACTAAAGGTGTAATAACCATATTCCGTAATCTGCTATTAATCAATAATTAAGAATGCTAATTAAGTATTTAAGATGAAATTGTGTGTTAATTGTGTGATTTATGTGATATTTGAAACTGTATCTGTTAGTTGTAGGATTATCTCTGTTGAGAATTCTATTTTGTTATGAAAATTGAAGGCCTTAACGGCGTTAGAACACAAAATTGACTAGGTCAATAAATTCTTTGGAAATTTTAGAATTTCTTGGCAAGTTTAATTAGATTTTGATTCAAATCCAAATAATTATAATAAATTAATTAGCTTAAGTTAATTAAAACTATATTTATGTGATTTAATGAGCGTAGCTCATTTTGTTGAGCTCAAAACCTATCTAGAGAGCCTTAAAGAAACAGATAGACTACACTTTGAGAGAGATTATCATCTAGAGTAGAGGAAATGAAGAATTGTCAAGGAATTGGAGGAGATTTGAGAAGATCTAGCTAATAAACTCTCAATCCAAGCTCTAGGTAAGATCATCACCCTAAATTTTTGTAGAATTCACCATGTAAAAGTTAAATTCATGAAGTTGTGAGGCCATTTGTATGGATTGAGAAGAATGTCTTAAGATAATGTAGTCAATATGGGTTGAATTAGAACATGCATGTACAATTCATCCTTTTCAAGCTTGATTTTCAAAGAATCCAAACATGCATGAGGGTTTTACTTGTTATCCTAAAGGATTTTACATAATTCTTCACTAAACACCTCATATGTTCATGATTTGAAGGAAAAGAATCTACCTTGTTATATGCCTGGTTGAGAAAGGAAGTTTTAAACTTGTTTTTAAGGAATTACCAAGATTTTGAACTTTGATTTTGTACTTTGGCTTTGTGTTCATGTTTTGGATAAAGTTTTACGAGTTTTTCAAGGTTATGGCTCAACCATGCAAGTTGAAGTTTTGGAATTTCTGTTTTGAACTTAGAAGTCAACTTTGGAAATTCCAGAATCTGGTTGCACTATCGAGCGATCAAACCGTCGCTCGAGTACACTTTCAAAGCTCTCAGTATTTTTACAGATGAATGCAACTGGCTCGAGGGACCAAATGTGTGCTCAAGCGAACTCACCTTTGCACAACTTATGGCTTGAGCGACCAAGAAGTTGGCTCAAGCCTAGATTTTCAACATCCAAAAGTTTTGCAAACTACTCGAGTGACCAAGGGTGCACTTAAGCAAACTGCTCTATTTTCAGCATTTTGTAATGCATTTCTAACGCGCGAACTACATTGTTTTTAGCATTTTTGTAATGCATTCCTAAGTGCATAATTTTATCTTTATTCCATTATAGGTATTCTTAAGCCATTGTTTAGACAACAATAATGAGGAAACGAGTTAGAAACACACAAAAAGGATTGAATTAAATAAATATCATTTGGGAATGTGTGTTTCAATGTGAATTTGTTATGTGTTTGTGTAGGTCACGCGCTACAATCAGTCTGATCTATATGAGAAGCTATTTGTGAGTAACAATTCTGTAAAACTATGTTTGATATAAGGTATTTTATGAATTACAAGTTATATTTGTTTCTAAACTGATGTTTTATGAATGAATGAGTGAATGATTGTCTGTTTTCTGAAATGTAATCGTGGGATCCTTAGCATCTGTATCTGTTATCTGTAATCTGTAATCTGTTATTTTCTATATGTTACAGAGATCTCTGTCAGTTCTATTTCTTGGAACTACTTTCTAACCTTTAAGGTTAACTGTATTGATGGCCATCAAATATGACTATTCTGGTCTATATGACCAACTCTATTGTTCTGCTAATGAATGTACCACGTATGACTATTTACAAGTACGAGTATGATTTTGATATGTTACAAATTCTGATTCTAGAATTGATTCCATTGTTATTTGTTTAACCGTTTTATTTACCGTAATGGACATCATTCATTAACCCTTTACGTTGTTATTCACTAAGCTCCAGCTCACTGTTCATATTTATGTATGTATGTGATCAAGCGCATGACCACGCTTGGAGCCTTTTGTCCGAAGTCTGCTTTTGCAAGTCAACCTTTGTGTCTCACGTAGAGGTTCCAGAAGTGCCATGTGTCAAGGGCTTTTGTGTTCAAGGTTTAAGTCCTTGTTTTCTTTTGTCAATTAAGATATTTGAATATTAAGACAATTTTTTGTATATAGAGTTTAATCCCCTTTTGATTTGACTATAATGTGTGTATGACGTAATAATGATGCCATAATATATGTATATAAATGTGTAAATTTTTCTATCTCGTATAAATCTGCACAACTCATTGAACGATTTATTTTGTTTATCTACTTCTGCTAGCTCCTATATTTATGAGTCTATTCAAGAATGCCTTTGGTAATCTTAAGACTACTGACCGGTAACTTCGCTAATCCCTTGGGGCAGGGTTTGGATTGTGACAAAATGGTAGGATATTAATTTGTTAATAAAGGAATCACCGTTGTTTTATCATCTTGAACCCCTGACCTTCTTCTTAATAAAGTCAAAAAATTTCGCTTACACTTTCATAACTATAAATGATAGGGTTACTTCTTCTTCTTCTTTTTTAATAATATTACTTTTGTAATAAGCGCTTGAATTATTCATGTCCAATACAATACATATGGGCCACATTTTAACTCAACTTTGTTCTTGAACACCAAGTTAATGATTGTAGATATAGAGAGAGAATGTAAATAGAGAGAGGAATTCGTGTAGGGAATTGTTGAAAATTAGGTGTGTTTCTGTCTTGTTTGGCTACTTCTAAAATAAGTACCTCTTAGCTAAATAATAGAGAAAAAAAAACAAAAAAAAAAAACAAAAAAAACAAAAACAAAAACAAAAACAAAAACAACCTTTTAGCATTAAAGTTAAAAACAACTTTTATCATTAACCCAAAAAAAAAATCAACCTTTTAGCATTTATCTAACATACCAAATTTTTTTTTTTTTTAGATTTTACAAAAGTGTAAAAAGCAAAAAAAATACAAATACAAATAAAAAGAGGGTAATTCCCAAACCAACATGTGTAAGAGTGTGTAAAAGATAAGAAATATCATAATGGGAAAAAGTTATCCATAGGGATAGGTTTATAAGGGGTTTTATTACTTACGGGTGAAGTTGAATTAAAATTTTGCACCACATGAGCTAAACAGTTAGGTTCGATAGGTTTTAATTTTAAAAATTGAAGCTAAACCAAAATTAGTTTTTCTTATAAAATATAGCTCAAGCAAGTTAAAATCGTAAGATCTCGTTTGGTAAGTGGTGATTTTAATCAAAAAAATAAAAAAAGTTAAAAAGTCGCTAAAAAAAATTAAAAAACCAACAACCTACACTAAAAAGTCAAAGATTTATTTTTCTTTCTACTTTTTGCACATCTTTCATAAAAAAACTAAAATGTCATCACAAATATACTAGTTTTTTTTACATCATATTTTAGTCAAAAAGTTACTAAAAAAATCTGGTCCCACTACAACAAAATGCACCTTTGGCAAACAAAATTGGCGACTTAAAAAAATTTAGTCGCCAAAAGCTGTGGAATTGGCAATCAAAAATTTTTTTAGTCAGCAAAAGTATAATATTTAGCTACTAATTTTTTTTAGGCGGGATATAATTATTATTGGCAACTAAAAAAAATTTAGTCACTAAAAATATCAGAATTGGCGACAATTTTTTTTTTTTTTTTTTTTTTGTCACCAAATAGTTAGTTTTGGCTACTAAAACCATTTAGTCACCGAATGTAAAATAAAAAATTATATTTTATTTTTGGCGACTAAAAAATTGGTCTCCAAAAATATATTTTCAATGACTAAAATTATTTTGGTCGCCAAAGAACTAAAATATTTGGAGGGAAATATTTCAAACTTTGGAGGGATTTATGAGATTAATTAACATTTGCCGACAAAAAAACGAATTTGGTCGCCAAAGGTGTGAAAATTTTAGACAAAACAGATGGTTCTCTATTTAGACAAAACAGATTGTTCTCTCTCACACCGATTCTCCTTCACGACCAAACATCACCCACCTTTTTTCACCACCAAACATCACCCACCTCTTTTCACCACAGACCACCGTCGCTCTCTCTCTATCTCTATCTCTAACCCAAACAAACCAAACAACCTAAACAAAAATGGAGAAATCAGAAGGAGAAGAGTAAACGCATGAGTAGACTAGGTGTATCATGAGGAGGGTTCAACAATCACAACATGCAAAGAAGTTGGTGTAATTCGACGAAGAAAAAGAAGAGCACGATGGAAAAAACAATGGGATTGATTAGAGTGACAACGGTGGTGGACTCTATCAAATCTATTCAGTTCCGGCAGGCATTCTCTTAGGCCGTCACTCTCGGTCCCTTCTCTAATACCCCTTTGTCGATTTATACACATTCATTGATCTTTCTGTTTATTTGGGATTTCAATTTACACATAAATTAGTGTTTCCTCTATTTCTAATATTGAAAATATGATGTTTTCTATGTCACCCGCCAGATGTTTGCTTCAATGTTTCATAAAATTTTGAAATCTGTTAGTTCCATAGTTTTGGGTTCGGTCAATCATTTGCTGTTTCTTTGATAAACTCTTAGAAAAGTGAAAATTAAGATCAATTCAACAATATACAGTTTTGGTCTTGGTGTGAAGTTTTCAAACTTAGGTTTGCTTGGGTAAGTGACAAATTTCCAGAGAAGAATGCCTAAAACAAAGGGAAAAAAGGAAAAAGAAAAAGAAGAAAAGCTAAATAAAATGTTGGGTTCATGATACAAACTAGAAAGCATTGTGATACACAAATATTAAGATTCCAGCTGCTGCTGCATGTTGTTGGTTATGCAGTTGTTAATACTAGACTACTAGTGAGCATGGTTGGCCTTTTTGGGTCCTATAGTAAGATGGGTCTTCAAATTTGTCATAATTAATTATATTGATTTACAGTGAAAATAGCAATTTAGCCCAATTTGGCAGCAACTGTGAACAAACAACTGTAAGGAAATTCATCAACTAGACTTGAATAACAATAAAAAAAAATCATTCAAAACCTATTTATTTTCTGCAAATTTCTACACGTTGATTGCTTTCCTTGTTCACAACAATGATTCCTGTACTGTTTTTGTTACATTTTTTCACCTTGACCCTGTTTTTAGTCGAATTTGTGGTTTTTGTCTCGTGGGTTTGATTGGTTGGTTTCCTTTTGGTCCATTTTACTCTTCCATTCGGGTCAATGAATCAATGTGCATTAGTGTTCTGTACCTTAATTTTTGTTTTGAGGAAAAATTTAGCACCAAACCCTTTGATTCCTTTGATTTGTTAGTTGAGGAACCGAAGTGACCACAATGATATGGTTTGGTTTTGTCATTTCGTTTCATATGCAAATGAATGGATGATGTATATCTAAATTTAATGATGTGATTGGTATCTTTTCTTTTCTTTTCTTTTCTTTTTTTATGAACAAAAACTTGGGGATGTATGGCCAATCTGTAGATGGCACTTGAACAACCTGTTGTAAATTCTGATTGAGTTTAAAGGAAAATCATTTTTGTATATTACATTGTTTCCATGACTATTCTATTCTATTTATACAATGTATGAGATAAGGATAAATACAAATAATGATAAGAATGATAAATGATAAGTTGAGAATAATGGAGTCATGGATGTATGTATATCTGATATGTGATGGATCAAAGAGATTTGAGTGTGGGATTTATGGTGATTGATATTAAAGATTCTTTTCCCATTACTATTAGATTCCCATTTGGCTTAACCACAAATTAGTTTGTAATATTCCACTTGATTAACCTCTCAATTATTATGAATGTACTTGTACTTGTTGTGGCTAATGTTATATAATTTTGACTTCTATGACATATCTACATAATTTTGACAAACACATTATTTTTATTATATAAAGCATTATATTACCTTCTAAGTATATTTAATATGGGGATATATTTTCTAATACTCACGCGTGGCAAGGTGACGCTGACGTGTCAGCCAAGTTGCCACGTGTCTTGACCGTGATGCCGAGATGATCTCGGCATGGCCGAGGTTACTCCGAAGATATCGAAGTCCGAGATAAGCAGATAAGGGATAAGAGTCCTAGCATGAAAGGAGACTCTAGTTTGGATAAAGATAAGGCTCTTAGAGAGTTTATCTCAATCCTACTGGGAGTCCAAGATTAACAGTAATCTTAAGTCCATTGAAGCTAGGCTTCCTTCTGGGACAAGGATTGAGTTAACTATAAAAGAAAGGCACCCCCGATGGGTCTAAGGTACGCAATTTATATTCAGAACAGTGAATTTAGCACCATTGATTATCTTTGAGAGATATTTGGTTATTGACTTGACCGTCGGAGTACCATCGGGTGGACGAACCACCGCCGAAGTCTCTTCTTTCTATTGCAGGTCAGCCAGGTGTCATCTATTTTGCCAGTGCTCTCCAGTTGAATACTAAGTTGGCAGTGTGGTCAGAAAATCATTCACACAATTTGGCGCCGTCTGTGGGGAAAAAAAAAGGATAGATGGCCAGTAACGGACATCAAGAAAAGATTGGGGACGACACTCCTGCTGGGAGTGGGAGACCTATCGACCTCGATATTGAAGGAGACAACCGCAACACAGAAACTCATGACCAGAATCACGGAGCGAAAGACGTCGGCGAGGAGGGCGACACTTCAAAGAAGACAGACCAAAGCAGGTACTATAACGAAGAAAACCTCCAAGTATGGAGGGATATGTGCCTACGAAGGGACGAAGAGGTAAAAGAGATGGCAAACAAGTTGGCGGACCTGCAATCGGTCGTCAACTTCATGATGCAAAACAATGTCATGCAGCCACCCTTTCCACTGCAAGGCACGCCGATTCCAACGGCTAATGCCCAGAAGGGAGGGCAGAAAACAATCCCTATAGCCCCTCAACACACTAGGAGCAAAAGACACTCTCACCGGCCTTCCAGAGAGGTCGGGCGAGGGGAGCCAAGGAGGGAAGAGTCACGAAGGACACATCACAGTGAGGAAGCAGACCCCAAAGAACATTGGCATGTCCAGGGACAGGCACTGTGCTTCGACACACCTAACGGAGAAGGGTCGAAAAGGGCCCGCAATGGAGCTGAGAGTAGTGCTCCGAAAAGACTAAAGTCAAGAGACAGCCGAGCTCCTAGCCGGACTAAAGAGGACTTGAGAGATTACTTCAAGAGGAAGCACGATCACGCCGAGGTAACATCCACTGTTAAACCGAGAACACCATTCTCAGTGGACTTGGACAGATTTGAGGCGCCAAAGAGATTCAGTATACCGTGGTTCCAAATATACGATGGCAAGTCAGACCTCAACTTCCACGTTGGACTATACTTGAATTCGATGGCATTATATAGTGGGAACGAGCCGCTGCTCTGCAAAGTGTTCCCCTCATCCTTCGGGGAGATTGCATCAGATTGGTTTCACAAACTACCAAAGGGAAGTGTGAAGACCTGGGAGGGCCTGGCCGGGATGTTTGTGGTCAGGTTTGTAACAAACAAGCTGCAGCCATTGAGGGTAGATGCATTGATGGCCCTGAAGATCAGTAAGGATGAAGGCCTTAGGGCCTATGCGAAAAGGTACTATGAGGTGTTCAACCGAATACCCAAATGCAATCAAGAGGTGGCGGTCGTATCTTTCAAGAACGGCCTGAAAGATGACTGTTCACTACGAAAGTTGTTGGCAAAGACATTGCCAAAAAGCATGGAAGAGCTCATGGCCAGAATCGAGAAGTATGCCAAAGCCGAAGAAGATACGTCAGGGAATAAGGAGACAAAGCATGAGAAAGGAAATGGCTCGCCGAAGCGAGGCCGAGGTAACAATGGACCCAGCAAGCAATAGACGGAACTGAGGGCTGCACAGGCAGTAACAACTGTGTTCCGAATCCTGATTCACAAGGTCCTGACTCAAATTCGGAACCAACCCTACTTCAGAACACCAGCAAGGGCACCAGGAGAATTTATGGGAAGGAACGTTGGCAGGCACTATGCCTACCACAATGAAGATGGACACAAGACTCAGGGTTGTAGAGCCCTAAAAACACACTTGGAAGACCTGGTGAGGCAGGGCTATTTGAAAGACCTTGTCAATGAGGCCAGGACAAGGGAAGAACAGGCAAGATTGCCTCAGGCACCAGTAGCTCCGCCTCCCCCAGCATAGTAACCTCAAGCAGGAGGACCTCGGGTAGTTAATGTAATTCACTCAAAGGTCAACAAGAACGAACTTAGGGGGGAGACTCAGAAGGTAAAGCACTTACAGCATGTTTACCAAGTCGGGGAGAAGAGACATCGAGTAGAGGAATGTCAAAGACCAGTAGTGTCCTTTACTAACGCCGACCTTGAGATGGTCCAGCATCCGCATAACGATGCCTTGATAGTATCCCTCCAGGTTGGAGAATGCCAAGTAAAACGCATCCTAATTAACCAAGGCAGCTCTTGTGACATCATGTACGTCCGATGTTACAAGGAGCTCGGCCTTCACCCAGACGACATGGAGCAATCCAATAGCCCAATGGTCGAGTTCAATGGAACGCCGACATGGCCACTCGGAACAACGAGTTTGGAGGTGCGGGCTGGCACCAGGAAGATAAAGACGGAGTTTACCATAATCGACACACCTTCCCCTTACAATATAATCTTGGGAAGGCCATGGTTGCATGCGATAGGGGGCAGTTCCCTCAACATTGCATCAACTATTGCGGTTCCCAACAGAGCATGGGATAGAAGAAGTCAGAGAGGATTAGCTGTAGGCGAAGAATTGCTCCATGGCAGCAATGAAATCTACCTGCAACAGTTGCAAACCAAAGAAGGCAGAGACTGAAGATGAGGACGTGGAAGTCCTAGAAGACGTTGGCAAGGAGCCAGCCGAGAAGAACGAAGAAGCACTGAAGAAAATACTCATTTATGAGGGCGATGAAGAGCGCTTTTTTTTTTCTCGGCTCGGGTTTAACCGAAGAAGAGGAAAAAGAGTTCGAAGCTTTTTTTAGAGCAAATATTGAGGTGTTTGCCTGGACGCCTTACGAAGTGCCTGGCATTGACCCTGAGGTCACTTGCCATAAACTGAACGTTGACAAGTCGGCCAAACCTGTAATCCAACGAGCGAGAAGACCGACGTTGATGCACGCCAAAGCAGTAGAAAAAGAGGTAGACAGACTCTTGGAGGCCAGGGCCATTAGAGAAGTCAATTACCTGACATGGCTACCCAACACAATGGTGGTAAAGAAGAAAAACGGTAACTGGAGGGTCTGCGTGGACTTTACCAGCCTGAACAAAGTCTGCCCAAAAGATAGATTTACTCTACCCAAGATCGACCAACTAGTAGACGCCACTTCAGGGCATGGAAGGATGAGCTTCCTCGATGTCTACCGGGGGTACCATCAGATAGCCATGTACCCCCCAGATGAAGAGAAGACTGCGTTTATCACCCTAAAAGGGTTGTACTACTACAAGGTAATGTCTTTTGGGTTGAAAAACGTAGGAGCGACTTACCAAAGGTTGGTAACTAAGATGTTTAAACATCTAATTAGTAGAACGGTGGAAGTCTACATTGATGACATGGTCGTAAAGACCAAGGAACCTGAAGGACATCTGGCCAACCTCAAAGAAGTCTTCGAAATCCTGAAGACATATCGGCTTCGACTCAATGCATCAAAGTGTGCATTTGGAGTTGGATCCGATAAGTTTTTGGGATACCTGGTGACCAGAAGGGGCATTGAGGCTAGCCCAGATCAGATCAAGGCCATCCTAGAACTGAAGAACCCGACATCGGCAAAACAAGTGCAGATGCTAACTGGAAGGGCCGCAACCCTGAATAGATTCATCAGCAGAAGCTCAGACAAGTGCAGACCTTTCTTCAACTTAGTGAAGAAAGCCACAAACTTCCTGTGGACCGAAGAATGCGAGGCCGCCTTGGCCGACCTAAAGAAGTATCTAACCACAGCTCCAGTTCTTTCAAATCCAGAACCAGGAGAAGAGCTGTTTTTATACTTAGCAGTTTCAGAACATGCAATAAGCGCAGTGGTAGTCCGAGAAGAAAAAGGGAAACAAAGGGCTGTTTACTATGTAAGCAAAACCCAGGCCGATGTAGAAACAAGGTATCTACCCTTAGAGAAATTGGCACTGGCCTTAGTCATGACTTCAAAGAAGTTGAACCATTACTTCCAGGCCCATAAAATTATAGTGCTTACTGAACACCCCTTGAAATCCTTGCTGCAACAAGGAGACCTGACATGAAGAATAGCCAGATGGGCAGTCACCCTAGGCTAGTATGACCTGGAGTACAAACCCAGAACAGCAATTAAAGGCCAAGTTTTGGCCGACTTCGTGGCCGAGTTCACGCCAGAATCCATCGAACATCGGGCTCCGTTGAGCCTGGATGATCGATGCCCCAACAAGCAAGGAGGAGCTCAGCCAAAGGTGAAAAAACAAAGGAAAGAGGACAAACCCAGACCCTGCAGCATTTACATCGGCGACTCCTTTTGACTGTTTGTTGATGGGAGTTCAAACCGACAAGGAGCGGGGACAGGAGTAATGTTGATATCTCCAGATGGGCAGGTGCTAGAACAATCAATTCGTTTGGGGTTCAAGGCCTCAAACAATGAAGCAGAATACAAAGCACTCATAGCAGGACTAAAACTGGCAACAGCAGTACAAGCAGATGAGGTAATAGTCTTTTGTAACTCACAACTGATAGTTAACCAAACAACAGGCGAGTTTACAGCCCGAGATGAAAGAATGTCAGCCTACGCAAAAGAGGTCATCAAATTAGCAGCCATGTTTCAGAACTGCCGACTACTTCAGGTAAGCCGAGATGATAATAGTCACATCGACGCATTGGCCAACCTAGCTAGTGCAGTACAACTTGGAAAAACAAGGACAATAATGGTTGACTATTTGTCGGGCCTGAGCATAGAACCACTAAGCACAGGGCGTGAAGCAATGTGTATGGACATGGGACCAAGCTGGATGGATGCAATTGTTGCATTCCTGAAAGAAGGAAAGCTGCCAGACGATCACAAAGAGGCACACAAGATCAAATTGAAATCGGCAAGATACAATCTAACAGCAGAGGGGCATCTCTACAGAAGGTCCTTCACTAGACCGTTTTTAAGGTGCATACATCCTTTACAAGTTAAAGATTTTTTATATGAAATTCATGAAGGAATTTGTGGAAGCCACGCTGGGGGCAAATCACTCGGCCATAGGGCTATTACCCAGGGATATTGGTGGCCTTACATGCAGAAGAATGCAGAAGCATATGTGAAGAAATGTGAAAAATGCCAAAGATTCACACCACTAATACACCAACCAGCAGCAGACCTGAACCCTGTATCCAATCCTTGGCCATTTGCCCAATGGGGCATGGATCTCGTTGGGTAACTTTTCCAAGCAACTGGACAAAAGAAGTACTTACTGGTAGCAACAGACTACTTCACTAAGTGGATAGAAGCTAAACCCCTTGCCAAAATCCGAGATGTGGATGTAAAGAATTCATTTGGAAAAATATCATCACCAGATTTGGGATTCCAAGAGCAATAGTTGCCGACAATGGAACACAATTTGACAGTAAGCTAATTAAGAGCTTCTGTACAAAGTTTAAGATCAAGAACTACTTTTCAACTTCTAGCTTTCCCCAAAGCAATGGACAAGCAGAAGCATCCAACAAAGTAATCTTGGATGGGATAAAGAAGAGGCTGCAGGCAGCAAAAGAAAAGTGGGTGGACGAGCTGCCCAATGTGCTCTGGGCATATCGGACTACGCCGAGGGGATCAACAGGAGAGTCCCCCTTTGCCATGGCATATGGCATTCGCCATCTCACCGGAGGTCGGCATCGAGGATCGAGAACTCGGAGTCGAGAACGGGACTAATGATGTGCTCTTAGCCCGAGATCTGGATCTTCTAGAAGAATGAAGGGAGAAAGCTGCAATTCAACTCGCAGCATACCAACAACAGCTAGCCAGAGCTTATAACAAGAAGGTCAACCCAAGGGAGTTCCAAATAGGTGACCTCGTCTTACGGAAAATCGTCGGCAATAAAAAGGATCCCAGAGAGGGAAAGCTTGGCCCAAATTGGGAAGGACCCTACAGAATAATCTCGGTACTGGATAATGGGGCTTATCGGCTTAAAGATAATGAGGGCAAAGAGTTGCCAAGACCTTGGAACACTTGCAATTTGAAATTTTTCTATCATTAGAATTATTTGTTCAACTGTCATTTGCCGAAATAAATAAATAAAGTTTTAACTTATTTATATTTGTTTTTACACTTGTGACTGATAACGATACACAACGTTGCTTCTGGAGTACATATATAATGAGAACCCAAGTGGAACTTAGGTTCACATTAGGGGACAGAGAGAAGAAGAATAATGTTTACTTGTTGAAACTTGAGAAAAGTTTACATGTTAAACCAATATGATGTTTACTTGTTGAAACTTAAGAAAAGTTTACAAGTTAAACCGATATGATGTTTACTTGTTGAAACTTAAGAGAATTTTACAAGTTAAACCGATATGATGTTTACTTGTTGAAACTTGAGAAAAGTTTACAAGTTAAACTGATATGATGTTTACTTGTTGAAACTTGAGAAAAGTTTACAAGTTAAACCGATATGATATTTAATGCTTGTTGAAACTTGGGAAAAGTTTGCAAGCTAAAGTTAAACCGAGATGATGTATACTAAGGTTAAACACTTGTTGAAATTTTTATGAAAATTTACAAGGTGAAACCAAGCTTAGGCCGAGAAAGGTATTTGGGTACTTACCGAGGTAAATCATCAATTTGCATACCCGAGGTGCGTCACCCCGAGGAGGTTACAAAAGGATTGAAGTGTATATTCAAGACATGTGTAGACGCGCCCGTGGGGGCTTCGCTCTACAGTTCGGACTCCCTTTGTGTCGCGGTTCTAAATCTGAACCAAAGAGTCCAAATCCGGCAAATCTTTTGAGAAAACAGATTTTTGAAAAGTAGTGCCAAACATGGACTGCTTTGCCAGATTACAGAGTCGCCACCTAAATATTTTTAATTGGGAAATTTAGGAAACCCTGACTCGGTGCCGAAGGCCACACGTCCGTCATCACCAAAGTGGTCTTGGCTCGGGAGCTTGGGTACGATCGGGGAAGGTCAGCTATGAGCACCCCCTTTCGCCCGGTCCGAAGACCGGCCTCTACTAACCGTGATATCCGTTTTTGAAAACTTTATGCGTTCTTATTCCGGTTATTAGCCTAGAATTACTATGTGATGCGCACAACACAAAAGTATAGACTAGACCGCCTAACTTGGAAATAAACATTGCATATCCGTTTTGTCTCGAAAAACGTGTTGTTTTCTTTTGCTACTCGCAAGTAGGCTAAAATACGGATTTCAACGAGTTGTTCCAACTCAAGTAATCCAACCTTCACCCACAGGCATTCAAACGGTTTATTTCACATAAGCATTTAGCCGCATGGCAAGCATACTGTTATGGTAAACATTCACACGCATGTGGTATGCTAAAGCGTAAAATACTTACATCGTACTCCGCGCCAAAATAATAAACTAGTTAGCAAAACATGCATGACCTAGTTCATGTTAAATGGCTAATGCATCACATACAGGGGTGCAATCTGAACAGGCTCGGCTAACCCTAAACATGGCATGTGGAATGCGCGAATAGCACGTATTCAATTTGGAATTGAAAGTACGATGCAGTTTGCATGATGTGCCGAGCCCGATGCATGTAAACAAATGCATGAATGCACACATGCATTGCATAAGGTATGCTAAAGTAGACGTGCCCTAATCTACCATAAGCAGGTAAATAAAAGGGATAGAAAGAAGTGGGGATTGGAAGACATACACCCACTCACACACACTTATTACAATTGCGCCCTCGCTCGGAGGGACCGAAAGAATATACAAAACCGAATAAATAATTAACTATTCTAGCTAATTAAATATTACAAATCAACTAAATTAAATAAATAAACTAATTAATCTATTTAAGCGATAAATGCCTCGGAAGGAGGGCTGACTGCCGCGTGTGCCCGGGACTCGCTTGAATCGCACCTGCTGCAAGTGTGCCTCTGCTCTCCTTCTCCGAAAATTCCCAAAACTTCAGGAGTGCCTCTCAGAGCACTGGGGAGCATCACCGGCTGAGGCAGGGAGCCACCGGCTGAGGGAGGAAGCCACCGGCTCTGAATTTCATTATCGGCTGCCAAGAGGCAGCCGGCCGGCACTAAAGAGTGCCGATCGGCCCTTTATCCCTGCAGAACCTGCAACTGACAGCAGCAGAGGAAACCAAAGGCAGGGCAATGCAAATCAAAGCATGTATGCACCAAGCACATCCCTCATCATGCTATGGACTCAAGAGGGCATGTGCCTCGATTCCCGGACCACCAATCGCGCATTTCCATACGTGATGATCCTAAGAACCAAGGGTGCAAATTTGATTTCAAATGCATGCGATGCAAACAATCAAACAAGGGTGCCAAACCTCTATCATACTTCACTTCAAGAGGCTTAACATACATGCAAATGCAATGAGGTCCTAAGCATGTTATCTACTATGCACACATGGACAATGGCATGGCATTTATGCAAGCACACAAACAAGCACGTGAACCAAGCATGCAAACCGATTGTAGATTGGGCTTAAACATGAATTGGGCAGCTCTAATAAGGCTCAAAACAAAGGGCTGTAATGCCTAGAAAATGAGACTAAATGCACACACACATATGCAAGTGTTAAGGCCCAAGACTTAGGCAAACCAAAGCGATTCTCATGCATACTTAAAGAGGCCAAACATGGACTAATAGCATGCATTTAAAGCTCTGAAATTCATGTTAAACATGATGCCAAATCATGCGATAGAGCATTCCAAACAAAGCATGTAAATGGCCTAGGCTCAAAGCAAGTCAATAGGGCATTAAATCACACTTAGCACAATCATTCATGGCAATATTCAAGCACTTAAAGACAAAGTTTTAACACATAAAACTAAGCCTAAATGACCACCTAGATGGCATCTAGGAAGCATGGAATCTAAGGCATGCAATAAGGCCTAAACATAGAGCATACAAGACATACTCTTAAAGCATTAACAAGGCCACTAAGGCAATCAAACAAGCATGTATGAAGGACTGAAATGGCATGCAAGATGGTTCCAATCATCAAAAATAAAGGAAGCATGGCATACCACACTTTCGTGCTTTTGAGGCCAACAAGCCAAATACAAAGAGACTACCAAATACATGCCAAGATTGGCCAAAATAGCTACGGACAGAGCTAAATCATGGCAAAATAAGCTTACAAGCTTCACAAATCTAAGCTTAAAACATGCTAGAAAATAGGGCAAACAACCTAGTCATGTTAAGGCATAAAAGAGGCATTACAAGGCAACTATACTAAGCATGTATAGGAGACCAAAACCAACTTGAAAACATGTTATATCATAGTAATATAAGCATAGAAAACAAGTCAAACAAGCTCAACACACACTCAAGCATGGGGCTCTCTCAAGAGGCTAAACTTGCCCTTTTCAAGGACATCAAGGAGAGGGGGGTGGCCCTCTCCTTTCTAGGACTTTATGGCACCATCTCCACCACTGAAATCCCTCAAGATTTCAGTGGTGGAGAGGTCCAAGCACACAAGTCCCGGATCTCTCCAAAATAGCACAAAAAAGTGACCTTTTCAAGGTCTAAGGGTGGTCAAACTTGCTCAAACCACCAAGCACCCTTAATGAACAATAAAGAGGACTTGAAAACAGAGATTTTATGTGTTGATCACTAAGCACAAAAACTGTTTTAAACTAGGTAAAAAAGGAGTGCAAAAATGGGGAATAAAATGCAAGTTTCTCACCCTTGTTGACTATCTTCACAAGAGTTGATGTTGTTGCTTCCTTGAGCTCCAAACCAGTCAAAAATGTCAAGAACCGACCTTTGGAACCTTAGAACCAAGAGAAAGGTGGAACTCTAGGTGTTTTAGTGCAATAGTGTGAACTAAACACCTAGTGTACTAAGAGAAAAAGAGAGATATGATATATGTATCTAACTTAACCCTAAAACCGAGCTCCTCTCTAACAATGGCTAATGCTCTGAAAAATGCTAACCCTAAGTCAAGAGGGAGAGCTTTCCTCTTATAGAACTTGTAAACTTACAAGCTAAGCAAACAAGACCTCATCCCTCCATACACGTGTATGGAGGAGAAGCAAATGCTCAAAAGCTGTCTGAAAATATCTCAGAAAGCAAGTGCAAAGTGGTCGGCTGGGCAAATTGGTCATTTTGCCCAAAATAGTGCCGACCGGCACAATATAGTGCCGGTGACAACTACAGCCAGCCGGTAGCCTCTAGCCCCAGCCGGTGGTGTGTGGGGATGCCTCACAAAGCATTCCCTGCCCTTCCAAGGCAAAACGCAAGTGTTTGGTGCAAAACCAAACACAAACAGTCGAGTTCGGAGGTCCTGAGGCAAGGCTCGTACAGCCGAGAACTCCGGGAACTCCAAACGAACACAAACATGGATAATCACCGAGTGTTCCAACGGTGACGTCCAAGTCTTGAGGACGGTCAAAAATGGGGTGTCTACAACATGCAGAAATATTCAAAGTACGGCCTAACCAAAAAGTACTTGTTCAGAAATTACAAAGAAGGCACATCGGCCATGCGAAAAGCTTACATTATTTCAAAAAACATAAGGTTAAGACTCCTCAGCAGTAGCAGTTGGTTGAGTTTGAAGTTCAGACGATTGTTGGGAAGACATCTCAGCAGCCTTATCCGCCGCGAGCTCGGCATCAATTTCTGCAAGGGTTTCATCTAGCCTCTTATCGGCAAGGGGAACGACGGCCGATGTCTTCTTAGCCACAGTATCTTTAGGGACCTCCTCACCCTTCTCATCTCGAGTCAAGTCCAAGACTTGCTCATTCAGAAAAGGGGAGTTGGTCCCAGTAGTCCCCATTGATTTCCTCACCAAAACTTCCTCTTCGGCCTCATCCTCAGAATCAGATTCGTCATCGGATTGACTGGGAGGTGGAGTTGGAGGGAATGGCAGGGGAATGGCATCAGCGTTCCTCAGGGAGGAGTCCTCGGGGACATCAAGTTTCTTCAGCAAAGTCGTCCAACCAAGGGAGAAACCCTTGTTGCATGCTAACTTGACTTGCTTCTCATAGGCCTCCGTGACATCGGCCATGCCCTGAGCATACGCCTTCTCGTCGGCTTCTTTGATTTCAGCCTCTTTGGTAGCCAAGGCGTCTTGAAGCTCCTTCTGGGCCTAGGCCACTTTTTCCTCGGCCTCCTTTAGCTGGGCTTGAAGGACTTTATTTATCGCCTCAGCTGCATCAACCTTCTCTTCAGCTTCATCTCTGGCTTTAATAACGACCTCGGCCTGATCCTCCAGGGTCTTCATCTTTGATTGCAAGTTTTTATTAGTTTTCTGATGGCTGGAGACCTCCTTCTTCTTCTCAGCTAGCTTCTCACAGTTCTCAAAAGATTGTATTGAGAAATAGTGGGCATGCTGGATGGCCTGAAAGAAAACAGAAGTATTAGAAAATATTCAAAGTATGAAATGAAGAGAAAGACAGAAAAATTACCAAGTAAAGATACTTACCTGAACAGATCGCTGGAGCATCAAAGCATAATTTTCATACTCGCTCAACTCGGCATTCCGGTCGAGATCACCGGGAAGAAATAGAGCAGTACTGAGGGCGACACCGACGTTGATATCGTTGGCGCTATCGCTAGCCATAACAGGCTTATCTTCCAGAGTAATCTTGGGGGTCCAGGGAGCATCAGGCTTCTTAAACCCCGAGGTTGTTGCAGAAGATGACCTCGGCCTTTTGGATTTGGTGGATTCGGATGGAAGTGTTTTAGCGGACCTCTTCGCGGGGACAGAGGCAGTTTTCCTACTCGGAGCCAGCTTGGAAATTGGCATGGTATCCTCAGAATCGATTTGAGTCACCTTTGCCTTGGGCTGAGCCTTTTTTATTCTTTTCGGCTTCGGTGGAGGCAAGGTTTGCGTTGATTGAGCATCAACATCAGTTGGAATGTTGGGTAGAAGATCTTTAGCAACTGGTTTTGGGCGGCCCATCTTGGCGGTAGGAACAAATCGTCACTGGCGTTTTCGTTTGGATATTGGGATCAGATAAGGAGCTGAGGTTGACGGCTGCTCAGCTGGATCAGAGGTTGATCCTTGGTCTGTCCGAAATGTGGACGCGGCTAGTGGAGTTGTGGCATAAGATGGAGAAAGGCTTTTCTTCTTCTTTCTTGGGACGTTGGGAAGAGCCGACTTATAAGTAGGGATAAAGTTGAGAAGAAGAGGGGCCTTCCGCTTGTGAACTAGCAGGTTTAGTAGTTTCTTCAGGTCTTTGCTGGGATAGAAAGACTGACGAAAACCCTTTGGTGGCTTGGGAAGAGCTGCAAGAAAAACAGACATTAGAGCAGATGAAATATTGAAGACTTTCTGCGACAAATAAAATGAAAACACTGGGCTCTTACCATTACCCTCTATAAAAACCGATCGAGGAAGAGGGTAGAGGTGGATGTCCTCATCTGGAGCGAACTCCCAATTCCCCGAGGTAATGAAGTAGCTGTCTCCAGCTCCCTTGTTGGAGTCTGGGAGGTCGGCTACGATTTTGTACTCTGTGGATCTCGGCTTGAGGTAGTAAACGTAGCCTGTGTCTTTTTTAAGACCACACATGGTATAGCAATACTGGATATCGGCTAAGGTAACCCTAATATTTTCTTATTTTGCTAAGGCTATTATGCCATAAATAACTCGGTAAGAGTTGATGGCAAGTTGCATTGGGTTTAACTTGTAATAATGAATGATCTCACAAAAAAGGATGTTGAATGGGAGCCGAAGTCCGCACTCGATAAAAACAACGATAGGAAGGGGCATGGAATCAGCGGTGGGCATGATAGAGTTGTCCTCCTCAGCCAGCCTCAGATGGACATCGGCAGGGATTTCAAACTCTTGCCTAAAATACTCTAACTTGGATGGGGTGTCTACCCTATGTTTCCACATACCCTTATTGTCGGCTTCACTTAAAAGAGCTAGATTTCAGAAGGAAGGAGTATTGTAGGGTTTAAAGGACCTAGGCTAAAAATCTCAAAATACACAAAGACTGGGGGAATCGTTTTAGTTTTTCCTAAATGTTTTAGGTTCTACAGTCAAATCCCAAACCTAGATCTATGGAAGCAAGGATTGAAGGCGAAAATCTGGAAAAACACGGTAAACAGAAACAAGAATACAATTCAGATTCAAGAACAAAGACGGATTATCAAGAACATCGTCAATATAAAGGGTATGAGGCCAAGAATAGTGGCAAAAATGTAAAAAAGTTGTGAATAGTGCATGTATTCAAGACATGAGCACAGAGCAAGGTCATGAAATAAACACACTCAGATACAAGATTCATGAAATCACCTCAGAATGCTTGAGTAAAACAGCAATAGCGACTAAATTATGAAGTAAAATTTCTTGAGGAGCAACAAGAAATTAAAACCAGGAGGAACAGTGGCTTACCAGAAAGAGGGAAGCCCGAATGGGATTTGCCGAAGTCTGACAACGGTTGCAGAGGCGGAAGAACGGTGGAAATCACGCTGGAGGTGGTAAGTGGAGCAAGTTACAGAGCTAAGAAAGCTTGAACAATGGCAGATCTCGGAAAAAAAAAAAAAAAAAAAAAAAGCTAGAGAGAAAAAAAGCTAAAAGGACTGAACAAAAAGTGAAAAGATGAAAGAAGAGGGAAAAGTTTTGGTAAAACTTAAAACGGTGGCAGAATAACATCAATACGCCTAGAAGAACAGATTTTGTCAGACGGCGCACACAGGCGCGAGATGGCTTACAGGCGCGTCACAAGCACGATCCAATAAAGGGAAGAAACGTGGCTTAGACGGTTATGTATGACAGCTCATACGCATAAACGGGTTCCTGGAATTCCTGTTCGTTAAAGAGACTTGTCGACCTGGAGAGAATGATCTCAGCTACGATACTTTAAGCCGACGTACTGGAAGGAAGTTCCGATATAGGTTCCATCACCTCAGAATGCCGAAATAATAGAACCTAGGGGGCAGTTGTGGGGATATATTTTCTAATACTAACGTGTGGCGAGGTGACGCCGACGTGTCAGCCAAGTTGCCACGTGTCTTGACCGTGATGCCGAGATGATCTCGGCATAGCCGAGGTTACTCTGAAGATATCGGAGTCCGAGATAAGCAGATAAGGGACAAGAGTCCTAGCATGGAAGGAGACTCCAGTTTGGATAAAGATAAGTGTAGACGTCCCCGAACGCCCCGGGAGAATGAGTCCCGTTCTGTTCATTTTGGGCTCACTACAGTTCGGACTCAAATTGTCACGGTTCTCAATCTGAACCAAAGAGTCCAAATCCGGCAAATCGTTTTGAGAAAAACAAATTTTTGAAAAAAGTGCCAAACATGGACTGCTTTGCCAGATACAGAGTCGCCACCTAAATATTTTATTTTGGGAAATTTAGGAAACCCTGACTTGTGCCTAAGGCCACGTGTCTGTCATCACCAAAGTTACCTCGGCTCAGGAACTTGGGTACAATTGGGGAAGGTCACTTCGTGAGCACCCCCGCTCACCCGATCAAAGATCAGCCTCTACTAACCATGATATCTAGTTTTGAAAACATTATGCATTCTTATTCCGGTTATTAGCCTAGATTTACTATGTGATGCGCGCATGTAACAACCCTCGTACCGATTACCGATAAATTACCGATTAATTACTGATTACTGTTAGTTGAGACGGATTATGACTGATAACTGGACTGGATAAAATACTGAACTGACTAACTGAAATTAAACCTGAATTGATGGTGTACATCTATTGTATTGCATATTCTATCTGTTTGATTGCTTACTTATATGTTCGTGTTTTATGTTTAAACTGCTAATTGAAGGCCTTATCGGCGGCCGAACTGTAAGCTGATTGATATTTTGGGATCACCATAATTTATGTGATTTTATGGCATATTTAATTGAAATGTGATTAGGTATGATTAAATTAGATTAAAATAGGCTAAATTACATGAGTTGGAGTTATTTACAATTAGACCACACTAGTGGCTCACTATCTCACATACATTGAGCCTTCACTTGATCAAACACAACATTTGCTCAGCCATTCTCCATGCTTTAGCCGACTAGAGAGAGAGATAGGAGAGAGAGCTTGAGTTCTTGAGTTTTAGCTTGGAGGTTGAGGGAATTGAAGGGATTCTTGCATCTTTGGACTTCTACACTTGAATTCAAGACTTAGGTAAGAGAATTCATCCCTCTAATTGTGAGTTTAAGCTAAGTCTTGCATGTTTCATGCTCCATTGTAGAACTAAGTTGTGTTATAGCTCATACATGGTGAGTTATGCTAGAATTCATGCATGCATGCTTGATTGGGTGAGTTTTGAGTGGAATTCATGGTAGAATTGTACATGCATGCTCATGTTTAAACTTAAGTCCATGTTTTTAACTTGTTTTGAAGAGAATGAGCTCATTAGAGCATGTTTTGAAGCTTGTAAGTTGCTTAAAGTTCATGCATGGCATGGTTGAGTATTGTTCATGAAATTGGTTTCAAATTGGGCTTAAAATTAAACACCCTTGGGCCTTGATTTCTCAAATTGACCTTTGAAACATGATGTTCTATGAGTTTGCAAGTGTTTTCCAGAAAATGGGCCCAAGATGATCGAATTTGGAGCATCAAAACTTGATTTTGAGCTTGGGACTCAAATCTGGAATTTCCAAATTTTGGTCGTCCGCCGAAGCGGAAGTTCCGCCGAAAGGGAAATCAAGCTCCCAAAGAATTTTGACTGTTTGATCCGCTCGAGCGGAGTGATGTGCGCTCGAGCGGAGAAATCGAGCATCCGGCATCTTGCACCGTTCATCAGTCAGCTCGAGCGAAGGATTGTGTGACACGCTCGAGCGGGTAAGTTGACACTCGAGCGGGGACCTTTGTTTGCTTGTCCACTCGAGCGGGGAAACCTGCGCTCGAGCGGAGGCCCTGTTTCACTGAAAGTTTCTGAAACTGTTTTCTGTGCACATCTTTGCATCATCATCCCATCCTACGCATCCTTAGGCCTGGTTTAAGACATCTTAATGAGGATATAGATGTAGAACACACCGAAGCATAATAGGGAGTTAATTATTCCACTTCCCAACTGTGAAACTTAGAGTGTGTTCAATCTGTTAAATGTATAGGGCTGGCATTTCGGGGAGACGCTCTAGCTACTGATAGCCCAGAACACTGTGAGTAACGATTGTGTAAAGATATGTTTAAAATGTTTATCTTTTGAATACTGAACTGAACTGTTTACTGAACTGATATTGTTTACTGAATGAATGTATGTCCTATATTCTAAACTGTACTGTGGCATCCTTAGCACCTACCGCTTCATCACATAGAGATCTCTGTCGGTTCCCTCGTGGAACCACTACTGTTTACTAAATGATTGGCCATCATTATCGCTCGGTTTTTAAGACCCATCGACATCAAGTTATGCTAATGGATATACCACATATGACCAAGTATCGCATCAACAATTGATATACTGATTTAATTGAACTGTTTTCGTTACTGTATGGACATTCATTCTAAACCTCTTTACGCATTATGTTATTCACTGGGCTTTAGCTCACTGCTCATATATATATGTAGGTGGACAGGCACCGGACCCAAGCTAGAGGCGTCGGAGTAAGCCCCGGTTTTGTCAAGCCAACCAATGTGCCTCACTACGAGGTTCCGAGCCTGTTATGCTAAGGCTTAGGGGTGTTTTAGTATTTCCCCTTTTTTGCACTGTCTTACTGTTTTGTAATAACCGAATAGATTGTATAGACTGAAAGTTTATCAGATCGTTGAGTGGGGATTAAGTCCTCAGCACGAATGATTGTAAATATTGTGCATAATCGTTTGCATCAATGTTTATATGCATGAAAAAAAAACCTTTTTGGCATACAGACTGTCACAGCTCGTTGGACATTATTTATTTACTGTATTGGCTTCCGCCAGTTCAGATACTTTGTTTTATCAGACATCAAGGTGCCTTCGTAATCTCTTGACATTCTTGGCGATTCTGATGCTAAACCCATAGGGCCGGGTTTGGGTCGTGACAGCGCAGCATACAAGTATAGACTGGATCGCCTGAATTGGAACAAAACATTTCATGTTTGTTTTTGAAAGATGGTTTGCTACTCGCAAGTAGACTTAAAATGCAGATTTTGCCACCCTCAGGTGGGCTTTAGAAAAGATGGTTTTGCCACTATCTAGTGGGCTTAAAACTCACAGTTGATGATTTGTTCCAATCCAAATAACCCAACCTTCACCCACAAGCATTCAGGTAGATATGTCACATAAGCATATAGTCTCATGGTAAGCATGCTATCATGGCAGTCACTCACACACATACAAGGATGCTAAAGCATAAAAACTTACCGAGTACTCCAAGCCAAAACAGAAGCTAATTAGAAATCATGCATGATCCTAACTATACAGGAATGCCTAATGCAACACATACAATAATGCAACTAAGATAGGCCCGGCTATTCTAAACATGGCATATGGAATGCTACAGCTAACAAGTATTCAACTTGGAATTGAAATACAATGCAGTGAGTTATGATGCGCTGAGCCCGGTGCATTCAAAATAGATGAATGAATGCAAACATGCTATCATATTGTATGCTAATTGAAACATGCCCTAATCTAACCATCGTAAACTGGTAAATAAAAGGGAGAAAGACGTGGGGTTAGAAGACATATATCACACGCACGCACACTTATTACAACATTGCCCTCGCTCGGAGGGTCCAAATAAATAATATACAGTCCGAATGAATAGTACAGTCCGAATAAGTACAAAATCCTAATTAATTAACAAATTAATCTAGGAAAGCAATAAATGGCACGCAAATCCATGGACCGCCTCAACTCTATTCCATAATGATGAATGATGCATGCTTGAGTTGCCTTGTGCGAAAATCCATTGTGATGCCCCAATTCGGCTCTGTTTGCAATTAATGCCGGAATGCTGTGCAAGGCTTTAGAAAGCTGCTGATTTCTGATTTGCTACAACAGAGAGTAGGAAAGGGGCATGGCAATGTATTTTCACATATGTATGCTTGACTACTCTTCAGGAAGTGTAGTCCTCGATCCTCGTGCCACCAATCACGCATCTCGATACATGATGGCCAAAGAGTCAAATTGCACGACTTAATATGAAATGAATGCGCATATAAACATAACAAGACTGATACTCCATCATGGATGATCCAGAGTGTCGGTGACCGGGAATTGAGACACGTTTCGTCACTCGGAGTACGAAATGTCCCTCGTTTCCCATGCTCGGGCTAACTCCTATCCCAAACACAATACAATATGCATGACATGCATGAATGCAATCCTAACATGCTACCTAGCATACGCAATGCTATGAGATGGCATACGCAATGCACGATGTAACATGGCATACACAATGCTCTAACATACAACCTAGCATACGCAATGCTATGAATTGAAATGGCATACACAATGCATAATGGACTTACACCAACATGAGTAGACCTCAGCCACACTCACATCAGTGGCCATTAGATGGAAATGAGACACTCGAAATGCGTGCACGCATGCACGCAAACCGAGGATTGAACCTAACGCATAGTATGCAACTCTAACAAGGCATGGCAAGGCATGAAATATAGCATACAAGCATGTAATTTCCAGCACTAAAACATGATGTTAAATGGTCCCGAAACATGAGAATATGGCCCCCGATGCATGAGATGAGCCCCGAAACACAAAACTAGGCACATGTATTGACCTATAGCTATACAAAGCATGCATTATTTGATCATGAAGCATGAAGACAGAGCCAAGGAAGTCCCAAAACATGAATATTTCTAGTTCAAAGTATGACCAAAAGATGCTAGCATGATGGACTACAATAGCATGCAATTTTTACTAGCAATCATGGTTTACATGGCATGTATATGAAGCATATGAAATCTCACCAAACCAGAAAAAATCAGTGAACAAAACATGTTAAAATATGCCCAAATAATCACTGAAATGCAGCCAATGCATGTAAAAATGAGGGGCTCCTTTGGAAGGGCATACAAGGGGTTATTAAGCACATACATCAAGGACAGTTAGCATGACAAAGTTAAATCTGGAAATCAAATATGATAGCCCTAAAAATCATCAAATTGTCCCTGAAATCAGTCAACAAAGTATGCAAGATAGGGCCTCTTTGGAAGGCCAAAAAGACCATCAAGCAAAACAAGGTGAGAGGGGGTCACCCCCCCTCTGATTTTGAGGCTCAAAATAGTGTGTTAGCCACTAAAAATCCACTGGATTTTAGTGGCTAGAAGGCCAAACAAAGCATGCAACAAGGGCTTAGTTGTAAGGCTCAAAATAAGAGGCAATCAAGCATACAAGGAAGCATATGACCTCAAATGAAAGAATGTCCTTAATCAAACATCAAGAGGGCCTCAACACAAGACTTTTTCCAGTTTAGGTTGAGGTCCAAAAGGGCTTACAAATAAGGATAATGTATCATGCAAAAACAGCCCTAAAAGAGAGATTGAACAAACAGGGCAGCAAAAAACCTCAAACAGAAAAGAGCCCTTCAACAAAGTTTAAGAAGGACTCAAAAAAAGATACTTTACAATTTATGGAAAATCTCAAATATGTCTACAAGTGAGGCTAAATCATGATGCAAAAACAGCCCTAAAAGAGAGATAGAAGGAAAGAGGTAGTAGATGGCCTCAAACAGTAGAGATCCCTTCAACAAAGTTGAAGAGGGGCTCAAAATAAGATACTTTACAGTTCAGGTCAAAGTCCAAAAATGCATGCAAATATGGCTAAGCTATGAAGCAAGATAAGAGCCAAAAGAAGAGATGAAGCATACAAGGGGGTAAATGACCCCCAACAGAAAAATTCTCTTAAACAAACATGAAGAGGAGCTCAAAATAAGACTATTTCCAGTTAACACCAAATCTCAAAAATTCTTGCAAGTATAGCTAATAGATGAAGCAAGATAATGACCAAAAAGAGGGAAATAGAATGTTACCTTTGTAGAGAAGACCTCCAGCAGTTTTTGGTCCCAAAAATCAGCCCCTTAGGACCTCTCAAGACCTTCCAAGAAGCTTAGGTTGGTATTGGAGGTGTTAGGCTAAGAGATGTAGTGTAAATATGCAAGAAATATGGACTTTAGAGCTTGGAAGAGGGAGTTATAGAGGGAGATAGATGTATGCCTTAGCCAATATTTCTAACCCTTAGAAATGAGGCTCAAGGGCTGGCTTTATAGAGGAGAGAGGCCAAGGGAAAGGGGGGAAAAAATAATTCAAATTTTTCCCCAAAAAGGCAGACCCTCGGGCAGTGAATTAAGTACAGAATAGCTGGCACAGCTAGAACACACTCAGGAGGGCAAAAATGGCCGACCAAGTTCAAAAGGTTCAGGTGGCCGGCCGGCCAGGCAAGGTGGCCGTCCGACCAGGTCAAAAGGGTCAAAATGGCCGGCCACCCCCTAGGATGAAGCCCCAGAAGTTAGCTTTCCAATGCCGCAAACCTTGCATCAAAATTCCTCCTGTGCAAAAAGTTATGCCTGTTTTGGTGAAGCCGCGCAGATTCGGTCCAAACGGATTTCAACCAACCATATCTCCTCCACCCAGATTGGCTCTAGGAGATTCTTCAGTGAAAAATGAAGCCCCGGAAGTAAGCTTTCCAACAGTGGTGGCCTCATATCTTAATTCCTCCTGTGCAAAGAGTTATACCCGTTTCGGTGAAACCGCACAGATGTTTTTCTCCTTCCCAAATTCATGCTGAATCACTTTTGACCAAAAAAAGCTAGTTTTTCAGAAAAATTGCTGGCCTCCCACTCTCCTACAACTTTCTAATAATGAAAATAAGGTCTCCGCCAAAAATGAACCCAAACCGATGCAAAACAAAGGTTCGGGGGCCAAAACGCGCGGTCCGGGGGCCCAAAAATTGACTATTAAGCACCGGAGGTGGCGTTCGACCACGAAGTTGGTCTCTCGAGCCACAGTGTCCCTCAAAAGGGAGTAAACATGGTGTGTGCCAAAAACCGGAGCAAACGGAGGTGGTTAAGCGGTCCCGAACCGAGGCACACGGCCAACGGCTCCAAAAACCGAGAACCGGGCTTCAAACGGGAAAAATGGCCTACGACCACGAAACGTAGCCTACGGCTGCTGAGAGATGGTCTATGGGACCTCTCCCTCCCTTCGGGAAGAGAAAACAAAGAAAACGGGGCCTGGTTCGCAAACCGAGGCGAGGCACAAAAGAGTCCGAAAGTCCGGAGGAAAGGCTCGCAGCTGAGACTCCGCAACCTCAGAACGAGCACAATATGCAACATCACCAAGCGCTTAATCGGTGACGTCTGAGTCTTAAGGTCGGTCAAAAATGAGGTGTCTACAATAAGGCTCTTAGAGAGTTTATCCCAATCCTACTGGGAGTCCAAGATTAACAGTAATTCTAAGTCCATTGAAGCTAGGCTTGCTGCTGGGACAAGGATTGAGTTAACTATAAAAGAAAGGCACCCCCGATGGGTCTAAGGTACGCAATTTATATTCATAACAGTGAATTTAGCAACATTGATTATCTTTGAGAGATATTTTGTTATTGACTTGACCGTCGGAGTACCCCCGGGTGGACGAACTACCACCGGAGTCTCTTCTTTCTGTTGTAGGTCAGCCAGGTGTCATCTATTCTACCAGTGCTCTCCAGTTGAATACTGAATTGGCAGTGTGGTCAGAAAATCACTCACACATTTAACATTCCATGATAATGAACGAACATATCTATATTTAGTGGATACATTGGTACCAATACAATTTATAAATTGCACGTAGAGTAAAAACAATGAAGCTTAACGGTTTGAAAAAATGCACGAAGAGTAAAAACAATGAAGCTTAAGGTTAGTCTGGAAGTCAGCTTAAATACATCATCTTGGACAAGTATAATCTCTCAGATGATATACCAGTTGACCAATTTTAATAAGTTCCTTAGTATTAGATTCCCACAGGAAACCTATCAGTCCATTTTATCTCTCTTTCAAAGCTTAGAACCACTGTTTTTGACATTTTATCGTGGGGCAGTTGTATTTCTTCTTGCATTTTCTCTCATTAGCAAGGCCAGTTATGAAATGTTACAAAGAAGGTTGATACTTAAGACCCTTGGATGTGTATTATTTCAGGGGCTATTATTTGATGTGTACTTATGTGCATTGACAACTTGTTTCTGTTTTGATTCTATTTTAGTGGATTCCTTTTAGACTTGTATTGGCACCAATGTATCATTGATTACGATAGAACAAACATATCATTGATTCTATTAGACTTGTATGTGAATGGTAAGATGAAGCTTAACGGTTAACTATTATTTTTGTCTTTGATGATTTTAGGAATAGGTAGGCATGTAAGAAAGTGGAGTTTGCATTTGAACGTGTGTAGAAAAATTGTATTAATAGGTAAAAAGTTAGAATTATTAATTTTATAATTGTTATAATTTGAAATGTCAATTTTATTGAATTAGTGTTAATGTTTATTTATTTATTTATTTATTTATTACAGATTGCTTTTACAGGGGCTATTGTGGATATTTATTTTTGTGTACGAAAAGCATTTGTTCTGTATAGGGAAGACATTTATTTTTGTACAATCCTCTGTTTTGGAAATTCAGTGTTTTCGTATGTAATATTTAATTTAGATGAATTATACTTGGTTGGTATGGATTTATATGATATTTGGAATACGATGTTACAAGTTAAAGTGTTTGAATAGTTAATAATGAAATGGGTATTATTGATAATGGATTTAGATTATAATTGATAGATGTATTATATCCAATCCACAATTTAGGGTTTTGTAGTGATTTTGAAAAATAAATAAATAAATAAAATCCAATTCACGAATTAGGGTTCATGAATTAGAGTTATATCCAAATTAAAATCTTTGTGTGTAAAAAATTTATAGAAAAAAGTTTTGAAATGAAATTTTGAAAAAAAAAATTAATTAATTATATCAGCTTGTGAATTCAATATGTATATGTACAAGTTACAAGTTGCATTGATAATAGAAAGCATATAATTTAGAAATGAATAGAAAATTCAAAATGTGCATTTTAAAAAAATTAATAAATAGAGCTTGAGTTTTTGGCGACTAAACAGTTAGTAGCCAAAAAAAAAAAAAAATGAAAGTTTTTGGTGACTGAAAAATTGGTAGCCAAAAAAAAAAAATGAAAGTTTTTGGCGACTAAAATATTGGTAGCCAAAAAGGAGTGTCACATTTTTAGCGACTAAAAAATTGGTAGCTAAAAAGCTGAAGATGGAAAATATTTTCTTTTTGGCAACTAAAGATTTCTTTTGGGCGACTAAAAAAATTAGTCGCCTATATCATTCCCGACAATCATCTAGCAACAAATTTTGCAACCAAAAAATTTAGCCGACAAAAATCCTCGGCGACTGAAAAATGACTTTTGACGACTAAAAATTTAGTCGCCAAAAGTGTAATTTGTTAAAGTGTCCCAAACAAGACCTAAAAGGTCAGTTTAGTCGGTCCAGTTATTATTAATTTTTTGAGTAAATTACAAATACATCTCATCAAATTTATTTAAAATATGATTTATTTTTTATGATTTTGGAAATTATATCATACCCCTTAAAGTTTATAATTTCATAACAAATGACTCAATTTATTAATAAATTATCAATTTAATTAATAATTTTTAATGATGTCAGAATTTTATTATTGTATAAGAAAACAGTTAAAAATTTTATTTTTTCAATTAATTATGATAAATACAAAATTTTGATAAAGAAATAATTATAATTTTTCAAATCACGAGAAACAATTTATATTTTAAATAAATTTCATA
Source organism: Camellia lanceoleosa (assembly GCA_025200525.1). Classification (NCBI taxonomy): domain Eukaryota; kingdom Viridiplantae; phylum Streptophyta; class Magnoliopsida; order Ericales; family Theaceae; genus Camellia; species Camellia lanceoleosa. The sequence goes on along the minus strand of JANUSC010000047.1, from coordinate 743,240 downwards.
TGGTATTTTTAATTTTTCTTATTTTTTTATATCCCCAGGTGGTGTGATAAGGGCATAGGCAGCAACTATTCTTTTTGTCCACCAAATTCTCGGAAGTTCATATTAATTATCTAAAATAAGGAGTTACAACTGTGACAAAAATGAGACAAGTAATGCCACTCTTGGACAAACAACACCAATTTTCGGATTATCTTTTTTTTTCCATCCAATGGCCAAAAACAAATGTTCCATGACATACAATCTCATGAAATGGGTTTCACATTTTATCTATTCCCTCAGGGCATTTTTGTTTTGCGACTTGTGAGTCCCACTTACAGCTTATTTGGTAGTTGTTGGCTTTTTGGCTTTCGAAGGGTATTTTTGTAAATGCGAGTGTGCCTGCAAGGATCAATCAGTCCTTACAGAATTTATAATTGCCAACCAATTATCAGACGATTGTGTTTTAGTTCTTTCAGCCTCGATGAAGAAGACTTTTACTGGTGGCTTGACTTAGGAGAAATTAAGTAAAATAACAATCAAATGACGAACAATTGAAGTATTTCATAAAAATGAATACTTACAATGATCCAAACTCAGCCTCGAAGAGGTTTACAGTGACAATCTACTTGAAACTACTCCTATGAATTGAAGTGCAGTGCAGGAATTTAAAGAACAAGTATTTAAAGTGCAGGAAATGTAAAGACTGGGAATATAAAACTAGAAAAGAAAAATATGAAGTAAAATGACTGGTTTGTTGGATCTGAGTCTGGGGGTTTTTTCTGGGGACCTCCTTGTTATTTATACTCCTCAAGGATGACCATCAAACTGCACTTCAAACTGTCGAACTGCTGCTCCACGATTGCTGATCATGCTGCCTTAGAAGTAGTTCCACTTCGCCATTTCTTGCAGTTGAACTTCCCTCTTGTTTTTGAATTTGAATATGAGCAACCGTTGAAGCCACGTCACCTTGTATCTCTTTACTGATCCTATGCTACTCAGATCACGTGAGAACCAATTTTCACTGCCACGTGTATGATCAGGATCGAAGACTTGAGTAGTCTCCCCATATTACCCTTGCTTTGCCACGTGTCGAACTGTAATTGGCTTTTACAAAATATATAGCCAACATTACCCCCCGCACTAATATACCCAACACTTGGTGATATTAGTGGATCGCAGTCTTTCCCGCGCTTTTGAAACGTGCATGGAGTCTATCTTCTGGAAACACAACCGTCATCTCTTTGGTGATCATTTTGCATTAACTCTTTTTCAATATGTTGAACGTCCCAATAACTTAGCATTCGAACAGGCTATGGCTAAATCAATTTCCTTTCCTATTGATCAAGCATACGAAGAGCCATTGAGTAATGTTGTTTCCTCTCGAAAGAACCTCCACGCATTCATTAGCCACCTTTACCCGCCTTTCTATATTCAGGTTATGGAAGCCTTTGCAAATTACCAACCTTTGGACTGCGAACACATTGTCCTTAATCCTTCGATTCAATAAGTTACAGATACAGATACAAGAAGTTCTTCCACTGATTCCCTCTTGTACCTCGACCAAACTGCTTTCAAACCTTTGATTTGGCAAATTGCAAATATGGACTTGGGAAGCTCTTCTTCACAAAATTCTGCATGGGATGAAGCTATAACTTCTTCGTCTTCTGGGGGTTCTGGTTGGAAAAGCTGGTCAACACCTAAGAGTTATGATTTGAGGGAACGAATCAACCATCATTTTGTTGAGTTTACTGACCCTTTGGAGTTTCCTCCCTATGCTCAAAGTTCAGTGGTTTACCCTTACGTGCCCATTGACCTTCGACGTAGTTTGGAGGAGAATCTTCTTGTGGCATGGTACACATCCTCCATGCCTACCAAAACAGTGCTTGTTGCCCGCCGCCCAGAAGAGGCACAAGGGTACAACCCATCCTTCTTAGCCAAAAAGGCGAAGATTTGCTCTTCTGACTGGCTCGACTATATTAATGCCTTTGTTCCTTCCGCTCCCGTGCCATCTCCCATAATTGAAGCATCCACACCTTCTTCTCCATCCTCTGAAACAGAAACATATGCTCGTTCTTCTTCATCTTTTGAAGCAGAACCATCTGCTCCTTCTTCTTCATCTTCTAAAGCAGAACCATCTTCCCCTTCTCCTTCACCAATTCTTTCCTGGACAGAAAAACTGAGGCTTGCCCTCCCCATGAATGAAGCCGTTCCACCTTACAAACCTCCGTCAATCCCCACTCCAGCTGAGCGGAAAGAAGCTCAACTTCTGCTTGCAGCTTTCTCTCACTTGCCCTTTAATGTTCTTGAGGACGAAGTCCCTTTCAAGAACTTTCAATGGGCTTGTGACATTTTGACTAGGGGCCATGTTCTTAACCCCATTGCTCAAGAAGAACTTCATATGTTCCTTGACCAACTCCCAGTGCTCCTCTACTGGCATCGAAATTCCAAGGTCACTACACAATCCTTGGACCAACTTTCGTCTCTCCGAATTCAAGCCCAATACGAAGCAAAGAACTTCATCGAAGAATTCGATGATTTCAAGAATAAAGATTCTGCGTATTGGGATGATTTGGTCCTAGATGAAGTGGAACAACAATTGAGAGAGGAAGCATTTGAAATAAAGGCCGAAGAGCTCTACTATGAAATGAGAGCACACCAACTTATGCAGCCAACATTAGAAGAAATAGAAGATATAATAAAGAAATAACATAAATTTATTGATCACTGTTGGATCAAATTTCATGATCTTGTCATTTACTCTATTCCTTACTTTTATGAGCTTGAATTCATACCCAGATAGGGTCATCTGATGTAATCGCTTTGGCTTCAAATGTAAATAGAATCCTCCATTTGGCATTATTTGACCTTGGTCCCATTTGCCTTTGAAAGCCAATTTAGAGCTTCGAACTGAACAAACTCATTCTTCGAATCTGGACTAAATTTTAATAAAACACTAAAAAGAACCAACATGTCTTTTTTTCCAATTTATGGAATAAAGTTGACAATTCTGGCTGATATCATCTAGAATTAGTGCTTCGAATTTAACAACCTTACCCTTCAAAACTAACTATAACCAATATATGGTCATGGTTGATATAGTCAATCAATTTTAAATTGACCAATTTTGCTTCGAAGAGCAGCCCATGCTATTTTAGTTTGAAAGGCAATCTCCTTTGATTAAAACCAACGATTGGTTTTGATGTCCCAAATAGTAATTCTCATCCTTAAAGAATCCTAAGTTTGCTTCGAAGGCCATTTTTCATTAATAACCCTGAAATAGGTCTTTAAACCCTTTGAAATATACCAATACTCGAGCACTCTAGCATCTTTAAGCATGTAATATGCTTCAAAGCCGACTTATGTATTTCGAAGCCGTCGTTGTTTGATTTTTTGGTGCCAAAATCTTGTTTCGAAGCCAAATATCTTGCTTCGAAGCAAGCGCCAACATCCGGAATGTGCTTTTCCCTCCAAAACTATCAATATTGGAAGAGACTCCTCGTATTCGTACTTTTAGTACTTGGCAACGTACGCAATATATCTTTCAGACACCCAAAACCTTTTAAAAACCCTTTTGCTTCGTGTTCTGAAATCACTTGCTCTTTTAACACACAAACCCTTCTTTCTACCGATCTTTTGTTAACCCACTTCTCCTTACTACCTGCTACCAATGGATCCCTCCTCGCTAAAAGTGCTTGCTGGCGATCGTATCAGTCCTACCATGGCTTTGAAACGATGTATTGATGAAGAAATCACCAAGCTAACAACTGGTAAACCAAGCGCCATAGATGGACGTCTCTTTGTTTCTCGTCACAGCAGCCAACAAGAGTACGTTCTAGGTCCCATCTTTCAGGAAGCTCCTGATCAACTCCCAGCCTTATACCCTTGTTTGGAGGACCACTTTCTTCTCTACGAAGGAGGGCTTGACTGGAGCAATTGGAGATTGACCCGGCCTCATCGCTGCTGGCCGACATTGAGAACTGAATGGAAGGAATGGTATGACAAGGTTGTACCAGCAAGAGAAGATGACTTACAAGAGCTCTATATCCTCGACGCCCTTCGTCTCTCCAGGTTCATCATCCCTGAGGATCCCTTTTTAATTCCAACTGCTTTATGTTTTTGGAATATGGCTTTTAATTTCTTTCAATTTCGATGTGGCATGATGGCTCTCACCATTCTCGATATTTGCCATCTTTTAGGGCTTTCCCCTCATGGCTCTCCTTTTACTCCCAACTATCCGAACCTCCCTGTCAAATTTTCCCTTCCAGCCTTAAATTCCTCTTACAGTGACTTTGTAAAGGCTGAAAACAAAAAGGAAGGCCCTGTGACAGACAGAGAACTCTTTTCCTTTATTTTATACTGGTTATGCAAATTTCTTTTTTGCACATCGTCTCAGAGGATTATGCCTGAGTTTGCTCCCCTCGCGAAGGCACTTGTTTTGAAAAAACATATAGCTCTTGCTCCTTACCTTTTAGGTCATGTTTACAGAGCTTGCTCCCAATTTTGCGAAAGACCACTTGATGTTAACCAAGGAGGTCCCCTCTGGGTGCTCCAGCTCTGGCTCTTTGCCTATTTTACTGATCTGCATTCAAAATGCCTAAGATTCCTTGTCCAGGATCCTAGCACTTATGGGGAGAAGTATGCTAGGATCGTCCTTTATCCTGCTTCTTTTGCTCATTACTTTACTTTCTTTTACCAACTCCCTATTTCTCCATCTGCCTCCTTCTTTTGTCCGTTCAAAGCCAATAGAGGACCATCCTGGCTACAGACTTTTCTGGCTGATAAAGAGTGCTCCACCTCACCTCATAAAGATATGTGGGCCTCTATACTGCTACCAAGGGAATTGTTTATTGGCACTTTGAACCCTCGAGCTTATAAATGCATCTCTGAGGTGTATTGCCCTTCCCAGTTTGCCAGGCAATTTGGGCTCACTCAAGGGATACATGTTCCACTTTGCAGTCTCTCGAATGTCCACCTTACTACTAGAGATTTGAGAATTTCCAAATCCAAGCTAGAGACGGCAATACTTAAACTACTGAAGGAATTGAATGAGTTCCAATTTGTCCCCTTTCTTCCATCTAGCTTAGTTTTGAAAAGATTCCAGAACTGGTGGACAGCCAATATGGAAGTACGCTTATCTGTGCACCTTCATGACTTGCTAATAGGGTTGGGAGTGCCTTCAAAAGCTAAGTCAGCAATAGCTGAGGACATTCCACCTCTTCCTGAAGCTGCCACAACTATTCCTGCAGCTTCATCCCCTCTAGCTAGAGTTACTAGAGCTACTTCAAAGAAGGGTAAATATCTTCAGATTTCCCTTTTCTTTCTTTTGAGTCTTTTGTTCATTTCCTTTACACTTATGTTCTTTGGTGCAGGGCCCCCGCAAGAAGAATCCCCCAAGAGAGCTGAAACTTTAGCTATTCTCAAAAAGAAACAACAAACAAAACAAAAAAGGAAGCTAGTCCTTCCTCCTGAGGAATCTGAATCTCTGGAAGAAGAAGAGGTTGAGCAAGAGCAAGAAATGCCCTTGCAAAGAACAAAGAAACAAAAGGTGGCTGCCTCCCCTTCTGACATAATCGAACATCCTCCTCCCGAAGCCACTACTACAGTGATGGGGAAAGAACTTACCTCTGAAGAATCTGAACCCCAAATTGAAGAAAGGGAAATCGAAAAGGAGCCAGTAGCAACACTGCCCAAAAGGAAGAGAAGGAAAGTGACTGTTCCTGCTACTGACTTGGTTGAAGACCCCATTCATGAAGTAGCTGCCAAGGCGGTAAAGCAGGAACATTCCAAGGCAATAATTGTTTTTGAGAGGCCCGAGAGGAGACGGCAGCAACAATTTTTGAGAGATGAAGCCGCTGCTGCTGATGCACTACAAAGGGAAACTGCAAGAAGGCGACAAACTGCCGAACATTACTCCCTACGCAGCTCTCCTATCAGTGCCAATACCTCTGGAACGAGTAATTTCTCTCATACTTCCACTGTTTTTCCTTTTTTCAATTGTTGGTACTGAGATTTGACAGGCCTTTGTATTTCTTCCCTTTGCAGCAATAACCACTGCATTCTTCTTTCCAGTGAGGCCTCCCTCGGTTTCAGTTGAAGTTGACCAGATGCAGGATGTGAGGACCACTCAAATTATCCTCCCACTTCCAAGGTTTACACTTCCTGTACTTTCCTTGAGACCAAGCATTCCTACATCTCTCCTTCTTGGCTTAGAGCCATACCTCCCTTTCCTAACTTTTGATCTACCTCAGTCCACTTCTCCTTCGAGCCTTGCTCCTCCTTTCACAGAAATTCTAACTGCTATTTCATCTCTAATGGCAGTTGATTCTTCTACAGAGGGTGCTGGTAGTTTTCCAACCCATAGTTCATCACCTTTGCCTACTTCCAGCCCCTCTTCACTTGATTCATTGGTGGCTAAGACCATAGAGGCTGCAAAAGACGCTTCATCCATTTCTCCTATCCCCATGCAGTCCTTTATGCCTTCCACCACAACTCTCTCTGCACCCCTCATATCTATGGACGAGGTAGATGTCTTTGAAGCAAGACTAGCCAGTCTTTTTGACATACCTTCTACCTCTCCAACATTCAATATTGAAGCTGAGCCACTAGTCTTGGCTGACTCTTTGTTGGAAATTCTCGAGAGTTCTTCTTCTTCCAGCAGTAAGCTTTCTGCACCTTCAATAGACTTGGACACATGTCTGGAACTGCTGATTTCCTTTTCGAGGATTCCCTTCGAGGCTTTACAGAGGCCTATAATCAGAAATGGATTCCTCCAGTGCTGCAGACTTGTTGAGCAGTCAAGCATGGATGTTTTAAGCCATTTATCTCAGGCAGCAGTTACTATCGATTTTTACATCAGCATTTGCCAGGCTGCCAAGGCTGCGGATGATAAACTGGCCAGAGATCAGAGTTTTGTTTCCCAAGTGCATACCAAAGTATCAACTCTGAAAGAACAACACTCCTCTGCCTCTCACTTTCGAGCCCAGCTGCTAGAGAGGAAAACCCAACTTGAAGAGGAGTTAGCTGCAGTAAACCAGGCCTTGGTTCGAACTGACACTAAATTGTAAATCACTAACCAAGAACTGGCTGATCGCAAAGAAGACATGGCTACAGCTATTCAACTAGTTCCCTCACTTAGTAATAGGAAATCTATTGTACAAAAACAATTAAGGCATTGTAATGAATTTTGGGCCAATTTGTGGCACAATGTACTTAATTCTTTATGAAAGAACAAATTTTATCCATCATTTGAGCAGTCTTGTGTTTTGTACTTAATGTTTATTTTATTCCTTATGTTTCCCAAATGGTTGGAAAATAAGGTTTCAAATATCTGCCATTAATCTTCTTGGGATGTACATACCCATTCAAATTTCTCAAATGGTAGGCTCCAAAAGGCAGAACTCTATGAATTTGATATCGTCCTTCCCAGTTAGGTGACCATTTGCCAAATTTATGGCTTTTAATTCCTATTGGGAGTATTGTTTTCCATACCAAATAACCTTCATCAAAGCCAATGTGTTTGACTTTCTTGTTATAATTCTTGGCTGCTTTCTTCTTTTGGAAAAGAATGCTATTTAATGCCAAAATTCTGGCCTCATCTATGCCTTCTAACTCCAAACACATACTTTGATGATATTGCTCAGGATTTAACTGATCTTGGCATCTTACCCTCAAAGATTTAATATTAATCTCCACAGGTAAAACTGCATCATGCCCATATACTAAGGCATAAGGAGTGACTCCTGTGCTTGATCTTGGGGAGGTTCGGTAAGCCCATAAAACATCCAACAAAAGGTTATGCCAATCCCTGGGATTATCCTCTACAACCCTTTGTATTCCTTTTTTCAAGGACTTGTTGGATGATTCAACTTGACCATTGGCTTGTGCATAATAAGGTGTGGAATTAACAAGGCTAATTCCAAACTCTGCCACAAAAGACTTCACCATTTTCCCATCGAACACAGTCCCATTATCCACAGTTATGGTTTGTGGGATGCCAAATCTATGGATCAAATCTCTAATGAACCCAATGACCTCTGTTTGGTCTACAGCCTTGTATGGCTTGGCTTCGACCCACTTAGTGAACTAATCAGTAGCCACTAGAATGAAACAATGATGCTTCGAAAAGGGTGGGTGTATTTTTCCTATCATATCCATGGCCCATCCTCTAAATGGCCAAGGCTTCACTACTGCATGGTCAAGCCAAAAACATAACATGGTCAAGCCAAAACTCACATTTAGACAGTTTAGCATATAATTTCTGTTCTCTTAAAGTCTGCAGGGCAAGTCTCAGATGCTGTTCATGTTCTTCTACAGTCTTAGAATATATCAATATGTCATCAATAAATACCACAATGAAATCATCAAGGTATGGTTTAAAAATTCTGTTCATAAGGTCCATAAATGCAGCGGGGGCATTCGTGACTCCGAATGGCATAACTAGAAATTCATAATGGCCATACCTTGTTCTAAAAGCAGTTTTAGCAATATCTTCCGGTTTTACCTTCAGTTGATGATACCCTGATCTGAGATCAATCTTGGAAAACACTTGTGCACCCTGTAACTGATCAAATAAGTCATCAATACGCGGTAAGGGATATTTATTCTTTACAGTTACCTTGTTCAATTCACGATAGTCAATACACAGTCTCAGTGAGCCATCTTTCTTCTTCACAAACAAAACAGGTGCACCCGGTGAAATCTTGGGCACGATAAACTTCTTGTCTAACAGTTCTGCAATTGTACCTTGTTCTTTTCTTTCAGTTGGAGCCATTCTCAGAGGAGCTTTAGATAACGGTACGTGTGCGGCACTATATCAACGAGAAACTCAATCTCCCTGTCAATCAAATCCCTTGGTAGATCATCTGGAAATACATCTGGGAATTCTCTAACTATAGGAATGCAATTCACATCAGTTTTAACATTATCGATGCAGTGATATACAAGACAGAATACGATATCCCTTACACCCTTTCTAATCGGTTTGGCGGCTTTTATGAAGAAATCAGATATGGAGGAGGTACTACTCCGACTCCACTAAACACAAATTCGGGCAAACCCGGTGGGCGGAAAACAACTTGCTTGGTCACACAATCGATAGTAGCATGATATTTTTGTAACCAGTCCATCCCCAATATCACATCAAAATGATCTATATTCAACGGCAGCAAATCAATAAACAAATGCATATCCCCAACAATAATCTCACAAGCAGGATACATATATGCACATGTCATGGATCCCCCAACAGGTGATGATACAGCTAACAAGTAATTCATGGGTTCTAAGGGTCTATTCAATTTTCGTGAGAAAGCATGTGACACATAAGAATGTGTAGACCCCGAATCAATCAATACATATGCATTTTGAGCACAAATAGAGAGGATACCTGACACAACGGTCTCAGTATTCTGAACGTCTCCCGGTACTAGGGCAAATACTCGGCCCTGCCTCATAGGCTCTTTCATAGTTTTGGGGTTAGGCTTTGGTGCTACATTTGATCTTCTTTGCAGTGCTTGACTTACTACTAGTGAGTGGAGCTGAAGGCGATCTTTAATCCTGTGGCCAACTTTGCCACATCTGAAACAAGCTCCAGAAATCTGATAGCAAACTTCCTTGTGCTTGTTGCCACATATAGAGCACGGTGGAGTAAACCCACTCCTTGGTCAATGGTCATCGACCGTGATTCATTTCTTGTTGGCTGGGTTATGCTTGCCTTTCTTAAATTTGAAACCCTGCCTTTTCCCTTGCCACTCAGTTGTTGGTGTTTCAGATTGTTTCACTGCTGCAATATTTACCTCGGCCATCAAAGCCCGGTCAAGAACACCCACAAAAGTTGGCATTTTCAAAACACTTATTCGATCTGTATATAGCAGCATTGAGGCCGCCTTCAAATCTCCTGGCCTTCTTGTAATCGGTATCCACCATGTGTGGGGCATACCTAGCAAGTTCAGTAAATTGCTTCTCATACTCGGCAACAGACGTCTTGCCCTGTCTCAGTTGTTCAAACTCGGTTACCTTTCTATCCCTGATGCACTGAGGAAAATATTTTTCAAAGAAGGACTCCTTGAACTGAGCCCAAGTCATTACAGTGTTTGCATCACGGGTCAACATCCACTACCTTCTAGCTTCTTCTGCGGGGTAAAGGTGGCTAACAATACCTGTGTGCTTCTCGAGCACGGAAACACTTGAAACGACTTTTTCAGGTTTCAAGGACCCATGCTTCACCTTTAGCGGTTCTAAGCCTCCTGAAAGGACGGCGGTTTCATCTTCTTGAACTTATGAGTCAATGCAATGATATCCACCTCATTAACATTCACATTCTCATTTGGTGCATTTTGTTCCGATTTACCGGAGGAGGAGGAGGTGAAATTTGTTGGTTCATTGTCGGTCGATCTTTCAATTACAGTTCCATCATTTGTTCAAGTCGGCCATTAAGGCCTCGAGAGGATGATGCTTGATTTCATTTGCATTATCCATCTCACTATAAAGCGATTATAGCGATTATCATTATAAACAGTTGTACAATTAAACAGTTTAACATTTATCCAGTCAGTCATAAGCACACACTTTTCAAATTCATGAGATGCCCTAATTGCTATTCTAGGACACCCTATAGCTCATTTGGACACGTGTGTGCGGTATAACTCGTGGTTACGTATCGCTCGATACCACTGTCACGACCCAAACCGGCCCTATGGGTTTAGCATCAGAATCGCCAAGAATCCAAGATTACCAAGGCTCTGAGCGATATACGATTAAACAGAGTACAGGGCCTGGCGGAAGCCAATACAGTATATAACTAGTGTCCATTGAGCTGTGAAAATCTGTATGCCAAAAACATTTTTCATACATTTATGCATTCAAACTAGTACAGTGTATACAATCATTACAGACATTCAGTACGGGGACTTAATCCCTCGATTACAGTGCAGTAAAACAGTCTATACAGTAACGTGCAACAGTACAAAACAGTAGGAGACTAGTGGGGACACAAAAACACCCCAAGCCATGGCATGGCGTCTCGGAACCTCGCAGTGAGGCGCATTGGCTGGCTTGACAAAACTGGGGACTAACCCACGCTCCTAGCTCTGGTCGGGCTGCTGAGAACCTACATATATATATAACAGTGAGCTAAAGCCCAGTGAATAACATAAAGCGTAAAGAGGTTATGAATGAATGTCCTTACAGTAATGAAATCAGTTCATTTAGATAGTAGTTCAGTCTTGCAGTATTTCAGTCAAACAGTCATATGTGGTACATCCAATAGCCTATAAACAGTAGGTCCAAAAGGACCGAGTCTTAATGAACCCACAAGAATGATGGCCAATCATTCAATAAACAAAGATGGTTCCACAAGGAAACCGATGAGCTCAGTAACGATCCAATAACATGAGGTGCTAAGGATGCCACTGTCTGATTCAGAAATAGGACATACATTCATTCAATAAATAATATCGATTCAAGAAACAGTTGATGGCAGTATTCAAAAGATAACCATTTTGAACATATCTTTACACATCTCTGTTACTCACGAGATTAGGCTTATAGCAGCCTAGAGCGCCCCCCTAGAAAAAACCCTAAACAAGAAATGTAATAGAACACACACTAAGTCTACAGTTGGAAAGGATGATAATTAAATCCCTAAATTCCCTCGGTGTGGTTCTATGTCCAAATCCTCCTTAAGATGCCTTAAACTAGGCCTAAGAATGCCTAGGATGGGATGAGGATGCAAAATTACAGTTGGAAGGCATTTTCAAAAGTTGCTTTAAAACAGGGTCTCGCTTCGGCGAGCCTTCCTTCGCCGAGCGAGCTTGCAAAACCAAAGGCTTCGCGCGAACATTCCTTCGCTCGAGCGGTCTGATGAAACAGTAAAAGTACTGGTTGCAGATTTTCTTCGCCCGATGCTCGCTCTATTCTCGCTCGAGCAAGCTTCCAAAGTCAAAGGGTTCGCTCGAGCGAGCCTCCCTTCGCTCAAGCGGTCTGATGAAACAAAGAAAAGTATCGATGTTTAATTTTACGCGATACACGCTGATGCGCCGGCGAGCTTGCAAATCGCGAGGTTTCGCTGAAGCGAGGAAGCAAATCTGGAATTTCAGATTTGTCTCCCAAGTTCGAACCAAGTATTCAACCATCCAAAACTCAACCTCTTGGCCCCAAATTCGAAAAACACTTCAAACTCAATGTATAACAAGTTTCAAAAGCTAATTTGCACATGCAAGGGCCAAGGGTTGGTCAATTCAAACCATTTTCCAAGAACAATCCAAGAACACTTTAAAACATGCAATGCATGAGTTTCAAACCAATTTCAATCTTTAAATCTTGCTCCAAAGAGCTCAATAGTTGGCAAATGAGATGAAATCATGGACTTAATATGACTATGAGCTTGCATGTACTAATTAGCCAAGAATTCAACTTCAAAAGTCAACAAATTCAACATGCATGCATGAATTCTAGCATGAATCAACCTATGTGAACTCAAACATGGTTTAATCCTACAATTGAGCAAGAACCATGCAAAATGAAGCTCCAAGATGGCAAGAAGATGATGTATTCACTTACCTAAGTGTTGATTCAAGGTAGGAAGCTAGATTAGGCCAAGTTACACTTCAATTCTTAGCCAATTTCCAAGATGGATTCAATTTCTCCCAAGATGAACTCTCTCCCTCTCTATGCTCACTTGTTTGGTCGGTTAGGGTGTGAAAGAAATGGCTGATCAAATGTCTATCTAAGTGTATAGACTCAAGTATAATGATAAACAAGTTGTCCACTAGCCATGGCAATTCGGTAAATACGTCTAAGTTCATAATTAACTCTTTTAATCTAATTTAATCATTCCTAATCAATTTTCAGATAAATATACCATAAAATCAGAAATATTCTACTGATTCTAAAACATCAAACGGTTTCTAAATCGGCCGCCGATAAGGCCTCCAATTAGCAGTTTAAGCATAAATTGCAAACAGATAATCATACACTCAAACAGATGCAACACGCAATTCAATAGACAAACTTATTCAGTTTCAGTTTCAGTTTCATTCAGTTTGTTCAGTAGTTCATCCAGTTCACTTATCAGTCATTAGCAGTTCAGTTTAATGGTAATCAGTATATAATTCAGTGGTTTAACGGTAATCAGTACGAGGGTCGTTACAGTTAGAAATAAACATTCGAAGAAAGTTAACCTACCCAAGGAACCTTTGTAATTCTTTCTTACTTGATGGAGGCTTGGCTTCAATGATGGCTCTAGCTTTATTCTGATCAATCTGTATTCCTTTCCTGTGCACTACATAACCCAAGAAGTTTCCAGATGATACACCAAAAGCACACTTTAGAGGATTGAGTTTCAAGTTGAACTTCCTCATTCTTTCAAAAGCTGCTTCTAAATGAAACAAATGTTCCTCCATGGACTGGGATTTCACTACAATGTCATCAATATAACACTCTAGATACCCTCCAATGAGATCATGAAAGATAGTGTTCATAGCCCTCTGATACGTAGCCCTAGCATTCTTCAGACCAAATGGCATTTTAACCCATTCGAAGGTGCCAATATTTCCAGGACACCTGAATGCTGTTTTGTGGACATCCTCCTCTGCAATGTAGATCTGGTTATAACCAGAATGCCCATCCATCATTGATAAAACTTGATGCCCCTGCTAAACTATCTACCAACAGATCCACTATAGGCATGGGGTATTCATCTTTTGGAGTTGCTAGATTTAGGTTTCTAAAATCAATGCATACCCTCATTTTACCATTCTTCTTGACCACAAGTACAATATTAGATAGCCATTCAACATACCTGGCTGTCCGAATAAAACCTGCCTTGAGTAGTCTAAGAATCTCTTCCTTGACTTTCTGAATTACCTCTGGACTCATTCTTCTTGGTTTCTGCTTGTATGGCTTGAAATTAGGCTTCATAGGGAGCCTATGTTCCACTAATGATCTATCCAATCCTGGTAGCTCATTATAAGACCATGCAAAGCAAACTTTATATTTCTTTAAGACAACCAATAACTGGTTCCTGTCCAGATCATTCAAACAAGCACTTATATAGGTGGGCTGTTGCGTAGAACCTTCCCCTAAATTTACTTCTTCTAAGGGGTCTTGTGTCTGAGAACTTATTGAAGCTTCTTCCTTGGTTTCTTTGACCTTCGAAGCAACATTCTTGCTTTGTTCCGTTCCCATGTTCTTTAGTTCAACGTATTTGCCCTCCTCCTCATGGACAAAATCTGTCCATAAGGCGTCCTCCTCCTGTATCTCCTGGACTTTTATTTCCATATCCAATGCATAGTATTTACCAAGGGTCAAAATTCTGACCTGTTGCTACTCTTGCTTGCAGCCAATTATCGTGGCTTCTCTCTTTTGTTCCTATACTTTCTGGACTATTGCTTTTACATCCAATGGTGAGAATTTAACCAGAGCCAAAGGCTTGGCTTCTTGTTCTTCATCCTTTTGCCAATAACCAGGCATCGTTGTCATCCTTAACGACAATCTCTTCATCAGCACTCTCTTGGACTAAGTGCTTCAGGTGTGTCACTTCCTCATCAGTCGTCACTTCGGCTGAGCCATCATCTTTCCTCAGTATACTGAGTGGCGTTACTCCCTCAATATACAACTTGGCCTCTACAAAGTCTGCACAGGCTATGAAGGGTTGAGGATCTGTATTGATCTCCTCTATCTCTCCATTGCCCAAAGCCATCATGATTTTCTGATGCAAAGAGGAAGGCACACATTTGTTAGTGTGGATCCAATCTCTCCCAAGTAAAGCATTGTATTTAGCATTACTGTCGATTACGAAGAATGCTATCATACAGTCCCTGGTTCCCACACTCAAGTTAATGGGTAAAATCCCTTAAGCCATCTTTTTGTCTCCAGCAAAGCCAGCGATGGTTGTGCTGGTTGGGATCAACCTGGGATTCTTTTTCCCTAGTTTCTTCAAAGAAGATTTCGGTAGTAAGTTCACTGCTGCCCCATTATCTATCAGGACCCGATTCAATTGGACCCCGTCAAAGAAAGCCTTGATATACAAAGGCTTGACATGTTGTGTCATAGAATTCGAGGGATATTCAAAAGGATATGAGAGGTTGATGCTCACCTCTTCCTCGCCCTCGCATTCAGTTTCCATCGAAGTATCCATTTCAGACTCATCCTGTACCATACTCACTTGCGACTCCTCACTAGAGACTGGAATAGGATCCATGTCTTGGTCATCTTGGTCCTCCTCTTCAACCTGGAACTCGTGAGGCAGTATGTGTACCATGTTGACTGATACTAGAGGAAATGAGCCAAACTGGATGGCTGGCTGTGCCTGTCTCCTTTCTTGGTTACCTTGATCAGTGACTTCAACAACATCCTCCATGCTGCACTCTGGCACTTTGTTGCTAACTGATTCTTTCGAAGGATCTTTCTCAACTGGTCCTTCAGCCAGAAATGTTTGCTCAGCCATGAAGGCTTCGAACATTTCTTCCTCTGCCATTTCCTTCTTTTGGTTTATGCCAATCTCCTCTTCTGTCTCGCTATCACTTTCCATCAGAGCCTTATTCAACCCTGCTAAGCTAGCCTTCTCCCTGGCCTTTAGTTCAGAATGAACCTTGGCCAACTGTTCTCTGCTGCCAACCAGTTTGTTTTGTGGATTTGGCTTTGGAGCATGGTCTAGCTTTGGATTCTTCTTTTCTTCTGTCTTGACCAGTGAAGAACTCTCTCCACTCTCTTTCAGATCTTGCTGGTACTGGGTGTACCTACGCTGAATTTTCCTCCTCTGTGACCTTGAAATGACTGGGACCATATCTGGTTCCTTTGTCTTTGGGTGTTTAAGCAATACCCAATTGTTCGGAGCCACCAATGGAGGCTTGACCATCCTGCCTTGGTTTCTAACATCCCTTTGGGTAGGCACTTCCCTAGGCTTGTTCTACATTACAAACCAATCTGGGACCCCAGGTACCCATGAACTTATTGACTCGGATGTTGAACTGCTTTTTTCAACTTTCGAAGCCATCTTCGAAACTGGCTATGAAGGTAAGTGTTTGGCTCTGACCTCATGTTTTGAGCCTAATTCAGACCTTTGATGAAGGTAGCCACTTTCTGTTCTGCGTGAGGCTGGTCTAGGAGGCCAATCCCTGGCTTTGATCCCATGAAATGAGCCTCTCTCCAATCTTCTTTCAGAATGACTGCTCTCCATTCTGTAATAGTTAGGTAGCCTGGACTCATGTAAGGGCTTCTTGCCTTTAGCATGCATTCTGTTCATTGCAGGCTCAACCACTGGTGGTCGCTGCCTATCACTAGCCGGATACGGCCTTTTGTTGTAAGCGTTGGTTGATTTAGGACGCCTCTGAACATCCCTGTAGTATTGCTTCCCATCAATTGGAAGCCCCTTCAACCATTTATAACATAGTCTGCATCTGGGACACATCCTCTGCATTACAACTACTTCCAAGGAATCATCATCCAGTGCTTCTTCATCACAGTGTTCCCTCTAGTGTGAGAAACCTTGTCCAACAACTGGTGGGTTTCTAGTGTCCTTCTTGGTAGTTGTCTGGTTGGCAATATGCATCTGCACATTGACCTCTTCCAACTCCTGCAGAGATAGATTCTGGAAGTTTGGTACAACCACATTAGTTGTGCTTTCTCCAACTTCTGGAAACAGATTACTGTCAATCCCCATGGCCTTTTCTGTTTTGGCTGGGAATTTCAAACTTCCTTTCCGAATTTGCTCTTGGATCCTGTCTCGAAAAACAATGCAATTTTTAGTCGAATGAGACCAAGAGTTATGCCATTTACAATATACTTTTCCTTTAAGTTCATCTGGAGATGGCAGTTTTACTCTTTTAGGTAACTTAAGGAAATTGGCCGCAAGCAAATGATCAAAAATGTCATCTGCTTTGGTTAAATCGAAAGAGTACTTTCTGTGAAAGTCTTTCTTTTTAAACTGCTGGTCAATTGTTGTATCCTTATGAACTAATGCTTCACAGATCACAGGTTCTTTGCCCACAATCTCTGCTACATCGATCTCATAATTTGGATCTCTATAATATGTCTTATACGAGGCATTATTTCGATCCTGTTCCTCCTCTAATAATGCTTCATATCGAGACACCTTATAGGTTAATTCGACCAAATCTCTGAATTCAGTTGAGTCAAACTTCTTTCGAAGCCTGAACTCTAAACCGCTTTGAGCCAATCTTACGAATTCTGACTCTGGTAAGATGACTCTACATTTATTCCGAGCCCTTTTAAATGTGGCAATAAACTGAGTAGCCTTTTCTTCAAACCTTTGACTCAATCTGGCCAAGTTTGCCATAGAAACCTCTGGCTCCGACTGGAAGAATTGGGCATGAAATGCCTCTTCCATTTGTTGCCAATTTTGAATGGAGCCAGGTGTAAGGTTAATGTACCATACAAATACTCCCCCAGTTAGGGAATTTGGGAATAATCTTAATTTCATATAGTCATGATTAGTAAATTCACCGCATTAAGCAGCAAACCTAGCAATATGCTCTATCGTTGATTGATTTCCAGTCCCATAGAAAAGGGTAAAATCTGGTATCCTGAACCCCCTTAGGTATTCATGTACCCTATCTACCCATTCTGGGTATGGTTTTCTGTAGATAGGAGTCTAGACCCCCCGAGCCATCGGTCCACACATCTCCCTAACAATATCAGCAATTTGGTCCCTAGGGACCATATTTTGTGCCTACTGAACCACTACTGGAGGGACAAACACAGGGTTTATTGGACAAACTTGTGCTTACGGTCCCCTTGGTCCATAAGGTGGTACATTTGGGACTGGTTGCTCCTATGGTGCAGGTTGCTATTGGGGGTGTGGGTAACCCCTTTGAGTCTGTCCTGCGAAAGGACCTGAGAAAGGTGCGGGAACAAGCGTTGTGTCCCTTCCATTTGCAAGCCAACCTTCCAACCCCCCAGGTATAAATTCGAATAAGGGATTATTATACCCTCTAGTGCCAGGCATAGCTTCGAACATGGGATTTGTAACCATTCTCACACCAGTTTCTTGTACTTGGCCAGATCCACCAACTTGTGTGGTTTCATTGTTAAGTACTGAGGCATTTTGGCCTGCTATAGGCCTCAAAATGGGTTCATACCAAGACTGAGGTGATGGTCTTTCATAGTTCTGGTTACTAGTTTGACTATTAGAATGTCCATTAACTTGCATAGGTTGTTTGTTTCTAGCCAATCTTTGCTGAAGGACATTTAAAACTTCCTCTGTGTGTCTTGTGTTTGTTGGTTGGTGGTTATTCATTTGATCCAAAAAGGATGTTGCTCACCTTTCCATTGTGTTCATTAATTATTGTCTCATAGCATCTACTAAGCCATCCCACGGATTGGTTGGCTGAATAGATGGAATAGTGGATGGTCCAATTCCTTAGTTTTGTCCAATATTATGAACATATGGTTCTTGTCCCAAAGTACTGGTCTGTTCGACCATAGGTTCGGATAACATGGGAGTTTCCACAGGATGTGTTACCATATTATCCTCTGGATTAGGTATTTCTACCTCTCCTTCTACGCCTTCTTCCAAGCGTTCATTTTCTCCCTGTCGTCTTCGTCTAGCCATTTTAACAAGTCCCACCAGGCGTACCAAAAATATATGTTGGCTTTTTGGCTTTCGAAGGGTATTTTTGTAAATGCGAGCGTGCTAGCAAGGATCAATCAGTCCTTACAGAATTTATAATTGCCAACCAATTATCAGACGATTGTGTTTTAGTTCTTTCAGCCTCAATGAAGAAGACTTTTACTGGTGGCTTGACTTAGGAGAAATTAAGTAAAATAACAATCAAATGACGAACAATTGAAGTATTTCATAAAAATAAACACTTACAATGATCCAAACTCAGCCTCGAAGAGGTTTACAGTGACAATCTACTTGAAACTACTCCTATGAATTGAAGTGCAGTGCAGGAATTTAAAGAACAAGTATTTAAAGTGCAGGAAATGTAAAGACTGGGAATATAAAACTGGAAAAGAAAAATATGAAGTAAAATGACTGGTTTGTTGGATCTGAGTCTGGGGGTTTTTTCTAGGGACCTCCTTGCTATTTATACTCCTCAAGGATGACCATCGAACTACACTTCAAACTGTCGAACTGCTCCTCCACGATTGCTGATCATGCTGCCTTAGAAGTAGTTCCACTACGCCATTTCTTGCAGTTGAACTTCCCTCTTGTTTTTGAATTTGAATATAAGCAACCGTTGAAGCCACGTCACCTTGTATCTCTTTACTGATCCTGTGCTACTCAGATCACGTGAGAACCAATTTTCACTGCCACGTGTACGATCAGGATCGAAGACTTGAATAGTCTCCCCATATTACCCTTGCTTTGCCACGTGTCGAACTGTAATTGGCTTTTACAAAATATATAGCCAACAGTAGTGAAATAGGAGGGCAGATTGATAGTTCAAGAGGCTTAGTAACTTCCCTCAATAAGAGGATTAACTTGGCTAAGTTTTGGGTGGAATTAGAAAAATAATGAGGAGATTGAATCTATTTTATATAAAAAAAAAATAAAATTACCAAGTGCACCTGTTTGTTTTGATATTTGTTTTAGTTTTTTTTAATATAAAAATAATTTATTTATTTATTTTATACAAAAATAATTTAATAATCTCATCATTAGCCATCTCTCATACTATCATTAAAATAAACACACTTTTACTTAATCCTTTATTAACAATCTCTACATTAACAATCTTTTCACTAACTATCATCTCATTAAAAATTTCTTTTAACTTAATCCGCCAAACGAACATAACCTTAATTTCCAAAACTATTCCAATAAGAAAATGTGATTGTGAGACATATAAATAAGAGATTGGAGCGTTTGTTCAACATGATAGTGGCTGCTAGTGGCGTCACTCGCTAAAAATTAAAAAAAATAAATAACAATAACAATCCAACAAAAAAGAATGAAAAAGAGAGACATGTACACCAAGGTTATTGTTTGGATGAACATGAGTTTGAGATTTGATTAATAGTTTAATAAAATTATTAATCTGATATTTGGTTAAACAATTTAAATATAAACTAACAATTCATTCGGATGTGGTATCCCACATATGCTGGATTATTCAATCCCACAGAGGGGGTGAGATATAAATTGGAGAACTGAGCCAAAATTTGGACTATTAGTCTTTCCTTATAATCTTAACTCAATCCAAACATATGATACGATGCACAATCCAAAAGAATTCATAGTCCTAGGACTATTAGTCATGGTAATACTAATCTAATCTAATCCAATCCAATCCACCCAAACAAACATGGCCAAGAGTGATACCATTGGTCAAAGCTAAGAATGAAAATGAAAAAGCATGGCCAAAAGCCATGGGTCCCTAGAGGTTGGCAAGTAACTATCAAGTGAATGTAGGTTGATGTCGATTATATAAGGACAATGAGAAAAGCGAAAATTGGATTGGAAGATAATCAATGAGATAGATGGAGATTCCATAATTTAAAATTTTACTCATTTCATAATTTTTTTTTTTAATCTTATTCAAGTTGTGAGTATGATAATTTTCATCCATATGTTTTTATTCCACGACAAACTATCCCGACCCGCTATCAGATACAGCTATATGGGTGTGATTTTATTCTAGTGAATTATTTTCTAAAGCTTTTGGCAAGCCACTTCCTAGAGGCACAACAACAGGGGACAATTCAGCCCCATTGACCTTCCCAGCCGCAACCACTACATTCAATATGTCGGGCAATTCCAACTGCACCGAACTTTCCACCAATTGATGAGATGATGATTCATTCCAAATTTCAGAAGCTGACACAATCACCCTCTGCAACTTTCACCATCTTTTCATCAGCCACCAAATTCTCTTTATCACCTAGTGATGCTACTACCTCAGTATCCTGGGGCATCAGATTGATAAATGAAGCATTATGTCCACACCCAGTTGGAAAATCGCGAACAACATAAACCTTTCGCTTCTTGTACTTAAGCGAAACACCAGAAGAGGTGCAATAACCATCAAATAGATCAACATTTGATAAGGAACCCATCCTCAAGCAAACTGGCTCTTTGCTGTCGTCAAGAAAAAATGCAGCAAATAGAAGAATATATGACGGAAAAAAATACAACAAATGGAAATCAGTGCAGACAAGCTAATGAATATGGACAGATATAAACGGGAAAGAGAAAATAGACAAAATTCATGAGATGTATATCTATACATTAAAGGTACGAGAAGCTGTGAAACTAAACAAATTAGAGTTGAAATGTAACCAACGATAAATTTAGAACACCTAATACGTTAGAAGTTGCAGTTCTGGTTAAGAGAACACTAACTGACTAGAAAGGACACCAATCAACACAAATTGATTTGTGTCCGTGACAGTACTTGATGAGTTATTCAAGCTCGACTTAAAACTTAATGAGTTTTAAAATATTCCAGATATTCCAAACCGAATACGAGTCGAGCTTAGAGTAGCTTCATTTATATTTTGGCCTACGTTTTGGTGACTAAAAAACGTGCATAAATTATTATTTTTTTAAATAAAAAAGGAAATTTATATATAAAAATTATATTTTTTTAAAAAAATAAAATAAAAGAAGGAAAATGGTGCTGAGAAACAAGTGGTTTACGTGAAAACAACAATGGCAAAGAGAACCGAGACAATTCGTGCCCAGTATTGAGGCATCCTAAATAAACGAAGACACAAATTTAACAATATCCAGTTCCAACCTAACTTGAAATGACTCATAACCCATCAAATAGACCACCAATCAACAATAAACATGAGAAATTACCTGTTTGGAAGCTGAGAAAGTAAAGAAAGCTTAAACTAACGCCCAAAATTAGGTAAACCGAGTAGAAACACGAAAGAAAACGACAAATATAAAGTGGTTCAAATTTAACAATATCCAGTTCCAACCTGACTAAAAATGACTCAGAACCCATCAGATAGACCTCCAATCAACAATAAACACAAGAAATTAACTGTTTGGCAGACAAGAAAATGCTAACGAAAAAAGAACATGGATGAGAAAGTAAGAAAAAGCTGAAATTAGCACTAAAAATCAACTAATTATGTAGAAACGTGCAAGAAAACGAGAAATGTGAAGTGATTCAAACAAAGATTAAAATTAAAACGAATCACAAATAGAAGTGTAAAAAAAATGAGGTTTAAATCAACCTGATTTTGAGAAGAAGACCAAGAGATTCTTCGAAGGACTTATGGTGATTCGTCGGTGGACTTGTGCAGAGAGTTGGGATCGAAGGTTTCTTGGTGGAAAATTCATTAGCGTTTCTGGAAAGAAGTCCATGAGAGAGTGAAGGAAAAGTTTATGCTTTATATGGAAAATGGGTAGTGAAAGAAGTTAATTTTCATTTGACCACGTGGCACAAAATGAAAATCGGGATTATTCTTGAAACGGTTAGATGTCTGTAACTGAAAAACCGTTGCGACATTTCAGCAAGACGTTTCAGCAAGCGGTTAGAGAAGCGTTTTTGTTTAGGACACTCAGCTAGGACTTCTATATTGGCTTAATCTTAGTTTTTTTTGGTTAAAAATATATTATTTGTCCAAAAGAGATATCTATCTTTTCAAAATCTACCCATCTATTTATCTATTCAAATGTGATATATTTATATATATATATATATATCATATTATTTCAATTATTTGTTTAAATGTCAATGATCTGTATACGTATCACTAGTCTATTTATATATTTGTTTAATACCATCAATCTATCCACCTCATTATCACCAGCCGCCGCCGACCACTACCACCACCATCAACCATCAGTGACTTTCACACGACTTTTCTAGCCAATTTTTCTATGATTTTTTCAACGTCAGTGAATTTTCGATACATATCTTTACTACTAAAAAAAGATTAAATCTTAAACCAAATAACATATGACCCAATAAAAATGAACTTTTTACTAATTAATCCTTTTGTTTACTCACCTTATAATGTTTGTTAACAAATTCATCTCTTCTCTCTCATTTTCTTTTTCCTTTTCTTTTTTTATAATATTTTTAGTCTTTTAGAAATGTATCACATTTAGCAAAATTTTTAAATGAGAATTAAATAACCTTCTAAACGGAGTTAAAATTTAACTCATTTGGTTGTAAAGCTCACCTCGGTTTACATTATATAATCACATTGGTTAATTTAATGTGTCACATGACATTAAAAAAATGATGAATATAACAAAAATAATAATTTATGTACATTGAAAAGAAATATTTTAAAAAATATCCTTGAAAGCTTCTAGACACTCTGGTTAATTTAGCTTGTGTCACATAGCATTAAAAAAAATGATAAATATAATAAAAATAATAATTTATTTACATTGAAAAGAAATATTTTTAAAAATATCATGGAAGCTTCTAGACACACTAATTAATCCAACATGTGTCACACAACATTAAAAAAAATGATGAATTTAATAAAATAATAATTTATTTACATTGAAAATATATATTTTTAAAAATATCTTTGGAAGGTCCTGGACACTCTTTCTTATACAGAAGAAAAGCTTTATTAAGCCCTAGTTTGGCATTTGTATTGGAGCTAAATAAGTATAAAAAGACAAAATTGATTGTAAAAGTCAATAAAACAAAATATTATTTTTTACTCAAAACTATTACATTTTTTCTCTCATAAAAATCAAAAAAGCCCAAAATAAAAATCAAACGGGACTAAAAAAGTCAGGCTAAAAAAATCTCAACACAAAAAAAAATTGACTAAAAAAGCCAATGCCAAACAAACCCTAAACACACCTATACCTTCATAGATTAAAACATGCTTTGATTTAAGAAAAATTAAATTCAGCCTATTTAACTAAAATATTTACAAAATAATGGAAGTGCAACTTTTTTGTGTGTAAAGAAAATACAGCAAGTTACAGCACCAAAAGATTCTCATGTTTTTGTTATTTTTTTCCCCCACCTCCCATTGATTAGTAATTTCTCCTCCCTAACAGGATTGATTTTAACATTGGAATATCCAATTTTGGGTTAAATTATCATAACCAAATCTTCTTCTTTTTTTCAAGATCGTAGGATATTAGTTTTTAGTAAAATTAAATTATAACTAAAGATGCAATAACCACATTCTATAATTTGCTATTAATCAGTAATTAAGACTGTTAATTAAGTGTTTAAGATGAAATTATGTGTTTATTGTGTGATTTATGTGATATTTGAAACTATATCTGTTAGTTGTAGGATTATTTGTTGAGAATTCTGCTTTGTTATGGAAATTGAAGGCCTTAATGGCGTTAGAACACAAAATTGACTAGGTCAATAAGTTATTTGGAAATTTTAGGATTTTATGACAAGTTTAATTATATTTTTTATTCGGATTCAAATAATTAGAATAAATTAATTAGCTTAAGTTAATTAAAACTATATCAATGTGATGTAACAAGCTAAGCTCATTTTGTTGAGCTCAAAACCTATCTAGAGAGCCTTAAAGAAAGAGATAGACTACACTTTGAGAGAGATTATCACCTAGACACTAGGGGAAAAAGGGGATATAGCAACGTTTTGTTTACGGCGTTTATAAAAATGCCGTTATTTTTCAATTAAAACAACGTTTTTTAAAACGTTGTATTAGATTTCTTTTAAACATCATCTCCGCGTGTTAATTGGCTGACGTCGTTACCCATATCCTAAAGCCCTAAAACTGCTCTCTCTCTTTCTCTCTCTCTCTCTCGAATTCATTCTGAGCAAAATTTATTTGCGATTTGCGACTTGCGACTTCTCTCTATCTCTCACTCCAGATTTGCGATTTGCTGTTGATTGTCGAAGATTTGGAGATTTGAATCTAAGCGATTAAAGTTCCCAGTCTACTCTCTCACTTGATTTCAAACACTCTCTCTGTCTCGATTTCGAAAACTCTCTCTCTCTCGCTCGATTTCAGATCCGGCGATGATTTGAAGGCCACCACTTGGATTGCAGATTTTGAAGCTTGGTTCTCGATTTTGTGAGTTTCAATTCGTTTAGCTATTTCTTTTTGTTTTTGTTTTGTTTTGTTTTTTTTTTTTTGTTTTTTTTTTTTTTTTTTTTGATTGAAGAGTGTATACATTCATACTCATATCTTGCATCTCTATAACACATATCTCTGATGGATAAACATGAGTTGAGGTCGACTGCTTTGATTCATTTTATAACACATATCTCTGGTCAATGATTTTATGAAGATGGCTCCATGCATTTAAACTTGATAATTTTGTTAAACGTGTTGTTTCTCTTGCTTTGTACTTGACAAGTTCATTGCATCGAGTTGGGTCCCTTGTTTAATCTACGGCCATTCATTGTGCCTCAGATTAGTGATTAACCTTTATGCTCGAGTTCTCCTTCAAATGTTGACTCTAATTCCCATTTTCATTGTCTTGATGTTGCATATTTGTGCCTCATTAAGAAAATTGAGATACCTCTGGTATTGTTTAGACTAAGATGGTGGCATGAGGCGTTTGGATCTGATCCGAACCTAAATTGTGAACCCTGCACTCGACACCCTTAACTTAAATCTTTAGGTATTTTGTGACCTGAAATTGCTTCCGAAGATTGCTATAAAATGAAAATTATAATGCCCTGACTATGGATAGAAAACTTATTAATTTCATATAGTCACTTGCCATCTCAGAATAGTTTAATGTTAAATATTTTTATCCAATTCTCTCTACATAAGTTCAAAACAACCAGATCATGAGTGGTTTCTGTTGTTTCTGATCAATTGATATATATATATATATATTGCTACTATATATGTTTATTTGGATGCTTTAGAAGTGGCTGTTAGAAGTACATTGAAGTACTAATTTAGCTTGAAGCTTAGGAAGCTACTTAGAAAGTCAAATTGGATAATTGATTAAAATGTCTGAAAATTGAATTTGCGGTTCCTTTAGGAAACTAAGTATACTCAACTCTACTTAACTTGGTTCCTTTAGGAAAATTGAAATTGATCTTGAGGATCAAATATCTTTTTCTCTGACACTTTAAGATCTTCCGGAAACACTGCTCAAGAAACCCTAAATTTAAGTGATCGACCAATGGACTTAAGTCCCTCAAATCCTTTTCTCATTCTCGATGCCTTTTGCGTGTTAAATCCTCGATGCCAAATCCACATTTGTTCATTCCAATTGAAGCAGGAGGAGAAGATAATCTAGAGTCCAAGCCATCCAACCTAAAAACAAAACCAATATATTAGATGCCATTTCCTAAAGCACTCAAAAAGGAACACATGCAGGAATCAACAACCCATGATGTTTTCATTAGTAGCAAGAGAGGAAATGAAAATTTTCACATAAAAATATGTAAATTGTCGAGCCTCTATCAAATATGCATTTACCAACATTTTAATGGTTGTGAATGGTGAGACACCATTACAATTAATGGTAAGTTAAACAAATAAACAAAATAGCAAGTCCACATGAGCATCCATTCATATCCTCTGCCCAAAACCAGCATATTTCCCAAACTATTATATCTATCTACCACACCATATACTATGCCACCCCACCAAATAGCATTGGGGACTTTAAGCGATCATTATACTGTATGAAGAGTATATTTCCATGATCATAATAAACTTAAAGAGTTGGAGAGAGCTGACCCTTGCTAGAGGTTCTTTTGAATTTTGTAGGCACCATGGAGTGTGAAAGTTCATAAGGAATAGTTCTATTTTTTGATACATATAATGACCCTTGAGCGAAAGATTTTAGATAAGAAGCAATAGTACCATATATTAGAGAAAAGGCAAAAGATTTGAATTTTCTCCTTTTTCCTTAATCATTGATCTTTAGCACCCATACTTCCTCCTTTTGAGTGGTGGGACCTATTTAGATAACTCAATGCAATTCTAAAACTACATAACTCAGATAAATGAAAACCGTGGAAGCATTTCATGTTTCAACTCAGAATCCTTATCCTTCTTGAATAATTAACTACTTAAGAGCAGCTACAAGCAGTCAATGAAACACATATAAATTTGGCCCAAGGAACCAAATACAGATGCAATTTTGAATCTAGAGGCCTTGTGTGAAAAATCGCTCACTAGAAAATCAAATAAAAGAATAACAAATGGTGTGGTTTAAGATTTTGAAAGCTGATTAATAGTAATTGTGATATTTTCTTGTGTTTATGGATATACAATTTATAATAGATCACAATAGGATGACATAACAGTATTCAACACTATTGATTGATGCCAAGCATGTGTAACATTATGATTTTGAATTTCTAATGTTTATCATAATTTTTTGTTAAGTAATTAGAAATCTACCCTCGTCTACACAAAAATGGTGTTATAGAAATGAAACAGAACACTACTAAGATATATTGGCATGTGTGGGTGTTCATGTAGTAGTGAGAACTTGTTGCTTACTTGTGAGTACAAGAACAAACTAAATGAAGCATACCTAATATCTAGTACTTGCCATTGTAATGTGCTATCAACTACAATCATGGAATGAGATCAAACTAAATGAAGCATACCTAATATTACTTGTAAGTACAAGAACAAACTAAATGAAGCATACCTAATATCTTTCTTAATATTACTTCACAGCAATCTCTACATCAGACCCCACAATATGCCAATTAGCTTGGTAAAACCTTGCATTATACCCATCCTGCAGCCTTAATTTCATCATCAGTGACAAAATAATGAGATCAGTTCTGGAACAGTGTTTTCAAAATTAATATGATACATTGATAGTATATATTTAAAGTTGCTGCTGTGTACTTAATATTGATAGTATATATTTGGACTTGAGTACTTAATAGTTAAAGTTCTTTGGTGTGTGTATCTTCTTTGTGTGTATCTTTATTCTTTCTATGCAATAGTCACAAAGTTGCCAATTATTAAGAAATGCATTAGAAAATGCTAATTTCTGAGGGTCAGGAAATTAAAAGGAGAGATTTAGAAGGTGGTAAGTCCATGGACATTAAATGGATTTTGTTTTTTCTCAGTGATTTAAAACTGTTGCCTAGATTCTGTAATCTACAAACACAAACTCATTATTTTCTGTTTCAATAAAATGCTGCCCTGTACTTATTGTTGTTATCATTTTCTTCTCTTTCCTTCTCAATCACCTTACAAGATTGTTGGAATTGCAGATTGTGAGTCTAGTAAGGACACTGTTCTGGAACTCCACTTATTCTCTACATTAATGGGAATGGTGGCTTTCTTGAGCGGATGAAAGGAACTGGGGTTGATGTGATTGGGCTGGATTGGATAGTGGATGTGGCAGATGGAAGGAAACGTTTGACAAGTGGAATTAGCATACAAGGAAATGTGGAACCTGCTTGTTTATTCTTTCCTCTTCCTGCTTTGACTGATGAAATTAAAAGGTTTGTGATGAGAACTAAAACTTGGGACTGAACTTTTCCTATCAATTACTGCTTATACCCAATGGCTTAGGCATAACTACTAGATGTGGCATAACTACTAGATGTTTGGATATTGACTTGCCTACTTGTTTTTTTCTTCTTTTTGTACATATGACCAAATTTGATGTTTGTATTGATTTCACATGATTCTGGGAACTTCTTCAATTAAATTATTAATCAAATTTCAATTAAATTTGATTTCACAGTATTTGGTGTGTTTTTATTTTTTTGATGTTCGAAATTTGATTGCCTACTGGATTGGATAGTGGATTTGACTTGTTTTTTTTTTTATGTTTGCCTACTAGATGTTTGTATTGATAATTTAATTGAGGAATTGCCAAGAGGCACATGATCACTAGCTTTATACATTACTTAAGCACAAATATCACTGGTTGGATTTTAGTCCAACTTTCTGAACTGGTAGGTCACAGCAGATGACCAGAAAAAAGGCAAAGAAATGGAAAATTTGAGGTCCTAATTGCTTATAAATCTAGCAGTTTGGTTGCATAGAGCAAACATAAAACATGAGCTCACAAATTGTGAATACAGTTTCCAGCAGCAGCAGCACAGAGAAAACAAAAAATGGTATTTGATTTCATGTTCTTGCATCAGCAGCCACAAAGCAAAACCAAAAAAAAAAAAACGGCATTTTTTCAAAAAAACGCCACTAAATGACGTCATTGTGACGTCACACGTTAGCTTCTTGTAGTAGGAGCAAGACAAACAGATGAAAATTAAAAAAAAAAAAAAAGTGGCGTCTTTTGAAAAACACCACTAAATGACGTCATTGTGACGTCATACGTTAATTTGGAACGAAAGGCGAGACGGGGGTCAAAGATTTTGCGGCCTTTTAAAAATGTCGTGTAATATTTTTAGCGACGTTTTTAAAACGTCAGAAAGCTACTGTGGCGGCCGTATCAGCGACAAAAATATTATATGCCGCTATAAGCTATTACGGCATTTTTCAGAGTTTTCGCGGCGTTTGTAAAAAGCGAATTTCCTATAGTGAGAGTAGAGGAAATGAAGAATTGTCAAGGAATTGGAGGAGATTTGAGAAGATCTAGCTAATAAACTCTGAATCCAAGCTCTAGGTAAGATCATCACTCTAAATATTTGTAGAATTCACCATGTAAAAGTTAAATTCATGAAGTCATGAGGCCTTTTGCATGGATTGAGAAGAATCAATTAGGATCACCATGAATGTAGTCAATATGGGTTGAATTGGAACATACATGTACAATTCATCATTTTCAAGCTTGATTTTCAAAGAATTCACACACGCATGAGGGTTTTACTTGTTATCCTAAAGGATTTTACATAATTCTCAACACCTCATACGTTCATGATTTAAACGAAAAGAATCTACCTTGTTAAATGCATGGTTGAGAAATGAAGTTTTAAATTTGCTTTTGAGGAATTACCAAGATTTTGAACTTTGATTTTGCACTTTTGGCTTTGTGTTCATGTTTTGGATGAACTTCTACGAGTTTTTCAAGGTTATGACTCAACCATGCAAGTTGAAGTTTTGGAATTTGTGTTTTGAACTTAGAAGTCAATTCTAGAAATTCCAGAATTTGGTCGCACCGCTCAAGCAATCAAACCGTCGCTGGAGCGCACTTTCAAAGCTCTTAGTATTTTTGTAGACGAATGTAGTTGGCTCAAGGGACCAAATGTGCACTCGAGCGAACTCACCTTTGCACACCTCATGGCTCGAGCAACCAAGAAGTTGGCTCGAGCCTAGATTTTCAACATCTAGAAGTTATGCAGAATTTGCAGACCGCTCGAGCAACCAAGGGTGCACTTGAGCGAACTGCTCTATTTTCAGCATTTTTGTAATGCATTTCTAACACTCGAGCGAACTGCTCTGTTTTCAGTATTTTTGTAATGCATTCCTAAGTGCATAATTTCATCATCATTCCATTATATGTATTCTTAAGCCATTGTTTAGACAACAATAATGAGGAATTATGTTAAAAACACACTAAAGAGGATTGAATTAAATAAATATTATTTGGGAATGTGTGTTTCAATGTAAATTTGTTATGTGTTTGTGTAGGTCACACGTTACAGTCAGTCTGATCTATATGAGGAGCCATCTATGAGTAATAATTCTATAAAGCTATGTTTGATATAAAGTATTTTCTGAATTACAAGCTATATCTATTTTTGAACTGATGTTTTATGAATGAATGAGTGATTATTCGTTTTCTGAAATATAATCGTGGCATTCTTAGCATCTGTATCTCTTATCTGCAATCTGTTATCTGTTATAGAGATCTCTATTAGTTCCATTTCTTGGAACTACTGTCTAACCTCTAAGGTTAACTGTATTGATGGCCATCAAATATGACTACTTTGGTCTGTAGGACCAACTCTACTGTTTTGCTAATGGATGTACCACATATGACTGTTTATTAGTACGAGTATGATTCTGATATGGTACAAATTCTGATTCTAGAATTGATTCCACTGTTATTTGTTTAACCATTTTATTTACTGTAATGGACATCATTCATTATCCCTTTACGTCGTTGTTATTCAGTGGGCTCCAACTTACTATCTACATTTATGTATGTAGCTGATCAAGCGCATGACCAAGCTTAGAGCCTTTTGTTCGAAGTCTATTTTTGCAAGTCAACCCTTGTGCCTGATGTAGAGGTTCTGGAAGTGCCATGTGTCAAGGGCTTTTGTGTTCAAGGATTAAGTCCTTGTTTTCATTTGTTAATTAAGATATTTGAATATTAAGACAAGTTTTTATATATAGAGTTTAATCCCTTCTTGATTTGACCGTAATGTGTTTATGACGTAATAATAATGCCACAATATATGTATATAAATATGTAAATTTTCCTATCTCATATAAATATGCACAACTCATTAGATGATTTATTTTGTTCATCTACTTTTGCTAGCTCCTATATTTATGAGTCTGCTCAAGAAGGCCTTTGGTAATCCTAAGATTATTGGCCGGTCACTTCACTAGTCCCTTGGAGCGGGGGTTGGGTCGTGACAAAAGGGTAAGATATTAGTTTGTTAGTAAAATCATATTATAACTAAAGGAGTCACCGTTGTTTTATTAACTTAAACCCCTGACCTTCACCTTAATAAGGTCAAAGGTAATATTTGATAGAGTTTTAGAATTATGATTTGAAAATAGAGTTGCATTTTGAGTTTGTGAGTTTTGGAATTATGATTTGAGTGTGGAAAATTTGTTTGGTTATGAGTTTTAAAAAGAGTTTTAAATTGAGTTTGAATTGAGTGATGTGACATATGATATTTGATACAAAAACTTACAACTCATAACCAAACACACAACTCAAAATTCTATTCAAAGCTCATAAAAAAATTTTAAAAAAATTCACAAATATTTTTATTTTTTTTTGTAATATAAAAATAACAGGTGCAAAAAAATAAAATAAAAAATAAAAAACCGAACATTGTTCCAGTCAACCAGCCGGACGACCGATTAGTCCAAATTTTTCTGCCTTGGAAAGAGTTTTCAAAAGTGAGTGTGGAATTAATTTTTGAAAACGCAAAACAAACACCACACTCAAAAGTGAGTGTGGAATTATATTTTGAAAGCTCCACCAAACGGAGCAAAAAATTTTCCCTTACACTTCCATAACTAAAAATGATAGGGCCATTCTTTCTTTCTTTTTTTTAAATAATATTACTTTTGTAATAAGCGCTTGAATTATTCATGTTCAATACAATACATATGGGCCACATTTTAACTCAACTTTGTTCACCAAATTAATGATTGTAGATATAGAGAGCGAATGTAAATACATAGAGGAATTTGTGTAGAAAATTGAGGAAAATTGGGTGTGTTTTTGTCTTATTTGGCTATTTTTAAAATAAGTAACTCTTAGCTTAAAAAAAAAATTATTTTTGGTTTAACAGAAAGTTAAAAACCTACTCAGTTTTCTCATTAACCAAAAAAAAAAAAAAAAACTTTGTAGCATTTATCTAACAAACCAATTTTTTTAGATTTTTTTTAAAAAAAAATAAAATAATAATAAGTAATTCCCAAACCAACATGTGTAAGAGTGTGTAAAGGATAAGAATATCATAATGGGAAAAAGGGTGATCCATAGGGACAGGTTTATAATGTAAAGAGTGATCCATGGGGATAGATTTATAAGAGCAAAAATTTAATTCATTTGAACGTAGAGCTCACCTCGGCTTACATAATATAAAGGGATTCTTTTTTTAAAGTCTCTAGTATTAAGATTTTATAACATAAAAGACACTTAATATTTTCATAATGTCTAAAGTTCTTCAACATCGATCCAGAGAAAATTCGATACAGAGAATTTCTCTAGACAAATCACAAAGAAAATTCTAAATTTCTCTGTACACATCACAGAGAAAATTCCAAATTTCTCTGAACACATCACAGAGAAAATTTTACACATCACTCACACCAAATTTCTCTGGACACATCACAAAGAAATTTTACACATCTCCAACTCCAAATTTCTCTGAACACATCACAGAGAATATTTTTCACATCACTAACACCAAATTTCTCTGGGTCTATCCAGAGAAAATTGTGAAGTAAAGCAATGAGCAATTTATAGTAATCACCCAATAAGTAATCAACAAACATGGATTCGCATAGAGCACAAAGATGTTACAAATACCTGTTTCTTAGTCAACATGGGTCCATCACAAACTCCAACCACAATGCGATCCCTAGCCAATTCTGCTGCTTTCTGTAAGTACCAACTTAATCAGATACATTTTCAAATATATATATATATACAGAGAGAGAGAGAGAGAGAGAGAGAGAGAGAAAACTTTGAGGAAAATGCGGTGACCGTCGTGTAATCGGTCAAAGGGGCCTTTGATTACAACAGATTCGAATGTATTTGGTGGCGAAATTTTGGAATCTGCTGCAAATTCATCTGAAATTGCCATTGAAATAGGTAAAGAGAGATTGCGAAAGAGAAAATGAAGAAATACAAAAACGAAAACTGCGTGGATTTTGATGATGCTGTTGCAATTTCACAACAAAATCGAAAAAATTAGGATTGATTTCGAAGCAACTACTCAACTGAAGCCCCGTTGTTGCGTTGGTAAGATGCTAAGGTACAGTGAACTTGGACCAAAATAAATAATAATTATTAATAAGAGAGTAGTTAATGGAGGAGAGAGAGAGAGAGAGAGAGAGAGAGATAGAGTGTGAGATATATCAAATTTCTCTGTGATAGATGGTTGTGGATTTAGGGACCTTAGACATCAAAAAATAATATTGTGGATATGTTCCATTACTAAAAATAGGAAGGGGACCTTAGACTAATTTTTCCTAATATAATCACATTCGTTAATCTAACATGTGTCACATGACATAAAAAAACAATAATAAATATAATAAAAATGATAATTTATATTTACATTGAAAATACATATTTTTTAGGCCAAGTTTGGCTATCCTAAATAAGTACACATTTTTTATCTTTTTATCTTTTTTCCATCACATCATCTCTCTACTTTTCTGCACATCTTTTCGTAAAAGGACAAAAAGTGCACTTATTTAGGTCATCCCAAACAATCCCTTGAAATCTTCTAGACACTCTTTCTTAGATATGAAGAAAAACTTTATTACACACACCTATATCTTCATAGATTAAAATATGCTTTCATTTAAGAAAAATTAAATTTAGCCTGTTTAACTAAAAATATTTACAAAATAATAAAAGTGCAACTTTGAAGTACCAATAATTTTGACACAGGTGATGCAAATTGATTTTGGAGTAAATAACACTTTACTCCCCGTGGTTTGATTTGTAACACTACAACCCAGGGGGTAAAACACCAAACTTGAAAATTTGATGTTTTCTGTCTCAATCATCCGAAAAACTAATACTTGATATTTTGAATTTTAATCGGAATTATTTAATATTTAAAATTACATTTATTCCCCTTACACATTTCTCCCCTTTTGATTCTTTCTTTCTCACTTTGCTCTCTGTACAGTCTCAATGTGCACTCTGCAACCAAAGCTAGAATTTGAGTCTTTTCTTTTTGATTTGGGTTTTGATTTGTTCTTTTACAGCAATATGAGTTGAGGAGGAAGGAAGGAGGGAGGAGGGTAAGGTGTAGGGGTAGCAACAAGGTGGGGGAGGGAAGAGGGAGATGCACAGGGCCGGGGAAGCGGAGAGGGAGCTGCGACAGAGCTGGGGAGGAGGAAGGGGGAAGCGACTGGGGTATGGAAGGGTTGCGGCAATGAGGGTGGAGGGAGGAAAGGGAAATGACAAGGTGGAGGGAAGGAGGCGAGGAGGCTGGAGGGAGGAGGGTAGTCCTCTGATGGGGAGGAATCGATGGAGTGGGGGGAAGGAAAAAGGAAGGTGGAGCTGCAAGAGGAAATCAACAGGGGTTGGGAGAGAGAAGAGAGGAGAGAGGAGGATGGTACTGCCGGGGGATGTATCTGGTGGTGGGTGGTCATGGCGGTTTCAAGTGGTGGTAGTGGTACAACAGTTGTTTTTTGACTAGTGGTGTGGTTTCAGGTGGTGACTATGATGATTTTGGCTAGTGGTGATGCTATGGTAGATGAGAGAAGAAAGAGAGAGAAAGAAGACACGTAAGAGAAATGAGAGAATAAAAATTGTCAATTCTTCAAGTACGGGTAAAAAAAAAAAAAAAAGAAGCAAATTTCTAACTAGCAACTTACTTCCTGCTGAATCACGTCATCACATAAGTGAAGGAGAGTGCCCTTTCCACTATCCAGTTGTTTGTCATACATGGACTGAGTATTTAAGTTCTGATATGTAGCCATTTTTTGCTGAAACTTACAGGCAGTTGAAACATTTGGTAAATTAATACCTATGAAATCAACAGACTTTAAAGGACGAACAAAGCAATGACAAAGGAAAAAGCATGATTATTATGTGAATACAGGTTGCCTGTGGCATGAACGGAGCACATGCAATCACAGCTCCAAGCCATGGTTCTAAATATCGGCCGATACGCTACGTATCGACCGATACGTATCGGAAAAATGGGGTGCCGCGACGGATACAGGCCAGTATACCACTGAGATTTAAAATCGCAGGAGTATCGGCCGAGTCCTAGTACGTATCGGCCTGTAACCATTACACAAGCCGCAACGGACCGATGCTCATTGGTTCGGACTGGTACAGGAAAGAAAAAGCTGAAAAACTTGTAAAATGATTTTTAAAATTTCACCGCCGCAACACCCAATTCCCGATACGTATCGATCGATACTACCGATACCGATACTCCGCGATCGATACCGTTACGTTATCCGATACCGCGATTTAGAACCTTGCTCCAAGCCCAATGCATGAAGCAGTGGCTCCAACCAAGAAGAAATCCTACGTCAGGAGTTTCCCTGATCTGACTCACTCGTCCACTATAGCAGTAAGGTGGAAAGAATATGAAATATATAGAAAACTAAATATGCATTTGACCAGATCAACTTGTTATATGAGACAATTCCCAAGAAGACCCATCACATGGTAGATCACGCAGACAACATGCATGTTTGCTCAATGAACAATACATATCCATATGAATCAAAATCAAATACTGCAAACACTTTACGTGAAGTATGTCTTAGCATAGTAACCAATCACAGTTGAAAGGATGGCAAATATGACCCAAAGATCAACTTTAGGCATGTCGAGCGAACCCACAACTGCAACCTGTAGAAAAACATGGTGTGTTTATCTAAACAAAATGGATAAAGGATGAGTAGGAAACAAGTTCCATATATATCAGGTAACTAACCAATCCAACAATAGCAGAACCAAGAAACATGACCCAGTCCATTGGCATTAAACCTGGATTTTTCTTTTCTGGCTGTTAATGAGTAGAAGTTCACGAGTTCATACATTAATAAGTGGGTACAAGGCTTTAGAAAAGTTAAAATATCACTGAAAAAGAGAGACAGAGCAGCCAAAAACTTACAAGGACAATTTCCATATCAGCCATTGGAATGTTTTTGAAATGCTTCACAAATATTCCTCGTCCTGTTCTATTTGTACTTGCTCGCCTGCATGGTCATCATGGTTGTTAGAAATAAAAAATCCATGACAATAATCAATGGATGGTTTCCCAATGTACAATTAATCCCTTCTCAAGTGCCCTAATTTCCCCATATGTAAAGTGGCAGTGAAATTTTGAAGGTGGATGCACTTTTCAAACATTGTATAACAAAACATCATATATGCTCAATTTTGTAGCAAAAAATAACTACCAAAATTGGTGGTGAATAGAAGATCTTTTTCAACAAAAACATCAAAAACACTTGATTGAAAAAAGATTTTAAATTGGAAAATAAAAGCTAGTACCTGTAAACAACAATTATCCTATCAAAGGTAGGTTCTTGAATGGTGATCTTGCCCAGAAGATTGCGGAAACTGGGATAAAATAAAATAAAAATGTCACAAGCTTCCCATAAACATTCAGGAATTCAAGTCTGGGAGTAAAATAATACATAGGTCCATTTCTAATATAAGAAAGGAGATTCGCACCTGACTGTACGGCCGAGCTAAGATAACGTCAGACGTGACGGACCGCGCGACGCCGAGCTAATCTCTCCTTTAACGCGGCCGGCGGCCTGACTGCACGGTCAGAAATATTGACCGGTCAGGCACCAACTGTTGTAGCCGAGCTGCGTCTTGCACGTATTGGATGGAGCTTGAGTCAGCAGATTCTGGCCGAGCTAAGGGGTAGCCCGAGCTGGACCGAGCTGCGATCAGGGCCGATACGCCTTGAACCGACCAGCCGATATAAAAGTGGCTTCGTGTGACCGAGATTGAAGGTAGAGTGGTTGGAGGCCGGCACGCCTCGCAACCGGTTAGTCATGATGAACCGATCAAGAATAGTTCGGCCGAGGTGGTCAGGCTTTCGCCTGATTCCAAATTATAGGTCGGCGATGCATAGCTCGGTTATGTGCATATAATAGCAACTCTCCACAAGTGACAGGCCGGTCGTGGTACTCCGGTTAAGTATGCCACCTGGGCCAATGGCATGAGGAAGAGGACATTTGCCCCACGCACGCCTCAATACCGTTGGACAGTTTTGTGTGCACTGGTGGGAGTACTAGGCCTTTACACGCGTAAGGTGGTGAGAGGCAAGCACTGCCACTTGTCCAGGGAAGGACAGCAGAGGTAGTGCTCGCATAATCTTGGGGCTGCATGGCCAGCCTAGAAATAGGGGAAAAGACAAACGTTGGAGGTAAGCGAATTTACTCTATCAAAAACTCTCTCTCTCTGATAGTCTTTTTCTTCCCCAAGAGGTCTGACTTGATCGTCGGAGGGTCTTTCCGGCACACCACCGCCGGGCAGCTCACCATTTTTGTGTTGCAGAGATAAACGCCGTCACAAAAAGCTTGACGTCCAAGGAGTACGGAAAGCAGAGGATATTTCGTCCATGTACAATTGGCGCCGTCTGTGGGAAGCATTTTGATTCACAACCCTTGTTCTTCAAGCTTCATCGACCATTTCCATGGCCAACAACGACGAAGTTCCGCTGTCCGTCATCGATGGTGTCACTCCGGAGTATGTCCGAAGGAGAGATGGCCTCCCGAGTGTTCTACCCATAGCGGGCCTGGAAACCTCTTCGCGAGGTGCGCGAGACAAACGTGGGAGGAGTTCTGATCGCTCGCAGAGCCCAGAAGGCCGCCGACGCCGGGGGGAGTCCCGCACGCAGCGCCTGGAGCACAGACTCAAAGACCAAGACACCCTCATTCGCAAGATGGCGGCTGAGATGGAGCTGCTGAAGCGCCAGATTAAGGAGAAGGGTGTTGCTGGAGAGGGCAACCTCAGTGAGCGCACTCCCTCCCCTCGTTCTAGCAGTCACCGCCAGAGGAAGACTCACTCTATCTCCATCACCAGGAACTGTGGAGTTGGAGATTCTGACCAAAGAGAGGACAGGTCCCTCACTCGCGACAGCACCTACCGCCTCTCACGCCCGACGCCAACGTCGCAATCCTCTTTCTCCACACATTCCAGGGACTTGAGGGATGTATTGAAGGAAAGGGCGCCCCGTCGGGGGGCTCAGAGAGTGCCAGCATTACAGAGGTTGAGCGTTCCAGTTCGTTGTAGCAAAGAAGTGGTGATGCCAGCTCCCAAAGTAGCAGCCCCTGCGCTGGAGGACAAAAAGCTGGCGCGACTTACAGCCACGCCGTTGTCCCCAGAGATTGAGAGCACACCACTCCCTGCCGGATTCCACCAGCCAAAGTTCACTTTGTACGACGGCAAGACGGATCCGTACATGCACGTGAGACATTACCGGCAGGTGATGGCTGGCCACCGGCGCAATGACGCTCTGATGTGTCTCATATTCCCGGCAAGCTTGGGAGAGCTGGGTTTGAAGTGGTTCAAAAGGCTCCCGGAGGGGAGTATAGAGGGGTGGCAACAGCTAGCAGAAGCCTTTGTCACCAAATTCAAGACCAACACTCGAACGCCGAAGGAGGTTGACCATCTCCTGGGCGTCAAGATGGAGTCTGGGTATTCGTTGAAGGCATACAACGCGAAGTACTGGGAAACATACAACGAGATCCTTGACTGCCCTACCAATCTGGCAATTACTCAGTACAAACGGGGTCTCCCAGTCAGGCATAGGCTGCGAGATTCACTTACAATGCGCCAACCTACAACCATGGAGTCTCTAATGCAACGGATCAATGAGCACATTCGCGTGGAGGATGATACCGCCTCCGCGACCGAGAAGGGTAATCCGGTCGGGGTGAACAGAAAGGTGGCGGGAAAAGTTCACTCGGTCGGGCAAAAGGATAACCGCCCAAGCGACCGGTCAAAAGATCAACGTCGTGGACCAAACCGCAATGACCGAAGCAAGGGTCGCAGAAGCGAAGTGGCCTTTCCATGACGCAGCGGAAGATGCCAAGAAGAAACTGAAGGCGCGGACGGGAATTACCACGGTCTTCAAAATTCCCATCTACCGTATTTTGAGCGAGATCCGAGGTGAACCCTTTGTCCGTTGGCTGACCAAGTTAGGGAGTGTGCAGCGAGGCTTCAACCCAAAATATCGCTGCACCTTCCATGAAGAACGGGGGCACCGGACAGAGAACTGCTTGCCGCTCAAACAGCACTTGGAGGAATTGGTGGCGGTGGGGCATCTTGACCAATACATAAGTGGGGGAGTCAAGGCCGCGCCAACTGAACAAACCGAGCCTAACGATATGGCCGCCCTAGAGGCGCTCCCGCAAGGTGTGATCAACGTCATCCACGGCATCATTGAACCAGCAAAGGTCTGCGAGCTTAGGGGATGATCAAGAAGGCCGAGCACATGAGGGAGGTGCTCTCTGTCCAGCCAGCCGTAAAGAAGGGGAAGTCCGAAGAGAGAGACATCCTTTCGTTTTCAACCAAAGACTTGGAAAGGGTGCAGATGCCGCACAACGATGCCTTGGTGGTGACACTTCGCGTCAAGGACTTTGATATCAAGAGAATATTGATCGACCAGGGGAGTTAAATTAATCATGTATTATGACGTTCAAACAAATGAAGTTAGAAGACAAGGACTTGGCCCTACTAGCGTCCTTTGGTCGACTTCAACTCACGGTAGGAGTGTGTCGGAAGATCATTTTGCCGGTCAAAGCGGGTTCAGTAGTAAAGCAAGTGGAGTTCTGGGTGCTCAAAGTTCCGTCCACTTACAACTTGATCTTAGGCAGGGGCTGGTGTAGACGTCCCCGAACGCATCCCGGGGAAAAGGGATTGCGAGTCCCCCCCCCCGGCGGTTCTGGTTCGATATTGGGTCACTACAGTTCGAAGGACTCAAATGTCACGGTTCTCAATCTTGAACCGAAGAGTCCAAATCTGGAAAATCATTTTGAAAACAGATTTTTTTGAAAGAAGTGCCAAACATGGACTGCTTCGCCAGATACAGAGTCGCCACCTAAATATTTTAAAATGGGAAATTTAGGAAACCCTAACTCGGTGCCAAAGGCCACGTGTCCGTCATCACCAAAGTTGCCTCGGCTTGGGAACTTGGGTACGATTGGGGAAGGTCACTTCGTGAGCACCCCCGCTCGCCCGGTCAAACACCGGCCTCTACTAACCATGATATCTGATTTTGAAAACATTGTGAGTTCTTATTCCGGTTATTAGCCTAGGTTACTATGTGACGCGCACAGCATACAAGTATAGACTGAATCGCCTGAATTGGAACAAGACACTTCATGCTTGTTTGTTTGAAAATGGTTTGATGATGCTACCCGCAGGTAGGCTAAGACGTAGATTTGCCACCCTCGGGTGGGCTTAAGAAAATATGATTTTGCCACTATCTAGTGGACTTAAAACAAGCATTTGATGAATTGTCCCAATTCAAATAACCCAACCTTCACCCACAGGCATTCAAGGCAATTATATCACATAAGCAGTTAGCCTCATGGTAAGTGTACGGGGGCGAAATATCCACGTCTCTCCGTACGCCTTGAACGTCGAGCTTCTTCTAACGGCGTCTGTCTCTGCAAAACAAGGACGGTGAGCTGCCCGGCGGTGGTGTGCCGGAAAAACCCTCCGACGCTCAAGTCAGTTCAGTGAGCAAGGAGATGATGATCAGAGAGAGAGAGCTCGTGAGAGAGAATTTTCATACCATAAACGTTCGCCCTCCCTTCTCTATATCTAGGCTGCCTGGCAACTCCGAGATTGTGCGCGCACTACCTCTGTCCTTCCACGGGCGGTGGCGGTGCTTTCGCTTCTCCACCTGCGTGTAAAGGTTTTGTCGTCCCTCTGACACATGCAGAACTGCCTAACGGTATTGAGGCGTTCGTGGAAGCGACGTCCTCTCCTCCACACCATTGGCCGGTGGCACCCTTAGCAAGGAGTACCACGACCGCCAAACACTTGTGGAAAGCGCCATCACCTGGCAGGTGCTACATTCCGGGCTTCTCACTTGGATCAGCGAGAACTCAGCTAAGCGAAGCTATCCTGACCGGTTGATTGCGATTGACCGGTTGCGAGGCATGCCGACCTCAACGTTTCATCTCAATCTCGATCGGTGCAACCGCTTCGTCATGGCTGGGTGGTCAGTGGCATGCCGGCCATGCCGCATCCTCGGGGTAGCCCGGTCAGTCCTTGAGCTCGGTTGCATCTCCGCTGTGAACTTCCCCGACCTAGCGGACCTCAGTTCGGCCCCAAGAGGTTCTTTGGTTGACTTAGTCGGTAGGACAAGGTAGATGCTTTCGGCCGTCGCTACCCAATTAGCTTCGGCGTCGCGTAGTCTATGGCCGGGCGTTGTCCTTCTTTCGGCCGTACTAACGGATGAAAATCTCACTCAATTGCCCTTAAACCCATCCGAGCTGCCGTGATTGGGTTTACTTTACCGAAACAAAGGTTGGGTCGTGCACTGCTAGGCGAGCTATCGTATGCGCCGCCGCCCGTCGATGATTGAGCTAGGAACACCTTTGCGCCGAGCAATCGATTGACCGGGCGATGATTGAAACGATCCCATCGAAGTCGTACAACCGTCTTGACGGCGCCTGCCGATTGCGTGTCATCCTCTTATTGATTCGTGCGAGCGGTTATGCAGCAGCGCAAAGTTCAAGCGGCTGCGCCGTTTAAGCGCTTCCTCATCATTAAACCTCATTGAAGGGCCAAAACCCTTCACCTTTCCTCTTTCATTCGAGCCCGGAAAAACCCTAACCGCAACTTTGCCCACCTTCTCTGCTACCTCCTCCTCTCGTTGCAGCCACTGCAAACACGCTTCCGAGGTCCTCCTTCGTTTCCTGGTAAGTTTTCTTCATCCCCATTGCACTTTCAGTTTATTCTCTGAAGCTTTCCACCATGTTCTCCGTCTTCCTGCGCCATTATTTTTGCACGTTGGTTTTTGTTGCTTTTTCCCCTAGTTAGGGACCATTAGGCCTTGGATACCCTAGGAAAAGTGGAATGGGGAGAAAAGGGGGGGCCTCGTGCCCCATTCTTCCTTGGGTAGGATGAATAGGCCACGAACTTGGGAAGAACACGATGAACATTCTGGCGGGCAAAAGCAAGCAAAACGCTCATTTAGATCCAAAATTAGCCATGTAAGAGCAAAAATTTGTTTGTGACTTTGCCGATGGTCACAACCGAGATGTATGCACCATAGATTGGTGATAGGTTTACAGACTAACGACACGAAATCAAAAGCCAATTCCTTGATCTGGGCTCGTAGAGCAAAAACCTCCATTAGAAACCAACCGGTCAAAACTCCTAGACCGGCGAAACCATCACCAAAAGAGGAGGCTAAATCGGTAGTCTGGTAGGTTGAGGCCCCAAAGACTTGGAACCATTTAGAGTTATTTCCATGGCAGCGCGCAATATATGCCGTGCTAACCCTTGCCCTTTTTCATTATCACGAGCTCAAAGACCGAGCAATCATACCAACATTTTTGACCGAGATCTGGTAGAGTACATATAGCCGAGAGAGATGGGCAAATACCGCTTTAGGGTTAGCTCGCTTGAGCAATGGCGGAGTTCAGAAGAATTCCAAATCCCGAAGATGTAGGCATAGAGCTCGGCAAGAAGGAAACTCAGGTGGGGAGATCTAGAGCGGTGCCCCTTCACCGTGGTGTCAATAATAGAGGAGGACTTCGCTT
This sequence comes from Camellia lanceoleosa, assembly GCA_025200525.1. NCBI lineage: Eukaryota > Viridiplantae > Streptophyta > Magnoliopsida > Ericales > Theaceae > Camellia > Camellia lanceoleosa. The sequence continues at coordinate 700,322 of JANUSC010000047.1, read as the reverse complement.
CGGTCCGGCCCACGATCTGCGAGTTTTGAGGCGAGCGGGCTTTGCCCAACCAGTCTCCAACAACACCTATAAAATAATAAATGGCGTCGCCGAGTGAACCGGCAAGCCACGGTCTCGATCTCGGCCTTGCGGAAATTTTCCTGTCTGACCTCGGTTCAAATAAGGGTGGGTTTTGCTACTACCTTAAAGTGAAGAAGGGCGAGCAAAACTCATCGAAGGCAACCGGACAAAGAGTCAAGCGATGATGACTTTTTGTGGGTGTCCGCCATCTGAACCTAGAGGCACCCATCTGGGCAAATTAAAACACTTCGGTAAATTTGGTAAGGAGCGGTGGCCGTACCATTATCTTTCTTCTCTGAATTGCTCTTTATTGCACGGTCTAACACTTGACTCTTTTGCGGTAAGAATTTGGCGCGCTACAAGACCAAACCAAGAAGCAATCCAGTGTTCTTTGCGCATACCCGAAGAAAGGAATCACCAGTTGCTCGGCTTTGAGCAGACGTACAACTATCAAGCACCGCAGCGGCGAAGTCACCGATTTCTGTGCGAGCCAACACCGAGCGGATCAAATTTGCCACCGGTCGGACTCGTCCCAAGCGCCGAGCAAGAGATGGCCAAAATCGAGCCATTAAGTCGATGATCACCGGGAAGAAAGCGAGTCCCCAACTCTGAAACAGCAGGGAGGATCTTCAACTCGGTAGGACAAGCGAAGGCGGTGCTGCATACGGCGGTGAACCGGCTAGCCGGCCCAAAAAGCGAGAGGAGGAGGCCGCGGTCGAGCCTTGTGGATGAGGACTCCACGAAATGGCGTCTCTAGAGCTCGGCGACGAGCCGAAACAACAACACCCATAAAACCAAAGGCAAGGCCCTGCTTGCCCCGATGCAGGTGCGAGTTCACCTACAAGGAAGCGATCTCTGCTGCGGTCTGTCGCCGAGACAAGGACATCTCGCTTGGTTTCAACTTGACCGGGGTTTGATCTGCCGGTGACATGAAGAAGCATGAAGAGTTGACCGACCTCAAGCTCCTCCTCGGTGGCGAGAATCTATTGTCTTTGTAAATTCAATCTTTTCTTGAACTTTACATTCGGTTTTTACGCTTTCGGCTTTTAGATACTAATCATACATTCTATTTTGCGAGACCGCACAAAAGAACTATCTTGCCTGGCGAATGGTTGCTCTTCGCCAAAAGCCGTGGCGCCATCACCGAAAACAAGGTGTTCAAGTAGGGTAAACAGGCTCGGTCGGCGAGATGGTCGCCATAGCGGCGGGGACAGCTGCGGCGAGCTCGGCAGGCGAGCGAAGACAAGAAAGGCGAGAGAAGGCCAAGGCACGGTATCTGGCCGAGCCATAAGTTGAGGATGCCCACAAGGATGCCTGGACAAAGGCGGTCGACGAGGCGGAGGACGCGTGGCCTGGCGGGGAGAAGGCCTATGGGCGCCAAATCCGGACTACTAAGGACATCTTTTTCGGTCTTGGTGGAAAGCTGCCGTGGAAAAAAGTTGGCCTTGGCGAGACCGGAGATGTTCATCAACCCACCTTATATCGGTCTACATGCTAGCCTACTCCCAAGCCGAGCAAAACCGTCGATGGCGGAGGCGAGAAGAAGCGAAGGAAGAAGCCGCCGCAGAAAAAGCGAGCAAACTCCACTTGAAGCATCCCACAATCTTGAGGATGAAGTGATTGATCGGGATGTTGTCTCGGCGGAAGGCCTGACGACGATCTTAGGAGGACACCTGCCGAAACAAACCACCGGCGCCGAGCCTCTGGAGGAGGGCCGAGCAAAGCCTTGATGACCTAGGATGACTATGCTATCTTTGTACCTTTTTAGTTTTCCTTTTTGCTATGTAACAAGGCAATGCCCCTCCTTATGTAATGACTTTCCTTTATCAATGAAATTACAATCTTTTTTCGTACATCTCTTGTTTTTGTTAGGCTTCTTCATGTTTGAATGTCTTGCTCCAAACTTTGTTTTCAACTTCTTGATCGGTGAACCGTGCAAACAACATGTCTTCAAGTAACCACCAATTCCTTTCGGTTCGGTAGACATTTAGGAACGGCGAACAAAATCCGCTTGGTCTTCGGGGCTAGAACTATCGGGCGAGCAAAAACTTACCCGTCATTTGTAGTTTGTTCAATTTGCTAGTACTTCTTTTCGGTAGAGCAAATTGCCTTCGACCTTGCAATTCTTTGGAAAAGATACCAACATTGCCATTCCCAAGAGCAAAATCTCGTTTACCATGTTAGGCAATTCACCAACATGCCAGCGGTAGAGCAAAGTCCGCTCATTGCTACATTAGTCAATTCACCAATGTGCTAGATGGGCGAAACAAAATCATTTCGGCTCTGCGTGGGCAATTCACCAATGCTTGATCGGTTGGTCATGCCACCAACACTCCCGGGTGAGCAAAACCATTTCGGCTTGAATGTGCACCGTTCCATGCGCCTTGGTTTGTGTGGTGCGCTCCCATTCAGGAATCTGACCGGTTTGCTTGGGTCAATTCTTGCCTGGCATACCTTACAACATGTGATGCCACACGAGGAAGTAATACAAAATACAACAATGTAATATAGCGACAATATGACTAGCTTTTATTACATAAACACCGCAAAGGCAATGCTATCTTTTTACATGTAGTGCCAAAGGCTAAAGGTCTAAGAGTGCTAAACAAGAGCAAATTACATCTTAAAAGTAAAAGACCTTAAGGTTTGCTGCGTTCCAAGGGCGGGGGAGTGCCTTGCCGTACAAATCTTCAGATGGTATGCCCCCTTTAAGCTAGGCCAACCACCTTGTATGGTCCTTCCAATTTTGCGCCATGTATTCCTTCGCCTGGGACCAGCGTGTTGCTGAGCACCTACCTCAAGACTCAATCATCAACTTTGAACAGCCTGGGGTGCACCGCCTTGTTGTTTTTTTTGGAGAGTTCCAGCTGATAAGTCACCAGGTGAATTAGCGCACGCTCTCTTCTTTCTTGACAAGGTCTAATTCTAATGACACAACTTCATCGTTCGATTCATTTGGAAACTCTCTGGCGGATGGTTGGCATGCCAATTTCGATGGGATAACGACCTCCATGCCATAGGCTAAGGCGAAAGGTGTTTCCCGGTCGATCTCCTCGGTGTAGTCGCGGTATGCCCATAACACGTTAGGGAGCTCTTCAACCCATTTACCCTTAGCTTTCTCAAGCGCTTCTTCAATCCATCGGGATGGTCTTGTTGGAGGCCTCGGCTTGACCATTTGATTGGGGATAGGCGTCGAATTGTAGAACTCGATCTTCAACTCCTCGCAAAACCCGCGAAAGAGTTTCCCATCGAATTGAGTACCATTGTGCGAGATTAAGGCTCGGGAATGCCAAAGCAGTGATCACATTCTTCGGACAAATTTCTTCACATCCTTCTCCTTGATAGTTGCTAGTGGCTCCACCCACTTGGTGAAATAGTCGGTGGCGGCGATGAAAAACTGCGATTGCGGTCTGGCGGAGGCGGTCCAACAATGTCCAATCCCCAAAGCATAAGCGGCCAGGACTTGTGAGAGAGCGGCTCTCGCTTGGTGGATCTGGTGAGCAAATTCGACATTTCTCACATCTGCGAACATATTTCTGTAGCGTCACTTTGCATGCATAGCCACCAATAGCCTGCGAGATTGCTCGGTATGCGGAGATGCCCTGTATGGTGCCATAAATGCCCTCATGAATTTCATAGAGGAAGGCTTCCACCTTAGAGGGGTGGACACACTTCAAATATGGCCCGTGAAAGATTTTTTTTTGTACAAAGGCCGGAAGGTGAGAGCCAAAACCGCTCGATTTTGCTCGGATCTTGTGGGCCTTCTTTTCTTACGGCAAAGTTCGATCTTTCAAAAAGCGATGATGGGGTCCAACGGAGGGTCCCAAGTCGGTCTGAGTACTTCATTGCCTCTACTTCCTCGATGCTTGGCATGTAGAATTCAATCATCAAGGATTGGGAAAGGTTATGCGGCGGGCGAGACCAATTCATCGGTAGTGCTATTTCGCCAGCGGTTGATCTGTTCGACTCTGATCGCAGAGAACTCCTTGATCTCTTCTCGGACCTACGCTTGATACTTGGCCATTCTGTCATCCTTGGCCTCATACTCCCCTGAGACCAGATTGACCTCTAGCTTGGAATCATTGAACACCATAAAATTTGTGACCTTCATTCTCAAAGCGCTTCTTAACCCGTGAGAGAGCCTCATACTCCGCCGTTGTTGGAAGGGAAGCGGCGTAATTGCTTGCTCTATGATGAGTCCATCTGGTGAAGTTAGCACGACTCCTAGCCGGCCCCATGTCATTAGAGCTCGAATCAGCGAAGAGTTTCCACATTTCGCCAATGAACAACTTCCAACAATCGGAGGATTACGTGAACTTCTCAAATCAAAATCCCTGGTCGGTTCAATCTGGTCTCTTTCCTTATCCTGGTTGTTCTCACCTCCCATCCTGCTGTCAACCTTATCTTGACCTGTTGTGTTTTCCTCTCCTTCCTGGAGCGAGCTAACACTTGTTGCCAAAACCATGGGTTGTGCTAAATCGCATCAACCAAATCAACAAGACAAGCGGGTGTGTTCACGGGGCAAATTCATACAAAATCTGCAAGTGCTTGTGCCTTTATCGCGGTCTTGTGATGCGAACTTGATGTCATACTGCCCCAGTTCCACGGCCCACTTTAGGATTCTCCCTGTGAAGTCTGCCTTCTCAAAAAGCACCTTGAGTGGAAATTCGGTCAATACAACTATTGTATGGGCATGGAAATAATGTGATAGCTTTCTTGGCGCCATCATCGGAATAACGCCAACTTCTCTAAGGGAGGTACCTCGTCTCGGTGGGGCGAGTCTTGCTTACATAGAAGATTGGTAGGTCTTGGATGCCTTGCGAACCAACACCGCGCTCAGCGTGTTGAAAACTTGACCAAATCTGAGAACAACTCTTCGCCGGTGAGGAGTGACGAGAATAGGCGCCGTGGAAAGATAGACCTTCAAGTCGACCCGTATGCAGTCGCACTCATCATCGAAGAATTTGGACTTTAAGGTCTTGAAGAAGGGCACTGCGATCGAAAGACGGTGATGAATCTATTGGTAGCGGTACGCCATCCGACAAGATGTTGCCGTCCTTCGTGGAGTTAGGGCGCTCAATTCTTGTATGGCTTTAATTTGCGATGGGTCGGCCTCAATTCCGGTTTGTGACGAAAACCGGGAACTTTCGGTGCCAACTCAAAGGCGCATTTGGGCGTTCGGTAGCTTGTGATGTTTGAGTATGGCGAACATCTCTGCTAGGTCGGCGAGATGTTGAGGCTTCTCTTTACTCTTTACCACCATATCGTCTATGTAGGCTTCCATAGTGCGGCCCAAAAGAGGCGAACATTTTGTCACCATCCATTTGGAAGGTTGCCGGCGTTCTTGATCCGACGGCATGACCTTGTAGCGATATAAGCCTCTGGGGTGGTAAAGATGTTATCTCCTGTCCGGCTTGTACATGGCAATCGATGATAGCGCGATATGCATCAAGCTAAACCTCGATGGCGGCGGTTAAGTCCTGGTAGTCGATTCGAGGAAGCTATCTTTTGGGCATCGCGCGGTTGTGATTTTGTAATCCACGCAGACTTCGCCATTTCCCATTTTCTTGAACCACCCGTATTAGAAATCACGGGGTAGTGCACTTCTTCTATCGCTCGGCTTCCGGCAAGTTCTTTACCTCTTACGCCACCACCTCGGCATGGTGCAAGAGCGGCGTGTCCTTTGAATGACGGCCGTGCATCGGGGAAGACATTCAGCGGTGGCAAATGAAATTTGGGTCGACCGGGCATATCGTAAAGCGTCCGCAAAAGCCTCCAAGTTAGAAACCAAGAAGTTGACATATTCGACCGCTTCGGCATTGGACAATGATGACCCCAAAAGGAAGAACTTAGTTGGATCATTCTCATCAATGCGCACTTCGGATCTTCAGTGATTTTTCCTCGGCATTCCTTCCAACATCTTCAAGGACCTCCTTTCCCTCGGGCCCCTCGATCATCTGGACAAACCCTTTGGTCGCTTTCATGCCATTTACCGAACGAAGCATTGTTTAGCCATTATTTGGTCTCCCCAAACTTCTTCTATTTGCCCATTTGATCTTTGGAAGCGCATGACTTGGTGGAAGGTTGAAGCGACAGCTTGCATGGCGTGCAACCAACCGACCCAAAATCAAGTTGTAAGTCAGCGGAACCTTGAGCACCGAACTCCACTTGCTTCTGACCGACCCGTTTTGACGGTAGAATGATCTTCCCAATTAGCCCTCATTTGTGAATTGAAGCCGACCAAAGGGGCGTTCTTTGGCGCTAAGTCTTTGTCTTCCAACTTCATCTGCTTGAATGCGTCATAATACATGATTTCGACCGAACTTCCAGTCGATTAAGATTCTTCGATTTCAAAGTCTTTGTCGTGAGGTCACCACTAAAGGCATCGTTGCGGCATCTGGATCCTTTCTAGATCTTTAAATCGAAAATGTGAGGATATCTCTCTCTTGGTCTTCCCTTCTTCAGGCCGGTGAGCAGAGCACTTCCTCATGTGCTCGGCCTTTTGATCATCCCCTTAGCTCGCATGAGACTCTGGCGGTTCAATGATGCCATGGATGACATTGATCACTCCTTGTGGGGGGCCTCTAAAGGCCATTCCGTTTGGTTCGGTTTGACGGTTGGCGCGACCTTGACTCCCCATCAATATCTTTGGTCGAGATGTCCCGCCGCCACCTACTCCTTCAGATGTTGTGTGTGCGGCTATCAATCCTCTTCGGTGCCCTCGTTCTTCATGGAAGGTGCGGCGGTACTTGGGGTTAAAGCCACGCAAGACTCCCAATTTGGCCGGCCAGCGGCCAAAGGGCTCTTCTCGGATCTCGCTTAGAATGCGGTAGATGGGGATTTTGAAGACCGTAGTGATCCCTGTTCGTGCCTTCAATTTCCTCTTAGCATCTTCTCTGCCGTGGGTGCATCGGCCGCTTCATGACCTTTGTTTCCATTATTTTGGCGGTCTCTACGACGATCTTTGATCGGTCACTAGGGCAGTTTTCTCCTGCCCGACCGAATGAACCTTCCCCGCTACTCGCCTATCCCCACGAGGGTTATCCTTCACGGTCACCGAGGCGCATCCTCTTCACGCGGATGTGTTCGTTAATCCGCATCAAGGATTCCTAGGTGGCCGGCTGATGCATGGTAAGTGAGTCTCGCAGTCTATGTCCGACTGGGAGACCTCGCTTGTATTGGGTGATGGCCAGATTGGTCGGGCAGTCGAGAATTTCGTTGTAGGTTTCCCAATACTTTGCGTTGTATGCCTTCAGTGAGCTTCCCGGCTCCATCTTGATGCCTAACAGATGGTCTACCTCCTTCGGCGTTCGTGTGTTCGTCTTGAATCTGGTGACGAAGGCTTCCGCCAACTGCTGCCACCCCTCGATACTCCCCTCCGGGAGCCTTTCGAACCATTTCAGGCCCAACTCTCCCAAGCTTGCTGGGAACATGAGACACATCAAGGCGTCGGTCGTTTGGCCGCACCATTCTTTGCCGGTAATGGCTCACGTGCATGTACGGATCAGTCTTGCCGTCATACAGAGTGAACTTTGGCTGGTGGAATCCGGCAGGGAGTGGGGTACTCTCGATCTCTGGTGACAATGGAGTGGCTGAAAGTCTCGCCAGCTCCTTGTCCGCCAGAGCATTGGCTATCACCTTGGGCGCTGGCATCGCCACCTCTTCACTGCAGCGGACTGGAACACTCAATCTCTGGAGCGCCGGCACCCTCTGAGCTCCTCGACGGCGCGCTCTCTCCTCCAACACGTCCCTGAGATCCCTGGAACGGGAAGAGGCCGAGTATCGCGTCGTCGATGACGGGCGCGAGGGGCGATAGGTACTGTCGCGCGTGATAGACCTGTCTTCTCGCTGGTCAGAATCTCCAACCCCATAGTTCCTGGTGATTGAGATTGAATGGGTTCTCCTCTGGCGGCGGCTGCTAGAGCGAGGGGAGGGGGTGCGCTCACTGAGGTTGCCCTCTCCAGCAACATCCTTCCCCCTCACTTGACGCTTCAGGAGCGCCATCTCCGCCGCCATCCTCTGAATGAGGGCTTCTTGATCTCGAGTTTGTGCTCGATCGCTCCTCACGGACTCCCGTGACGGCGGCCCTCGACTCATGAACGATCTGAACTCCTCCCACGCTTGTCGCGCCTCGCGAAGAAGTTTCTAGGCCCGCCATGGTCAGAATTAGGAAGGCCTTCTCCTTCCGGACAAACTCGAGTAGCACCATCGATGACTCGACGGCGGAATCTCTTCATGGTTGGCCATGGAAACGGCTGAAAAAGCTCGAAGAACAAGGGTTGATCAAAGATTTTCCCACAGACGGCGCCAATTGTACGGGGGCGAAATATCCACGTCTCTCCGTACGCCTTGAACGTCGAGCTTCTTCTAACGGCGTCTGTCTCTGCAAAACAAGGACGGTGAGCTGCCCGGCGGTGGTGTGCCGGAAAAACCCTCCGACGCTCAAGTCAGTTCAGTGAGCAAGGAGATGATGATCAGAGAGAGAGAGCTCGTGAGAGAGAATTTTCATACCATAAACGTTCGCCCTCCCTTCTCTATATCTAGGCTGCCTGGCAACTCCGAGATTGTGCGCGCACTACCTCCCTTCCTCGACAGTGGCGGTTTCGCTTCACCACCTTACACGTGTAAAGGTTTTGTCCTCCTCCGACATGCAGAATCGCCTAACGGTATTGAGGCGTTAGGAGCAGACGCCCTCTCCTCCACACCATTGGCCTGTGGCACCCTTAACCGAGGTACCACGACCGCCAAACACTTGTGGAAAATCGCCATCACACAACCGTGCTACATTCCGCGGCTTCACTTGGATCAGCGAGAACTCAACTGCAAAGCGAGCTATCCTAGACCGGTTGATTGCGATTGACCGGTTGCGAGGCATGCCACCTCCAACCGCTTTCATCTCAATCTCGGTCAGTGCAACCGTCATGGTGGGTGGTCGATGGCATGCGACCATGCCGCATCCTCGGTAGTCTTCGATCCTTGTTCGGTTGCATCTCTGTGAACCGCCGACCTAGCGGACCCCGATTCGGCCCCAAGAGGTTGGTTGACTTGGTCACCGGACAAGGTAGATTGCTCGGCCGTCGCTTGCCCAATTAGCTCGGCGTCGCGTAGTCTGTAACGCCGGGCGTTGTCCTTGCTCGGCCGTACTAACAGATGAAAATCTCCCCACTCAGTAAGCATGCTATTCATGGCAGTCACTCACACGCATGCAAGGATGCTAAAGCATAAAACTCACCGAGTACTCCAAGCCAAAACAAAAAAACTCATTAGAAATCCATGCATGATCCTAGATGCACAGAAATGCCTAATGCAACACATGCAAAAATGCAAACTATAGCAGGCTCGGCTATTCTAAACATGGCATATGAAATGCTACAGCTATCAAGTATTCAATTTGGAATCGAAATACAAATGCAGTTTGTATGATGCGCCGAGCCCGGTGCGCACAAAACAGATGAATGATGCAAACATGCTGTGATACTGTATGCTAATTGAAACATGCCCTATATCTAACCATCATAAGCGGGTAAATAAAAGGGAAAAAAGACGTGGGGTTGGAAGACATACATCACACTCACCCACACTTATTATAATTTTGCCCTCGCACAGAGGGTCTGAATAAATAATACAGTCCCAAATAAAAGAATAATACAGTTCAAAATATACAATCCGAATAATACAAATTCCTAATTAATTAACAAATTAACTAAGGAAAACTGTAAACTGGCATACAAGCCAGGGGGCTGCCTTGACTCCGCTCCGGATAATGATATGATGCATTTTTGGGCTGCTTTGTGCGGAGATCCATTGGGATGCCCCAATCAGCCTCTGTTTGCAATGTTTCTCGAAATGCGTGCCAAGTCCCAGAAAGTTGCTGATTCTTCATTTTGCTGCAACAGAGAGCAGGAAAGAGGCATAGCAATGTATTTCACAAATATATGAATGCCTCGATCCTTGTGCCACCAATCACACATATCGATGCATGATGGCCGAGGAGCCGAATTGCACAACTCAATATAGGATGAATGCATATGAATTCTACAACAAAACATAACTCCATCATGTGGGATCCGGAGTGTCGGTGACTTGGGAATTGAGACACATTCCGTTACTCGGAGTACGAAACGTGCCTCGTTTCCCGTGCCCGGGCTAACTCCTATCCCGAACACGATGCAATATGCATGATATGCATGAAATGCAACTAAGATACAACCTTAACATACACAATGCTATGAAAATGAGATGTCTCGAAATGCGTGCACACGGGCACGCAAACGAGGAATTGGCATGCGCAATGCAATGGGACTAAAATGACAAATACAATGCAACATGGACTTACACTAACATGAGTGGACCTCAGCCACACTCACATAGGAGGCCATCAGATAAAAAAGAGATGCCTCGAAATGCGTGCACGCGGGCACGCAAACCGAGAAAATGGCATACGTAATGCAATGAGACTAAAATGACAAATACAATGCAACATGGACTTACACTAACATGAGTGGACCTCAGCCACACTCACATAAGAGGCCGTGAGATGAAAATAAAGTGCCTCGAAATGCGTGCACACAGGTACGCAAACCGAGGCAATGATACTAAAGCATGAAATGGCACTCCAAATGCAAATTGGACTTATACTAACATGAGAGAGCCTCAGCCACACTCACATAAGAGGCCGTCGGATAAAAAAAGAAGTGCCTCGAAATGCGTGCACACGGGCGCACAAACCGAGGCAATGACATAAAGGCATGAAACGGCCTGAAATATGATATGCAAACATGCAAATGAATTTTGGCACTGAAATGTGGGGGAAAACAGCCCCGTAATGAGGCGAAAGTACACCCGATGCATGAAATGGCCCCGAAACACGAATTTCGGCACCCGAAATGGCCTATAGCTATACCAAACATGCACAATATAGACATGTAATGAAAATACAGTAGCAAGGCAGCCCCAAGACAAGCATTTTTCAGTCATAAAAAGGGAAAAACAGCAAGCACACATAGGATTAAGCAAGAATGCAAAAATGGCTCCGCAAGAGGGGTATTGAAGTAAGTGATATATGCAATGCCCAAATGGAAAAATATCCTTCTACAACACTGAATAGGGACTAAAAATATGCACATTTAAAGTAGATGACATCCCCCAAATCAGTATAAAAATATGCTAAAAATGCCATGCAAGATTGAGGCCACAAGAGGATATAACATGAAGTAGGCCAAACATTCATCCAACAAGAAAAGACCCTTAATGAAATATGTCCAGAGGGTCAAAATATGACTCATTCCAGTTCTGATGATGGCCGAAAACAGAGGCTAGATAAGCCTAAAAGAGCATGTAAAAATGAGGGCCAAAGAGGGGTAGAATGGTAGGTACTACATGGAGACCCCAAACAAGATTGATCCCTTCTACAATGTTGTAGAGGGACACAAAATAAGCTTACTCACATTTCATAACAAACCCCAAAACAATTTACATATAGGCCAAACAAATCATGCAAATTTACGGTAAATAGGAGAGATTATGAAGTAAGTGCAAGATAGAGGACCCAAACAGGATTGAGCCCTTCTTCAATGTTGAATAGGGGCTCAAAACAGGCCCACTTACAGTTTTCATTATGCTCGAAAACATATCACTCATAGGCTAGAAATTTCATGCAAAATATTGTCATACAATAGGATATTGAAACAAGTGTGCCATAGAGGGCTCAAATAGGGTTGATCCCTTGAACAAACATGAAGAATAGCTCAAAATAGACATAGTTTCAGTTAAGGTCGGAGCCCAAAACAATAAGAAAATAGGCTAAGGAAATGAGGCAAAAATGAGCTCAAAAGAGGGTGAAGTGGACTTACCCTTGAAGATCAAGACTTTGGTTGCTTCTTGGACCAAATTTGTTGCCTCTTAGCTTTTGGAAATCCTCTCCTTGCTGCTGGAATGGATTAGTAGTGGTGGTGCTTGGTAGTGATGAAGAAATGTGGTTGGAACTTAGGGATTTTGAGAGAAAATGAGAGAGAAATGGAGAGAGATGGATGCAAAAGCCTTAGGGAAATTTGTGTAACCCCATAACATGAGTTGGAGGAGGGTTATAAAGGCAAGGAAAGGGGAGCAAAGGTGGAGGGAAATGACACCAAGTTTCCCTCCCAAAGGCTTTCCCCGGATCAGATATTTTTTTGGAAAAAAACAGCTGTATGGCTGTATAGCACAGATTCCAAGGAGCATGGCTGCCGCCACTTTTCTGTGAGGTGGTCGTGGCTACCCTATATGGCCGACGGCCAAGGGGCAAAATGGTCCAATCGAATTAATGGCCGAGCTTCACATATTGGTGTCCTCCCAGGTCTCCTCTTCACAACCATGTGGTTCAAAATTGGCAACTCTAAAACAGGAGAGAGAATAGGCCACTTTTAGGAGGGGTTCAAAAATGAAAAGTTGAATTACTGGCCGGCCTCTATTTTTTAGGGTCCTCCCGTGTGTGTACAACACAAATATGTGGTTTTGGCTCGAAGAAAATGGCCCTAGGGTGTTCAACATTGGCCCGGAAGTGAGAAAAAAGCCGAGGCGCCGAGGAGCATAACTCAGTTCTTGAGACAATTGCTGGCCTCCCACCCTCCAGTGATCTTCCTGGTGATAAAACAGAGGTACCTGCCAAAAATGAACAAAAACCGATGCAAAACAAATGCTCGGGGGCCAAAACACGTAGTTCGGGGTCCCAAAAACCGGCTGTTAAGCACCGAAAGTGGTGTTTGGCCACGAAGTGGGTATCTAAGACCCCAGTGTCCCTCGAAAGGGAGTAAATGAGATGCATGCCAAAAAACGGAGGAATTGGAGATGGTTGGGTGGTCCCGAACCGAGGCACACGGCCTGACGGCTCCGAAAACCGGGAACCAAGCTCCGAAATGGGCAAAATGGCCTACGGCCACGAAGTGTAGCCCACGGCCACTGAGAGATGGTCTACGGGACTTCTTCCTCCCCTCAGGAAAGAAAACAGAGAAAACCGAGTCCGGTTCGCAAACCAAGGCAAGGCACAGAAGAGAGTTCGAAAGTCCGGAAGCAGGGCGCACGGCCGTAACTCTGAGACTTCTGAACGAGCACAATATGCAACATCACCAAGCGCTCAATCGGTGACGTCTGAGTCTTAAGGTCGGTCAAAAATGGGGTGTCTACAGTTGCCCCTCTTTGACAGAACTCGGAAGTCAAGAAGTGACGGGAGTGAATGTCAAAGCCTAGAGACAACTCATTTTTGACAAGGCCGAAGACTTAGACAATCATGCAAGATGAACAGAGATATGTGCCTGCAGGCAGGGGGGGCAAAATGCAAAGCGACATGCACAGAGCCAAATGATCATGCAAATGCAGCAAGCTGTAATGAGACAAGTATTCGCAAATAGATGCAACAGTTTTAAGCAAGAATGCAAAGCAATAACTACATTTCATGCAGTTAGGAATGCGGAGAATCATTCAATTCTCGTCGCGTCTCACACGGAGAAGATACGATACCTACGCGATTAAATGCAGTCGCACCAAATTTCAAATGAACCGTACATACAATATCGTGCCTGCAAAAGAGAGAAATTCAACAAGAACAATATGCTAACAACATACATTCAATGTGATTCCTGTGGTTCCGAAAGTTTGACACACGCAGTGTCGGCGAGTAAATGCATCGCAATGCGAGAAAGGAACACGCGTGACAACGCACGCTCAAGCTCAGAGGTATGGTACAACAAGAAATCATGCATGACAATGCAAAATGTTCATGAGAATGCAAATTATATGCAAAATGAGCTCGAATCAGGGTGCCCGTTTGTTGCGAAACAACGAGTAAGAAAACGCGCATTTCGGTGAAGGCAACTTGATCGCGGCCTCTGATTCACCTCCCGGAGAGGTTACAACATGTTCAAAAAGGATACACCTTGATTTTGATGAGTAATGATGAGACACATGTCAGAAATTGCAGCTGAAGTCCCGGCGGAGCAATTTCGCGCCAGAAAGTGCACTTTTCTTGAATTTTTTCAGGTCCCGGGAACTCCAATCTTCCTCAAAATTTGCAGAGAGCTAGGGGGGGATGTGGGGAACACCACCGGAGAAGTGGTTGCCCTAGGGGAGGTCACCGGCCAGAAACCAAAAAGCAAATGGCCGGCCAGCTAGAAAAGGTGGCCGGCCGGCCACCTGCACAAAATAAGGGGCAATTTTGTCTTTTGCCTCATTTTCTATATATATCCTCATCCATTCATTCCGAAATCACTTCCACAGCTGCGGAAACTCCTTCCCTTGCTCCCCAAACCATTTTTTCCTTCAGATCTGCACTTTATACGCGCTTTTCGGCCTTGCACGCAAGTTGTTTTTGCGAAATCTTTCAGTTTTAAGCACTTTGAACCGATTAAATTTTGATTTCGGGGCTTCTTTTCTCATTTTCACCACTTGAGGTAAGTTTGTCTCAATATTTGGAAGATTTTCTCGGGAGTTGACTTTTGTTGACTTTTTTATTTCCCGGGAATTGACTTTTGTTGACTTTTTCCAATTTTGGCTCATTTTTGCTCATTTTTGCTCCTTTTGCAGATTTCTTGAAATGACGGGTGATTACCCTCATGGTGGAGGTCCTCCAGGTGCCGGGGGTGATTTTGATATCATGACACCGCTTGAGTCCGCCTTTTATTCTAGAGATACACCCGGTACATATGCTTCATGCCGTTTCGTCGTTTCACTGGTTCAATGATGACACCGGATTTATCTGCGAGAATGAGAGCAAAGACTCTCTCATAATGCACGAGAGGTATTTTACTTTATTTTCTGCATTTTTCGTGCATTTTGTAGCTTTGCCACGCTTGAACACACAGTTTTAGCTTATGACATAGTACTTTGTTTGCATTCTGAACATGTGACTTGAACACTTGAATTGCTGAACACACGGCTCATTGACTGATTGATTGTGAACGCATGGTACACATTAGTTAAGAATTGAACATACGGCTCAGACACTGATTTGTCGAACACGCAGCCCGAATTTGAAGGTGAGCACACCGCACACACTGATTAAGAGTAGAACACACAACCCTAAACTCTGATTTTCTGAACACGCAGTTCAAGTTGATGGTGAACACACAGCCCACACTGATTAAGAGTAGAACACACAGCCCTAAACTTTGATTTTCTGAACACGTAGTTCAAGTTGACGGTGAACACACAGCCCTGAACTTTGATTTTCTGAACACGTAGTTCAAGTTGATGGTGAACACATAGCCCACACTGATTGAGAGTAGAACACACAGCCCTAAACTCTGATTTTCTGAACACGCAGTTCAAGTTGATGGTGAACACACAGCCCACACTGATTGAAAGTAGAACACACAGCTCTAAACTTTGATTTTCTGAACACGCAGTTCAAGTTGATGGTGAACACACAGCCCACACTGATTGAGAGTAGAACACACAGCCCTAAACTCTGATTTTCTGAACACGCAGTTCAAGTTAATGGTGAACACGGCCCTGCGATTAAGAGTAGAACACACACCCCAAACTTTGATTTTGAACACTAGTTCAAGTTGATGGTGAACACACACTGCGATTGAGAGTAGAACCCACAGCTCTAAACTTTGATTTCCTGATCACGCAGTTCAAGTTGATGGTGAACACACAGCCCACACTGATTGAGAGTAGAACACACAGCCCTAAACTTTGATTTTCTGAACATGCAGTCCAAGTTGATGGTGAACACACGCCCCATTGATTGAGAGTAGAACACCTGACTCTAAACTTTGATTTTCTGAACACGCAGTTCAAGTTGATGGTGAACACACAGCCCACACTGATTGAGAGTAGAACACACAGCCCTAAACTCTGATTTTCTGAACACGCAGTTCAAGTTGATGGTGAACACACAGCCCACACTGATTGAGAGTAGAACACACAGCTCTAAACTTTGATTTTCTGAACACGCAGTTCAAGTTGATGGTGAACACACAGCCCACACTGATTGAGAGTAGAACACACAGCCCTAAACTCTGATTTTCTGAACACGCAGTCCAAGTTGATGGTGAACACCTGACCCACATCGATTGAGAGCGAGAACACACTCTAAACTTTGATTTTACGAACACGCGGTTCAAGTTGATGGTGAACACACGGCCTACTCGATTGAGAGTAGAACACACCCTAAACTCGATTTTACGAACACGCGGGTCAAGTTGATGGTGAACACACAGCCCACACTGATTGAGAGTAGAACACACAGCTCTAAACTTTGATTTTCTGAACACGCAGTTCAAGTTGATGGTGAACACACAGCCCTAAACTCTGATTTTCTGAACACGCAGTTCAAGTTGATGGTGAACACACAGCCCACATTGATTGAGAGTAGAACACACAGCCCTAAACTCTGATTTTCTAAACACGCAGTTCAAGTTGATGGTGAACACACAGCCCACACTGATTGAGAGTAGAACACCTGACCCTAAACTCGATTTCTTGAACACGTGACCCAGATTTGAAGTGAACACGCATGACCATCGAGTAAGATTTGAACACGACCCCAAAACATAGATTCTTGAACACGTGACCAGATTTGAAGTGAACACGCAGCCCACTGAGTAAGATTTTAACACGCAGCCCAAAACACAGATTTACTAAACACGTAGCCCAGATTTGAAGTGAACACGCAGCCCACTACTTCGTTTCATTTGCACACAGCTACTTCATTTCATTTGCACACAGCTTGTTACTTGCATACGGCTTTCATTTTATTGTGTACTAAACACATGTATTCATTCTGAATGCAGGTTGGCTCTCGCACCGTGCGAGGATATGGCTCCACTGCTGCGATAGAGTGGTACGCTGAGCTTCCAGAGGCTGTCCGGGATTTGGTCGACTCAATGAGGTTGGAGCATTCTCAGACGGGTTATCACATGCCCCGCCAAGAAGACATTGTTAGCTTTTGGAGAGAGATGGTGGGACACCACCAATTCTTTCCATTTTTCTGCCACCGAGGATATGACCATGACTCCGCTAGACTTTGCCGTACTCACCGGCCTAGACATAGGCGGTTGGCCCATACCTTATGACGAGGATATGGGAGAGTGAGAGGCTGCTTGGGTGCATCTATTAGGGGCTCGCCCACCTGTAGACAGAGCTTCCGGGAGAGTCCAGTACACCTGGTTCTCTTCCCGTTTTCGAAAGCCGGAGATGGAGCCTCAGTCTCCTGAGGAGGTTGAGCAGTACACCCGAGGTTTCCTTATGTTCCTCTTTGGCACCACTCTATTTGCTGATAGAGAGAACACTGTCGGGTTGTATCTTTTGAGTGCCCTAGTGGACCTATCACAGGTCAGTTGGTATGACTGGGGTGGCGCTGGCCTGGCTACCCTCTATTGTTACATGAGTGCAGCTTCTCGCGGGCGGGGAGACTTACTCAGCGGCTATTGGAGAGCCTGGGAGGTACGTTCTGTCCTCTTGATTTACATTTCTGCTCCTCATTACTTGTTCATTGCACACACGGCGCACTTTGCACTCTGTATTCTGCATTTAGCACTTTGTATTCACATTCCGCACTGTTTTTCTCAGCTATGGGTGTACGTATATTTTCCCACATTAGCCCCAGAGATGGAGGTGCCAGGACTCCTTATGACTCCGTTTTCATTGGTGTTCGAGGGCGAGCACCGACCGAGACCTCGAGAGACTCACTTCTACCTGCGACAATATTTTGATCTTCGCGGACGATGAGGTATTTCGAAATTCGGTTCCTTTCATTTTCATCTTTGATCCGCCTGTATATTCACGATTTGATTGATTTATGCAGCTATCCATGATTACGGCGATACTGGCGGTCTTAGGTGATGGTCTCCGACATCAGTATCCCGGAGGATCGGGCAATTCCCAGTATAGGTTCCTGCTCGAAGGACCAGTTGGTAGGGCATGGTTCCTGGGGGAACGCTTTCTGCGTCAGGTGTGGGGGTACGATTCTCAGGACCCTCCTGCTGTACCTCCAGCCACTATGCGGACTACCGATAGACTATCTTCCCAGGAGGTCATTAATGATATGCAGGGCACCGATGCTTTGTTACATCTCATGGAGGGGGACTACGCCACCTATCGTCGTATATATCTGATGCCCCCCTTGACGGGAGTGCGTGCTCCGCCACTGAGGCCTACTGGTGTACCATCTTCGAGTCATGCCCTCACACGGATATCCCTCCTCTAGCAAATTTGGTGCATCTAGGGTAGAGGTAGTTCGATTCCTCCGATCCTCCGACTCTTCATCATCTGGGTGGCGGACATGCCGACCGAGTTGACAAGTTGGCGGTTGGGACTCCTTACAGTGTCTCGCTAGAGCCTCCTCTTCACGACCACAGATATGTCGGGGATCTGATTCACCCGGTATGTTTCTGACTTTGATTTATCACCGACATTACTTGGACATTCATTCCCTCGCTGATAGTTTTGCATTTGTATCTGTAGCCTCTAGTTGAGTACATGGATGAGATACTTGGGATGCTGGCCACATTCGAGGGCATGATCCTACGGAGGGAGGCACAGCTGGCCATTATGGGCGTGCAGGTACTGTTCATCTTTCCTGTATTTAGCATATTTCTGATGACATACTAGTTTTGAACATTCTGCTGTATTGATAGGCTGTGTAGAGCACATCTGACACACACCCCACTCGCATATTGTACTTGCATCTACTTTTCATATTTGAACTGATGTATTTGAACTTTTCACTTTCAGATGCCTCCTGTCTATGCACCGCCGCGGGCCGGGCCACCCGGGCCTTCTCAGAGAGGTCGAGGTACTGGACCTGTTCGAGGTACTGGGCCATCTGGGCCTTTTCGAGGAGCTGGGCCATCCAGGCCTTCTCAGGGAGCTGGGCCATCTAGGCCTGTCTGAGGAGCTCAAGGAGCAGGGTCGTCTCGCAGACGTAGGGCACATGTTATAGAGGCAGAGCCCGATGAGGAGGAGGAGGAGGAGGAGGTCGCAGACCGTGAGTCAGAGACATCTGCTGAGGAGGAGGACTCCGGTCTTGGCTCCGGGAGTGGAGGCGAGGCTGAGGGGGATCCTGAGGATGGCAGCTCCGACCCGGATGGTGATGATGGTGCAGAGGTTGTTCCGCAGAAGAGGATGAGGGGGACTCCTCATTCCCGCTCTCGAGGACATTGATGTTATTTCCTGCTTTATTTTACTTTTTGCTAGTAGTTTGTAGCACTTTGCATATTGTTAGGCAGTTTTATTTCCTGTAAAACTTGTACCTTTATTTTGTTATAAAACATGATGGAATGAAACAGCTTTTGAAAAGGCGTTGTGTTTGAAACTCTTAGCATCGCATCGCATCATTTTGCACAAAAAGGAATTAAATGGGAATGTGCCTTGTGTATTTACCGGGTCAGGTAATGAACCGACGCAACAAATCAAACAACTCGACTCACTAAGAAATAACAGAATCTTAGCAAGTTTACAACTCGATAAGCAAAATACAACAATGTTAATGACTCGATAAACAAGACTTAACAAAATTGCGTAACCAAAGAGTAACAACTCAAAAGACAAAATGCGACAGCTCGACACAATTTACAACTCGATAAACAAAGCAACAACTCGATAAGCAAAATACAACAAAGCGTACTTCGGACGGACAATCTGGATGATGGAGTGTACCCGAAACTGAGAGAAATGGAGGCCTTCGACATCCCCGGTGCATAGAAATGCCTCAAACTTCCTTCCGGAGGGCAAAACAGGACCAATGCATGGCCGGCCACATTTTGCATTTGGGGACTGAAGGGTGGCCGGCCAGCCAGTTTTTGAAACAAGGATGGCCGGCCTGCTAGAATAGATGGCCGGCCGGCCCCCTTTCCTACACCTCCTAGAATTGTGACACGTGTCCCCGAATAGTGTTTTCCCCCCCTATAAAGCTCCAACTTTGGAACTCTTTCATTTCATTATTGTTTTGCACAAAAATGGAGGCATTTCTCGCAAAAAATCTCACATCTTGGATCTCTTCTTTAAATGGCTCGGAAAAGTTGAACTTCCGGGGTTTCGGCCTGAATGCACTATTCACGCTGGGCCGGACTCCATTGCACCTTCCTTTCCTCCACGCCGCAGTGAGATTTTGGAACCCGGCGACGCATGTTTTCAGCTTCGGAGGGCAAGAGGTATGTCCTACTTTCGAAGATTTTCAGGCTTTGATGGAGTCTGAACGCTCAGAAGAGATCTTGCCTCGATCTGCTTTTGGCCATGCCCAAGCTTTAGAGGCGGATGCGGTCTCAACGCGCATGATGCTCGATCTCGATTGGTAATGGCATGTTGGATATCCCGAGCCCGATGCATCGATTCTCGATGTTGACCGCAAAGAACCATCATTGGCAAGGTTTCCGACAACATGCCCTCTGCTTGTGCATGCTATCTCATTTTCTGTTTGTCTCGGGCTCCGGAGGAGCTAGCATCCGTTTGATTGAAGTCGCTCAAGGCTTGAGGGAAGGAAAGAACTGTATGGCTATGACATTGGCCGAGACACTGCTAGGTTTGGATGCCTTTTACCGCCAGGAGACAACCAGGTTTGCGGGGAGTCCACTACTGCTGCAGGTAATGTTTCCCACCCAAGCTCACATATGTATTTGCTCACATCACTCGGCCCTCAGGCTCGATTTTTCTCACAAAACCCTCATCTTACTTTTCTCTCATCGCACGTCTCTCTATTCTTTATTCTCTTATTTTAAATCCCTCCCCAGGTTTGGTTGATGGATAAACTGCAAGTTGTGGACTCTTGCCCTGCTTACTCAGCCCGCGGATACTTCTTTCGACAACGCATGGTCGATGCCCTTGATGAGGGATGGTGGTTTGAATGGATGTGCAATTTGTCAGCTGAACGCATTGCGTGGCGTTGTCCTTGGCTTAACCTTCTGGCGATGAGCTACAGCATGTTCCAAGATACGGGGGTCCGGTTGATCGGCTTGACTCACTGCGTATTCTACTTCCCATTACGTATTCTGCGCCAGTTTGGTCATGATCAGACTTGCCCTCCGGAGGGGATTGAGTATCCGATCACTTTCCCGGTCCGAGGTGCACACCTAGCTCGGCAGGCCGCAGTATGGGGAAATAGAGAGCTCCTGGCCCCTGCTCCCACTTTTAGTTGCACTTTATCTGACGAGTGCTGGGATTGGCTCAACGAAAAGGCACAGATTGGGCCTAGGTTGGCATCAGAGGCTTCAACCAGCTCTAGTAGCGAGGACACTGACTTGACTATGCCGGATTTATTGCTTTATTAGTACTTTCAAGTTTTCGTTATGAGTGTAATAAAAGCAACTTCAATTGTATGCAAGAGCAAGAGAACTCGCTTTTGAAATCAATGAAATTGAAGATTGTAGTCGAAAATTCTCGCTTTTGGTCCAAAATGGTCTTAGTTGTAAAAAGATTAATTTGAACAAAGTCAACTTTTATTAAAACTTTTCAAAACTATTTTCGATATGGATCAGAACTGGACATGCCTGAGATCTGTCACTGAGATGCACAACCCCGGATCCTAGCAACTGGAAAGTTGCCCCTAGTTTGAAAAGTGCCTCAGCGATTCATAGCAACAAAAAGTTGCCCCTAGTCTAGATGGTGCCACAACACTTCATTGCAACGGAAAGTTGCCCCTAGTCTGACTAACACTGTACCGGAGATCACGATAAATGCTGATGAATAGAGATGACTGAGATGATCAAATGGACAAAGTTGGTCGGGGAAAAGATTGGGGCTGAACTTTAGGATGAAGCTGCCTACGTATCCCATAGATAGGAATCAAGCCTTACGTAGTTCAGGCTTGGGTTCGCTCGGGTATTTTTTACTCTCTTTTTGCGCTCTAACTTTTGCCAAGGCCGCCCTTTGCGGGTTTTCAACCTTGCGAGCTCAGTTTTTATAATTTCAAATTTTCTAGGCTCTGAATTTTGCCTAGGTCGCCCTTTCGGGTTTTCGGCCTAGCGAGCCTCTCAGAGGTAGTATTTCTTCAACTTGTCCATGTTGATCGGTTGGGAAAACTCCAAGCCATCTAGATCCATCAGAACCACAGCTCCACCAGACCAGATTGACTTGATAATGTAGGGACCAGTCCAATTGGGTCTGAACTTGCCCCTCGGGTCGTGGATGGGGGCTCAGTTGTCTTTGAGTACCAAATCTCCTTCTTTCAAATTCCTGGACTTAACCTTCTTGTTAAAAGCCCGGGCGATTCTACGTTGATAACCTTGGACGTGGTACAATGCTTTCAACCTTCTCTCATCGAAAAGCATGAGTTTCTCAAATCTACTCTGCTGCCAATCCGCTTCGGCTATCTGGCACTCGGCTAATACTCGTAATGACGGGACCTCAATCTCAATAGGCAGAACGGCTTCCATCTCATAAACCAATGAGTACGGAGTCGCTCCAGTAGAAGTTCTGATTGAAGTCCGGTAGCCCCACAGAGCGAATGGCAGCTTATCTGGCCAGTCCCGATAGGTTTCCACCATCTTTTGTAGTATGCGCTTGATATTCTTGTTGGCGGCCTCAACTGCTCCATTAGTTTGCGGCCGGTAAGTAGATGACTTATGAAAAGCCACATTGTATTTCTCCAACAAATCAATCACCTCTTTCTTGAAGTGGGAACCATTGTCTGAAACGATTTCATTTGGGACCCCGTAGCGACAGATGATGTTGTTCCTGATGAATTTTGCAACATGCGAAGCCTTCAACACCGCATAAGATTGGGCCTCGACCCACTTTGTGAAATAATCTATCGCTACTAAGATGAACTCATGCCCATTCGACCCCTTTGGCGTGACAGCTCCGATTACATCAATTCCCCAGACAGAAAACGGCCATGGCGAAGTCATGTTGTACAGCTTTGACAGTGGGATATTCATGCGATTTGCATGAATTTGACACTTGTGACATCGCCGGACGAAACCGATACAATCCTCCTCCATGGTGGACCAGTAATAACCTTGTCTAAGGATCTTCCGTGCCAACATTACCCCATTCATGTGTGCACCACATTCTCCCCCGTGGATGGCTTCCATCAGACACTTTGACTCTTCGGCATCAACGCACAGTTTATGCATTCCCAGATGACCCCGTTTATACAGTTTACCTCCGCAGATGATGAACTGGACTGCCATTCTCCTGATTGCCCTTTTGTCTTTAGCATTTACCCCCGGCGGGTATGCTTCTTTCTCCAAGAAGTTCCAGATGTCGTAATACCAGGGGTGTTCGTCCTGAACTTCATCTATGGCTGCGATCGACTCATAGGCAGGTGCAAATTTCTGGTCGATGATGACTGGACGCATTCGGACTCCACACGGGATGTCTATCATAGAAGATAGAGTTGCTAAAGAATCTGCGAACTTGTTGTTCTCCCTTAGTAGATGAGTAAAACTTAGCTTCTCAAACCGAGGAATCAACAAATCCAAGGTTTGGTGATACAACATCATCTTTTCCTCTTTCACTTTCCAGTCTCCTTTAGCTTGAGACACAACAAGGTTCGAATCCCCGATGACGTCCAGTTGTCTTGCCCCTAGTTCGAGGGATGCTTCTAGACCAGCGATACACGCCTCATATTCTGCTTCATTGTTCGAGACTTTGAACTGGAGTTTGAAGGTGAGAGGGATACGGGAATCATCGGGTGCTATCAGCAACACTCCTATCCCATACCCATGTTGATTTGACGCTCCGTCAAAGTACATCGTCCAAGTTTCATCGTCGATATGCAGAATTGATTCATTCGGGAACAGGTACTCAACTGCTTCATCCCCCTCAACCGGGTGGTCGGCAAGGAACTCAGACGTCCCCGAACGCATCCCGGAAAGGGATGCAGTCCCCGCGTCGTTCGATATTGGGTCACTACAGTTCGAAAGACTCAAATGTCACGGTTCTCAATCTTGAACCGAAGAGTCCAAATCTGGAAAATCGTTTTGAAAACAGATTTTTTTGAAAGAAGTGCCAAACATGGACTGCTTCGCCAGATACAGAGTCGCCACCTAAATATTTTAAAATGGGAAATTTAGGAAACCCTAACTCGGTGCCAAAGGCCACGTGTCCGTCATCACCAAAGTTGCCTCGGCTCGGGAACTTGGGTACGATTGGGGAAGGTCACTTCGTGAGCACTTTCGCCTTGGCCAAAGACCGGCCTCTACTAACTATGATATCTGATTTTGAAAACATTGTGAGTTCTTATTCCGGTTATTAGCCTAGGTTACTACGTGATGCGCACAACATACAAGTATAGACTGAATCGCCTGAATTGGAACAAGACACTTCATGCTTGTTTGTTTGAAAATGGTTTGATGATGCTACCCGCAGGTAGGCTAAGACGTAGATTTGCCACCCTCGGGTGGGCTTAAGAAAATATGATTTTGCCACTATCTAGTGGGCTTAAAACAAGCATTTGATGAATTGTCCCAATTCAAATAACCCAACCTTCACCCACAGGCATTCAAGGCAATTATATCACATAAGCAGTTAGCCTCATGGTAAGCATGCTATTCATGGCAGTCACTCACACGCATGCAAGGATGCTAAAGCATAAAACTCACCGAGTACTCCAAGCCAAAACAAAAAAACTCATTAGAAATCCATGCATGATCCTAGATGCACAGAAATGCCTAATGCAACACATGCAAAAATGCAAACTATAGCAGGCTCGGCTATTCTAAACATGGCATATGAAATGCTACAGCTATCAAGTATTCAATTTGGAATCGAAATACAAATGCAGTTTGTATGATCGCGTACAAAACAGATGAATGATGCAAACATGCTGTGATACTGTATGCTAATTGAAACATGCCCTATATCTAACCATCATAAGCGGGTAAATAAAAAGGAAGAAAGACGTGGGGTTGGAAGACATACATCACACTCACCCACACTTATTACAATTTTGTCCTCGCACAGAGGGTTCAAATAAATAATACAGTCCCAAATAAAATAATAATACAGTCCAAAATATACAGTCTGAATAATACAAATTCCTAATTAATTAACAAATTAACTAAGGAAAATCAGAATCGCATACAAGCCAAGGTCGCCTTGACTCGCTCAGGATAATGATATGATGCATGTTTGGGTCATGCAAGTGAGATCCATTAGGATGCCCCAATCAGCCTCTGTTTGCAATGTTTCTCGAAATGCATGCCAAGTCCCGAAAAGTTGTTGATTCTTCATTTTGCTGCAACAGAGAGCAGGAAAGGGGCATAGCAATGTATTTCACAAATATATACATGCCTCGATCCTCGTGCCACCAATCACACATATCGATGCATGATGGCCGAGGAGCCGAATTGCACAACCCAATATAGGATGAATGCATATGAATTCTACAACAAAACATAACTCCATCATGTGGGATCCGGAGTGTCGGTGACTTGGGAATTGAGACACATTCCGTTACTCGGAGTACGAAACGTGCCTCGTTTCCCGTGCCCGGGCTAACTCCTATCCCGAACACGATGCAATATACATGATATGCATGAAATGCAACTAAGATACAACCCTAACATACACAATGCTATGAAAATGAGATGTCTCGAAATGCGTGCACACGGGCACGCAAACCGAGGAAGTGGCATACGCAATGCAATGGGACTAAAATGACAAATACAATGCAACATGGACTTACACTAACATGAGTGGACCTCAGCCACACTCACATAGGAGGCCATCAGATAAAAAAGAGATGCCTCGAAATGCGTGCACGCGGGCACGCAAACCGAGAAAATGGCATACGCAATGCAATGAGACTAAAATGACAAATACAATGCAACATGGACTTACACTAACATGAGTGGACCTCAGCCACACTCACATAAGAGGCCGTGAGATGAAAATGAAGTGCCTCGGTTTGCGTGTACACAGGTACGCAAACCGAGGCAATGATACTAAAGCATAAAATGGCACTCCAAATGCAAATTGGACTTATACTAACATGAGAGAGCCTCAGCCACACTCACATAAGAGGCCATCGGATAAAAAAAGAAGTGCCTCGAAATGCGTGCACACGGGCGCGCAAATCGAGGCAATGACATAAAGGCATGAAACGGCTTGAAATATGATATGCAAACATGAAAATGAATTTTGGCACTGAAATGTGGGGGAAAACAGCCCCGTAATGAGGCGAAAGTACACCCGATGCATGAAATGGCCCCGAAACACGAATTTAGGCACCCGAAATGGCCTATAGCTATACCAAACATGCACAATATAGACATGGAATGAAAATACAGTAGCAAGGCAGCCCCAAGAAAAGAATTTTTCAGTCATAAAAAGGGCTAAACAGCAAGCACACATAGGATTAAGCAAGAATGCAAAAATGGCTCCGCAAGAGGGGTATTGAAGTAAGTGATATATAAAATGCCCAAATGGAAAAATACCCTTCTACAACACTGAAGAGGGACTAAAAATATGCACATTTACAGTAGATTACATCCCCCAAATCAGTATGAAAATATGCTAAAAATGCCATGCAAGATTGAGGCCACAAGAGGATATAACATGAAGTAGGCCAAACATTCATCCAACAAGAAAAGACCCTTAATGAAATATGTCCAGAGGGTCAAAATATGACTCATTCCAGTTCTGATGATGGCCGAAAACAGAGGCTAGATAAGCCTAAAAGAGCATGTGAAAATGAGGGCCAAAGAGGGGTAGAATGGTAGGTACTACATGGAGACCCCAAACAAGATTGATCCCTTCTACAATGTTTTAGAGGGACACAAAATAAGCTTACTCACATTTCATAACAAACTCCAAAACAATTTACGGGAAATTCTATTTACATACACTACTTCTTCTCTTTCCACATCTTTTCTCAATACACACATTAAATAAATTTAAATTATCAACTTTCACTTAATACACATCCTACCATACCAAAAATACCCTTACCATCATCATCCTCCAAACCCTAATCCTAACAAGCCACCATTGTTGTTGCCGGCGGTAGCGACACCTCTTTCCCTCCCTTTCACTTCTCTGCTGATGGCTCTGTTTGGAGCTACGGTTCTGAAGTACTTCTACTAGTTTGCCATCTTTTAGTTGCTGTGTATGTGTAGTAGTTATGCAATTGAGAGATATTCTTTTGGGGTTTTGGAAGTATTGTTTGGGCTTGTTCAGACAGTTGCGAGATATTGATGAATTATTTATTGAATTAGCTTTGTAATATTAATGTACTAGTAAAATAAAAAACTTGGGTTTTTTCTTCGCAATTAAATTTCTGTTCATAATTATACTGGGTGCTTATAAATTACCCTATAGCAAAGTCAATGAAGATGGGGATAATGTCTCAAACGCTTAAAAGCAACTCCAATGGCCGAGCTACAAGATTTTTCATTTAAAAAGGGATATTTTGGTAATTTAATTTTAAGATAAAAATGTAATACAAAAAAATCATTAAGTGTGTGGAAAGAGAGAAAGCAGTGTGTGGAAATAGAATTACTCACAATTTACATATAGGCCAAACAAATCATGCAAATTTACGGTAAATAGGAGAGATTATGAAGTAAGTGCAAGATAGAGGATCCAAACAGGATTGAGCCCTTCTTCAATGTTGAAGAGGGGCTCAAAAAAGGCCCACTTACAGTTTACATTATGCTCGAAAACAGATCACTCATAGGCTAGAAATTTCATGCAAAATATTGTCATATAAGAGGATATTGAAACAAGTGTGCCATAGAGGGCTCAAACAGGGTTGAGCCCTTGAACAAACATGAAGAATAGCTCAAAATAGACCTAGTTTCAGTTAAGGTCGGAGCCCAAAACAATAAGAAAATAGGCTAAGGAAATGAGGCAAAAATGAGCTCAAAAGAGGGTGAAGTGGACTTACCCTTGAAGATCAAGACTTTGGTTGCTTCTTGGACCAAATATGTTGCCTCTTAGCTGCTGGAAAGCCTCTCCTTGCTGCTGGAATGGAGTAGTAGTGGTGGTGCATGGTAGTGATGAAGAAATGTGGTTGGAACTTAGGGATTTTGAGAGAAAATGAGAGAGAAATGGAAAGAGATGGATGCAAAAGCCTTAGGGAAATTTGTGTAACCCCATAACATGAGTTGGAGGAGGGTTATAAAGGCAAGGAAAGGGGAGCAAAGGTGGAGGGAAATGACACCAAGTTTCCCTCCCAAAGGCTTTCCCCGGATCAGATATTTTTTTGGAAAAAACAATTTGATGGTCAGATAGCATGATTCCAAGGAGCATGGCCTACCCGCCACTTTTATCGCAGTGGTCGGCCACTCCCCTATGGCCGGCTGGCCAAGGGGCAAAATGGTCCAATCGAATTAATGGCCGAGCTTCACATATTGGTGTCCTCCCAGGTCTCCTCTTCACAACCATGTGGTTCAAAATTGGCAACTCTAAAACAGGAGAGAGAATAGGCCACTTTTAGGAGGGGTTCAAAAATGAAAAGTTGAATTACTGGCCGGCCTCTATTTTTTAGGGTCCTCCCGTGTGTGTACAACACAAATATGTGGTTTTGGCTCGAAGAAAATGGCCCTAGGGTGTTCAACATTGGCCCGGAAGTGAGAAAAACGGGCGTCGGAGGGCGCCAGAGGAGCATAACTGGTTGCTGAGACAATTGCTGGCCTCCCACCCTCCAGTGATCTTCCTGGTGATAAAACAGAGGTACCTTCCAAAAATGAACAAAAACCGATGCAAAACAAATGCTCGGAGGCCAAAACACGCATTGTGGTCCCAAAACCTACCGCATAAGCGAAGTGGTGCTTGGCCACAATATGGGTAGCTAAGACCCCAGTGACCCTCGAAAGGGAGTAAATGAGATGCATGCCAAAAACGGAGGAATCAGAGATGGTTGGGTGGTCCCGAACCGAGCTACACACGGCCCGACGGCTCAAACCGGAACCGACTCGAATGGCAAAATGGCCTACGGCCACGAAGTGTAGCCCACGGCCACTGAGAGATGGTCTACGGGACCTCTCCCTCCCCTCAGGAAAGAAAACAGAGAAAATCGAGTCCGATTCGTAAACCGAGGCAAGGCACAGAAGAGAGTTCGGAAGTCCGGAAGCAGGGCGCACCGCCGCGACTCTGAGACTTCTGAACGAGCACAATATGCAACATCACCAAGCGCTCAATCGGTGACGTCTGAGTCTTAAGGTCGGTCAAAAATGGAGTGTCTACTGCTGGTTGCACGCCATGCAAGCAGTTGCTTCGACTTTCCACCAAGTCATGCGCTTTCCAGCACCAAGCGGGCAAATAAAGGAAGTTTGGGGAGACCAAGTGATGGCCAAACAATGCTTCGTTGCGGTAAATGGCAGCCGAGCAGCCAAAGGGTTTGTCCAGATGATCGAGGGGCCCGAGGGAAAGAAGTCCTCGAAGACGTGGGAAGAAAGGCTGAGGAAAAATCGGTTGAAGATTTGGTGGAAGTGCGCATTGACGAAGACGATCCAACTAAATTTTTCCTCTTGGGATCATCTTTGTCTAGCGCCGAGCGGACGGATTATATCAACTTCTTGGTTTCCAATTTGGAGGCCTTTGCCTGGACGCCTTACGATATGCCTGGCATCGACCCGAGCTTCATCTGTCATCAGTTGAATTTATTCCCCAACGCGCGCCCAGTCATTCAAAAGACGCGCCGTTCAGCCTTGCACCATGCTGAAGTAGTGGCAGAAGAAGTGAAGAACTTGTTGGAAGCCGGGGCCATAGAAGAAGTGCAATACCCTCGGTGGATATCTAACACGGTGGTTGTTCCTAAGAAAAATGATAAGTGGCGAGTCTGCGTTGACTACAAGACCGTCAACCGGGCTTGCCCTAAGGATAGCTTTCCCTTCCCGCGGATTGACCAGCTGGTGGATTTAACCGCTGGCCATCAGAGGTTTAGTTTCTTGGATACATATCGCGGCTACCACCAGATAGCCATGTATAAACCGGACAGAGAGATCACATCGTTCACCACCCCCAAAGGATTATATTGCTACAAAGTCATGCCGTTCGGACTGAAGAACGCCGGGGCAACCTTTTAGCGGATGGTGACAAAAATGTTCGCTCCCCTCTTGGGCCGAACAATGGAGGCCTACATCGACAATATGGTGGTAAAGAGTAAGGAGAAGTCTCAACACCTCACCGACCTAACAGAAATGTTTACCATACTTAAACATCACAAGCTTCGTCTGAACGCCTCCAAATGCGCCTTCGAAGTTGGCACTGGAAAGTTTTTGGGTTTTCTGGTTACAAACTGAGGGATTGAAGCTGACCCATCTCAAATCAAGGTGATACAAGAAATGGAGCGCCCAAACTCCACGAAGGATGTGCAACATCTTGCCGAGATGGCAGCCGCACTGAATAGATTTATCAGCCAGTCTTCGGATCATTGCAGGCCCTTTTTTAAGACCTTGAAGGCTAAGTTCTTTTAGGATGACGAGTGTGACCACGCACTGGCGGATCTAAAGGCGTACCTCTCTTCAACCCCTATTTTGGTAACACCTCAACCGGGCGAAGAGTTATACCTCTACTTGGCGGTCTCTTAACATGCAGTGAGCGCCGTCCTGGTCCGCGCAGAAGGTGTCCAACACTTGCCCATCTTTTATGTGAGCAAGACTTTACTCCCGGTCGAGACAAGGTACCTCCCTTTGGAAAAATTGGCGCTGGCCCTAATGATGGCATCAAGGAAGCTGGCACACTATTTTCATGCCCATACAATAGTTGTGCTAACCGAGTTCCCACTAAAGGTGCTATTTGAAAAGGCCGACTTCACTGGGAGGATTCTGAAATGGGCCGTCGAATTGGGCCAGTACAACATCAAGTTCCGCCTGCGCACCGCAATCAAGGCTCAGGCTCTTGCAGACTTCGTGGCGGAATTTGCCCCTGGGACGCATCCAGTTCGCCCGATTGATTTGGTTAGTGCGGATTTAGCACAACCCATGGTTCTGGCAACGGAGACATATGTTGGCTCGCAAGTGGGAGAAGGGCAAAGCTCGACTGAACTAGCAAAATCCGACGACTTGCTGGAAGATGAGCCGACCAGAGACTTGGAATTGAGAAGCTCCCAAAACCCGTCTGATTGCTGGAAGCTGTTCATCGGCGAGATGTGGAAGCTCTTCGTCGATGGGGCGTCTAACAGGCATGGGGCCGGGCTGGGAATTGTGCTGACCTCACCAGATGGGCTGATTATTGAGCAAGCAATCACGCTCGGCTTCTCGGCGTCCAACAACGAGGCAGAGTATGAAGCCCTCCTCGCCGGTCTGAGAAGCGCATTGAGAATGAAAGCCACCGCCCTTATGGTCTTCAGCGACTCCAAGCTGGTAGTCAATCAGGTCTCAGGGGAGTATGAGGCAAGGGATGAAAGAATGGCCAAGTATCAAGCATTGGTGCAAGAAGAGATCAAGAAATTCTCTGCGATAAGAGTGGAATAGATCAACCGCGAAGAAAACAACTCGGCTGACGAATTGGTTGGGCTCGCCTCTACCCAGACAGCTTTTCTTAACCCCTTGATGATAGAGTTTTTACCTCGGCCAAGCATTGAGGAACCCGAAGCGACCGAGGTACTCTGCACCGACTTGGGTCCTTCCTGGATGGATCTCATCATCGCCTTCTTGAAAGATAGAGTTCTACCAGAAGAAAAGAAGGCAGCCCACAAAATCCGAGCAAAATCAGAGCGGTTTTGGCTCTCCCCATCCGGAGCCTTATATAAGAAGTCCTTCACCGGGCCGTATTTGAAGTGTGTCCACCCCACCCAAAGTGGAGGCTTTTCTTTACGAAATACATGAGGGCATCTGTGGAAGCCATACTGGAGGCAGGTCCTTGGCGCATCGAGCAATTTCAAGGTTATCGTGGTGCATGCAAAGCGACGCACAGAAATATGTTCGCAGGTATGAGAAGTATCAGAAGTTCACTCACTAGATCCACCAGCCGGCTAGAGATTTGCTCCCACTCACAAGTCCTTGGCCGTTCGCGCTTTGGGGATTGGATATTGTTGGGCCACTCCCAGCAGCGCCAGGCAATCGCAAGTTCTTCATCGCCGCCACCGACTACTTCACCAAGTGGGTGGAGGCCGAGCCACTGGTGACCATAAAGGAAAAAGATGTGAAGAAGTTTGTTTGGCAAAACGTAATCACTCGCTTCGGTATACCCAGGGCCCTTGTTTCAGATAACGGCACTCAATTTGATGGGAAGCTCTTTCGCGGATTTTGCAAAGAGTTGAAAATCGAGTTCTACAATTCGACGCCGGCCTATCCTCAGTCTAACGGTCAAGCAGAGGCCTCAAACAAGACCATCTTGGATGGGCTAAAGAAGCGGCTTGAGAAAGCCAAGGAGAAATGGGCTGAGGAACTCCCCAACGTGCTCTGGGCATACCGCACTACCCCAAGAAGGTCGACCGGGGAAACACCATTAGCTTTGGCCTACGGCATGGAGGCAGTCATCCCGTTGGAAATTGACATGCCAACCATCCGCTCTGAAAGTTTCCAACCCGATCTGAACAATGGAGCCGCGGCATTGGAATTAGACCTTGCCGAGGAAAGAAGGGAACGAGCACTAATCCACATCGCAGCTTATCAACAAAAACTTTCCAAGAAATACAACAAGGCGGTGCACCCCAGGCTATTCAAGGTTGGAGACTGGGTTTTGAGAAAGGTGCTTGGCAACACGGTGGTCCCCGGCGAAGGAAAACTCGATGCTAATTGGGAAGGACCATACAAGGTGGTTGGTTTAGCTGGCAAAAGGGCATACCATCTGGAAGATTTTGATGGCAAGGCTGTCCCTAGACCATGGAATGCAGCCAACCTTAAGGTTTTTTACTTTTGAGTTGTAATTTGCTTATGTTGTTTAAGCTTTTCCAGGCCCTTAGCCTTTTGGCACTGGATATAAAAGATAGCAATGCTTTTGTAATGAAAAATAGCGCTTCTATTGTTTGATATTACATCTTTTGGCTTAGCAAGACAATTAGGGATACTAGGCGCAAGAAGACCGACCTGAATAAGGTCGGACTGACAGCAAACCGCACAAACAGTTGGAGTATGGACTAATTCACATTAGGACCGAGCTAGTTTTGCTCGCCCTGTTGAAATGTTGGCATCATGACCAACCTAACTAAACATTGGTGTTTTGTCCAATGTATGGACCGAGCTGATTTTGCTCAGCCCAGTCGGCGTATTGGTGTCTTGTCCAATATGTAGAACGAGCGGATTTAGCTCGGCAAACCTTCTCAGTGTTGGTGTTTTGTCCAACGGATATGTGGCCGAGCTGACTTTGCTCGGCTGAAAAGAAATGTTGGCGGTTCGCCCAACTTAATAGGCGAGCTGATTTTGCTCGGACACATCAAGGTGTTGAAATCTCATGAAGTGCAAATTAATCGGGGCCGAGCTGATTTTGCTCGGCCAAGTTCAGATGTCATTTCATTTGGAGGTACAAGGAGCCGAATTGCTAGTTTAGATCAGAGTGGGTGTGAGCTGATATTAGCTCGGCAAATTGTGCGGTTTAGCCAACCTGGCAGTTGCGATTTATCAGTGTTTGAACCAGGAACTTCATGCATATGAAAACCGAACAGAAATAGGCAATGTGCGAGCAAAAAGTTGGAAGTTTCATTGATGAAAGAAAATTTAGTACAAAACCTCCGTCTGCTCGGTGGTCAAGTTTGTCTGCTCGGCCAGGTTCTCTTCGGCTTCATTGTCAGTGCCTTCCACCGCGACAACCTCCCGATCAATGACTTCGTCTTCGGCGTCTTGAGATGCTGGAGCTGAAGTTTGCTCGGCCTGCTGCGCGGCGGCGGCTTCTTCCTCGACCTCCCTCCTTGCCTCTGCAATGAGCCGGTTTTGGGTAGCATTGGCATAGGCCTACATATAGACCGGGATATATGCTGCAGGGGGGTTCACGAACATTTCGGCATCTTGACCAAGGCTAACTTTTTCCACGGCATCTTTCCAACCGCACTGGAAAAAGATGTCCTTGGTCGCTTGGACCTGCCGCTCGTAAGTTTTCTCCCCCTGAGCGTATCCCCGGTCCTCGGCGTCATCCACAGCTTTATCCCTTTCTTCTTTGTGGGCGTCGCGCAGTTTGCGCAGCTCAGCGAGGTACCGGGCTTTGGTTGACTTCACAAAGACGCCGCCAGCCTTACCGCTCACAACTTTTCGCCTATTCATCCCGCCCGCGCGATAGCATCTCGCATGCTTCAACTTTGATATCTCGGCCTTTTGGGCCTCGTTTTCGGCAATGGCCTCATGAAGACTCTGCCGCACTTTGATCATGCGGTCGTGGGCAAAGTAGTTCTTCTGCGCGGCCTGCAAACAAATGACAGATCATTAGCATTTAGAAACCGAGAAAAAACCGAGCAGACAGTTCAAAAAATATAAAAGAACTTACCAGCACGATGGATTTGGCCGCCGAGTGGAGGACCTTCAGGTCCGACAGCTCGTCATGCCTCTTCATGTCGGCTAGAAGGATTAGCCCCTTGGTCATGTTGAAGCCAAGGGAATAATCCTTATCAGCATAGACTGAATCCTCGGCAGAAACTGGTCGGCCTTGGTATTTGAACTCGGGCGCCCAGACCGGGGAGGTGGCTGGGCCCTTGCCCTTGGATTTGCGGGCTAGCGGTTGCTCGGTCTGGTCCCCCAGTTCGGTTGAAGCAACCTCGGTTGAATCTTCATCAACGAGGTTTTGCCCAGTCATCTCCTTCCTCGGCCTCTTCTTGGATCGGCCGGCCGGTTGTTCGGTGGCGAGAGCAAGCACCGCGCATTCTATTTGCACGGCTGGGGTGGAGGATGTTCTCCTACGCCTCGAGGTTGGGACTTTTCCTCCAAAGGATCATGGACTTGATAGCCCTGATCTTCGCCATTTCTTGCTCGGCGATGAGGGGAACAAGTCTGATCAGCGGTAGGTTTGGATCCGGTTCAGAGGAGGGTGCGTGAAGGAAGTCGGTCACGCGGCTTTTGTGCGGTGCTTGGTAATGGTAGGTTTGTTCGAAGCCGAGCAGCTTCGAAGCTTCTCTCTCCTCGGCTGGGTGACGCAGCAGAGCTCGGATTGCTTCTGGGTCAGCCTGATGGTAGTCTGCTGCCAAATGTCTATCTGCAAGAGGAAGACAAGTGTTAGACCGGCAAAAGATGACAAAAATGAAATACAGAAAGAAGATAGTGCGGTCAGCCGGGCTACTTACCAGCACTGCCAAAATCTTTCCTAATGTACCAGCCCGGTATGGGCGCCTCGGTGTCCTCGTAATTACCGGACACCCAGAGGAAGTCGTCGTCGTTGGTTTCTTTGTCTGGGTTGCCTTCAATGAGCTTTGCTCGGCCCTTCTTGACTTTGAGGTACCAGCAAAGCCCGCTTTTATTTCTACTAAGGCTATATTGATGGAAAATTTCGGCCAGACCGAGATGGAGACCGAGCCTCCGGTTCAGCTCGGCGACCCCGTTTATTATTTTGTATGTGTTATTTGAGACTTGGCTCGGGCACAGCCTTGTCTGCCTCAAAAATTCGCAGAGCAAGGGCTGGATCGGGAAGCGGACACCTCTCTCTACTATTGACACGACCGTGAAGGGGCACCGGTCTAAATCTCCCCAAGGGGTGTCTCCCTTTTTGGCGAGCTCTAGGATGACGTCATCAGGAACTTTGTACTCCTTTCGAAACTCTGCCATCGCGCCGGGCGAGCTAACCATGAACCAGTACTTCCCCATTATCTCGGTTTTATTTGGTTTGGTGTGTAACTCGGTCAAAAATGTTGGCGTGTTTGCTCGATCTTTGAGCTCCACCAATTATAATGCTGGACTGGCTTGGTCAGTCCTATTTGTTTTGCATGTTACAAAAATAATAAGGCCAAGGGTTAGCACAGCTTAGATTGTGCGGCTCCTATTAGAAATAGCTCAGCGAAGGATTTGGTGTTTTGACCGGTAAGTCTCAGCTCGGTTCAACTACATGTGTGCCTAGGCCCCCTAGTTCGGTTATAGCTCGGTTAAGATCCATTGAAGGATCTAGCTGATCCTTCAGTTCGGTCAAGGTTCCGGGCGGAGGATTGATGGTTTTAGTTCGGTTCACTCTACTCACCGATCTATTGTGGTATTGAGCCCGGTCGCAGCCTCTACGAGAAGCCACAAACAGTTTTTTTTGCTCGGTTGAAGCTCTGACTACAGATCTAAATGAGCATTTAGCTCGGTTTTGCGCAGTGTTCATCCTATTCATCTAGTTCATCCTATGTTCAAGACGTTCATTCAAGCTACTAGGAAATAGGGGCACGAAAGGGGCCCCCTCCCCCCCACTCTATTGGTTCTCATTTGCCCTAGGGTGTGTACCAGTTCTAAGCGATGAAAGGGACACGAAGAACACAGTGGTACTAAAATGAAGAGCAGGATCGAAGAACTGGAAAAACGGAAACAGAAAACAGTAGGGGTAGAGGACTTACCAAAAACGAGCGTGAGGAGAGTTGGGCCTCGAGAGCTTGATTGCAACCTCGAGAGCTCGTTTACAGCCTTCCAAAGGAACGAAAATGAAGGGTCAATCACAGAGATGGTGGTGGCAGTAATCTTGGAGGTTCGAAGGCTTGAAAGGCTTAGGGTTTGTTTGGAAGAGAGAATGGGCAGTGAAGGGTTTAGACCCTTCGTATGGGGTTTAATGATAGGGGGAAAAAACCAAACGACGCAGCCGTTTGAAATCCAGAGCATGCAGAATAGCTGGATGCACGACCCAATGGCGTGGTGACACGTGGCATCAAGATCGATGCGGTCACAGACAATATTGATAAGACTACCGAGGCGATGGCCGACCAAACGGGACAGCTCGGCGACAGATGTATCCCCGATCAGGCTCGGCTTGGTAATGGCGCAACTCAACCATGGCTCGGCGGCAGACGTTTCCCCAATCATGCTCGGCCTGGCAGGGGCGCAACATAACCGTAGCTCGGATAAAGTGGTAACCTCAATCACGATTAGCTGGGATGGGGTTAAGGGGCAATTGAGAGGGGAGATTCCCACCTGCCTGTACGGCCGAGCTAAGATAACGTCAGACGTGACGGACCGCGCGGCGCCGAGCTAATCTCTCCTTTAATGCGGCCGGCGGCCTGACTACACGGTCAGAAATATTGACCGGTCAGGCACCAAGTGTTGTAGCCGAGCTGCGTCTTGCACGTATTGGATGGAGCTTGAGTCAGCGGATTCTGGCCGAGCTAAGGGGTAGCCCGAGCTGGACCGAGCTGCGATCAGGGCCGGTACGCCTTGAACCGACCAGCCGATATAAAAGTGGCTTCGTGTGACCGAGATTGAAGGTAGAGCGGTTGGAGGCCGGCACGCCTCGCAACCGGTTGGTCATGATGAACCGATCAAGAATAGTTCGGCCGAGGTGGTCAAGCTTTCGCCTGATTCCAAATTATAGGTCGGCGATGCATAGCTCGGTTATGTGTATATAATAGCAACTCTCCACAAGTGACAGGCCGGTCGTGGTACTCCGGTTAAGTATGCCACCTGGGCTAATGGCATGAGGGAGAGGACATTTGCCCCACGCACGCCTCGACACCGTTGGACAGTTTTGTGTGCACTAGTGGGAGTACTAGGCCTTTACACGCGTAAGGTGGTGAGAGGCAAGCACTGCCACTTGTCCAGGAAAGGACAGCAGAGGTAGTGCGCGCACAATCTTGCGGCTGCATGGCTAGCCTAGAAATAGGGGAGAAGACGAACGTTGGAGGTAAGCGAATTCACTCTATCAAAAACTCTCTCTCTCTGATAGTCTTTTTCTTCCCCAAGAGGTCTGACTTGATCGTCGGAGGGTCTTTCCGGCACACCACCGCCGGGCAGCTCACCATTTTTGTGTTGCAGAGATAAACGCCGTCACAAGAAGCTTGACGTCCAAGGAGTACGGAAAGCAGAGGATATTTCGTCCCCGTACATAATAGATTCACACTGATATGCATGCATGCATATGGATGTCTAAGTACCCTAATGCTGCTCTGCAAGAGTATGCAACTGGAAGATTTGCCTGGTTTTGTGATTGTGCTAACAAAAAACATAAGATGTGCAAGATTTTATTCTTCTATAATCAGCTTCCTTGAATTCATTCTATTTTTCATAGTAAAAATGTGATGCACACTAACAAAGTATCAAAGAACCTTGAGAACTCCATGCCAATTCAGGATGAGGTTGTAGATACTGAACACCAACATTCAGGACTCATTCAGTATTAGTCAATACATGAGATGTGTTTGAGTTTTATTTATTTCATAAACAACTTCGAATAATGCATTTTAGAAGCCCAAGAGAACGGTGGGGGAAAGAATCTTTTATATTGTTTAGACTGGAAAGCAAATGCCCCAAAGCAAAGACTGTCAGCTATCAAACTAAGACCAAGATGATGATATTCAAAACCCGAGTTACCGGCGTTCCATATTTTGAAGACGGATCCGTTCCACGTATAAGTCATCCTGCTGTGTCTCAGAAATAAATTCGTCAATTTTTTTTGGATCTTTCTTGTGCCGTGCATTTGACTTACTAGACAAAACTCTTTCTAGCCTACAACCATTACAACCCCAGAATATAAAAAAATTATAAAAAAAAAAAAAAAAAAAAAAAAGGGCGTGGCAGCTTAGTCTAACAGGATGAGGTACCTTCAAGGGCATTTATAGACAGCCCAGAACTCTCTGACATCTAGTCACAATTAAACATGTGAAAGTTACTTGCACAAGGGTCAAGATAATGGCCAAATAATACTGATGTGTCCCAGCTGTTAACTCACCTAGTCTTCCTCAAAAGTAATGCCCACAAGCATGCAATGAGCATGTCCACTTTCTCCATGAAGTAGTTAGTTGTCTGATCAATTCCAATGCCACGGCAAAATATTACGTACAACAAAAAAATAAAAAAATGACAAATTTACTATTTATTATATTTCTCAATACAAAAACAAACTTTTAGTAGGGACTAGCAATGCTGCCAACACACATATGCTCTACGATTCTATCACAACAATCATATGACTAATGTCAAATTTATTAAAATCAGATACAAGCCATCATCATAAGCTTGTTGAGTCATATTATCAAAGTATGTATAATATCATTCAACAATTGAGATTTCGAAGTTTTAACTGGAAAATAAAATAACCTCATATTCTAAGATTTTTTTTCATATTCTCAGATAATTAAGATGGTTAAATT
This sequence comes from Camellia lanceoleosa, assembly GCA_025200525.1. Classification (NCBI taxonomy): domain Eukaryota; kingdom Viridiplantae; phylum Streptophyta; class Magnoliopsida; order Ericales; family Theaceae; genus Camellia; species Camellia lanceoleosa. The sequence goes on along the minus strand of JANUSC010000047.1, from coordinate 661,210 downwards.
ATCTCTAGTTTTTTTGTTAACTAGAAATTAAAAGATATCTCTTGGTCATTAGAAACACTAATCAAATTATATATCCTAATTAACTTGTAACACTACATATATCCTCTCTTTTCTATTGCATTTCTTAATAAAATTTATTGTTACACATACTTTGACAATATGACTCAACAAGCTTAAAAGGTCAATTATCATTGTTGGTTCTTGTTTGTTTGTTTGTTATTTTTTTTTTTTTTTTTTTTTTTTGTTATTTATTTTTATTGCTTTTCTTAATAAAATTTGGTTTAATCTTGGAACATTCTTCAATCTACATTCATGGTTTAGTGTAAACAAAACAAACCCATCACACCTGGCCTGTCGTGATTCATTGAGCTTATTATTAATAATATATGTGTGTGTGATGTATGGTTGTGAATTTGGGGGGTACAAATATGCGTATGTGTGGGGTTGGGGAAAAGGTAATACGGGGAAGGGAAGAATAGTATATATTTTCATTTCAGTGCGATGCGATGGTTGCTCTGCTCTGTTGTAGTGGTGGTTGTGATTTGGGCAACCAACCAACCGGGTCAAGCAAGAGAGGATATACATATGTATATACATCTTGCCATATATCCGGATGACAGCAATGAATATATATAAACAAACAAAAGCAAAATAGGAAAATCAATAAACTAAAAAAATGGCAACCTTTATTAGTTCAATAAACTAAAAAATCCCAAAGAAAAAGGAACTATATTTATGACGGCCTCACCCCTTGATACCAGAAATCCCTTGATTGTTTCTACTATCCTCACAACTCACCTCCTCCCTGTCTATAAAACCTAGATATATATACGGTGTTGGATTGGCTCTCCTGTATGTATGTACAAAATTCCATCTGCTACTAAGAAAACCTTGATTGACCCTTAGTTCTAAAAACAATTAGAGCCCAAAAACTCCTGTCACACGCATCTTGTGCTCAGCATCTGTGTGCATCCTAACTCCCAACCAAGCTCTAAACTGGAAATCCACCTGCCCAAACAAAGGGACCAAAGAAGTCCTCATTTGTTCCAGGACGGCCTCAAGAATGGTTTTCCCATTGAGTCCTGTAAAGCAGAATTCTGATGTGGCACGCTGCTCATCCATCCTATATTGTTGTTCTTTACAGGGGCAGCAGCTTCATGCCCACTCAAGTAGTCAAGTGGATGAGCTGTCGGTGGCAACATATTGCTTGCTGTGGGGACGACTGCACCTACTCTACCATAGGTCCCTGACTGAATGAACCGTTGTTCAGTGGAGCCCATTGAGTCATAAGGGGCACCAGAACGTACCTCATTACATTGAGACACAACGCCAAATAAGCTCTGATCTGGATTACTGCTTCTATTTATTATGGTCTGGGTTGGGCCAACAGCACTAGTGTCCAAAGTGGACCAGCCACCACGGACTCGATGCTCCCCTGAAAACCAATTCTGACCCAACTCTCCACCATCCAAATGAGACTGGAGAGGTGCTGACATGTGGGTGGTATTAGTATTGATAGCCGCATCCTGAACATTGGTATTGGCATTCGAGAAGTGTTCTTGCCTAGGAATAGTGTACCTACTTCCATCAGTGAACATCTTCCCCTGAATGTTTTGATGCATATACATATCATTCGATCTCTTCTGCCTCAGTTCTAAAGGCAGCGACGGATGCAGATGCTCCCTGAAAAGTCCAGAAAACTGACCCATCCCCATTGAAACATTTGACGCTGGCTGTAAATCTAACTGTGTCTGCTTCTGCTCGTGACGATAAGGTAAACCCCCCTGACCCTTATAGAAATGTTGTAGTACCTCATTTTGGCCTTGGATTTCTTGGTCAGCGTACGGGTTGAAGAAAGACTCATCATTAGATTGTCTGTGCAACAGATCTTTCCTTGTATCTTCTTCACAATTGTCAGATTCCAGATCTATCGGTCGGACCTGTTGCTGTTCAAAAACTCGTGAATGCCCTAGTGACAACTCACTGGAAGAAGCATATTCACGGTTTAACATAGACCGATAATAAGAATCTGGCATGCTAACTGGTGGCCAAACATCACCAGTAGAAGAGAGAGGATCCCCCTGACTAACGGCAATGTCTACACTTTTCAAGTTTTCTGAGTATGCTACATTATTACGATGAATATCATCTCTGTCTATAATTATGCGGTTATCAGAATCCAAATCCACTGAGCAGAAATTGTGACTGCCACTGAGTGTAGGAATTTGCTGTAGATGCTGATTCTGTGTGGAGACATCATCTTCTATAGTGGGTTCATGTTTTGCTGCTTCGTCATCCATCATCTCCTGAACCAAGCTATCAGGGTTCTCTTTCTCTTCATCCTGATCACCCAATAACAAACTCATTAAGTCCAACATATTATGTCCTGTGAAGATTATCACAATTAAGACACATGTTTGGCTAGGATCTGATGAACATTCAAAAGGTTGCTTTCAAATGCTTCAATACCCAATCTCACAAAAACACAGAAAATTTAAAAAGCACAAACCTCTAATGCAATGGCAGGTTTATCCCGACTTTGTACAGATACACAAGAGGCCCTAACATGAGCCTGAGCTCGAACAAGAGCTTGCATACGCCTTAGTGTTACAGCAGCTTGCTTCCTGACCTGCCTGCCACGGAAAATCGCTTGTACCCTCACTACTGCTTTCAATGACCTCAAAGCCTGTCTTGCCTTCAATCATCAATTCATTGTATAAACATGAATCAGCAAAAAATAGATTTCACAAAGAAAAGAAAAACTCAAAAAACAGAACATAATCATGATTCATAAAATATCAGAAGTGAACGAACACAGATAAAATATACAAGTTAATACTAGTTGTTTTGTGGTGGTTATTAAATGACATATATTAACAAACCAACAGTGAATAATTAATCTTCAACACTGCAAATCCCACTACCCGTTCTTGTTTATTTTTTCCATTTTGTGAAAGCAGAGTAAAATGGAAAGATGCAGAATACAAGTTGGGGTTCTTTTCTTTCTTTCCTTTTTTTTTTTTTTGCAAGTCAGGTTTCCAAAAAAAAAAAATTCATTCAAATCAGTGGTAAATCATACCAACTTTAATAATTAAAGTTATAAATTTTTTCATAAACTTGTAAAAAAAAATTAAAAACATTACTGATTCACAATTTTCCCTCCCAAAAATTGGAATCTTCTAGTGTTTGGCGGGACAGAAAACCAAATCTGGGAAAAACAAGATTATTTAGGCAGATTATGATCTTACTAATGCAATCACACCAGCACCACCACTACACATCACCACCGTAACCACTACTATAACCATCACCACCGCCATCTAAATTTTCTCTACGAAAATGTTTCCGACCGAAACAAACAGCATATTTGGGTGGGGGTGGGGGGGGAATAAGAGGGGTTTTGTCAAATGATTGAATTCGATTTCATTCATCAGCAATTGAAAACTCAATCCCAAACAAACCCATCAAATACATATAGCTAAGACATGTATAGCTATGAAAAAATTGACTAAACAGAGTGATAAAGAGAACAAAAAAAAAATTTAAAATTAGAGTTACCAGAGAAGCCCGAAACATGGTCTGGATCCTGATGGCAGCCCATTCTTGCGTGACCACCATGAAATCTTTGGTCGTAGCTCTAACCACAATCGCCACAGCTGCGCTGAACACATCATCAACCCCAAACGAAGACGAATCAGACGCGTGACCTCCTTTGTCACTCCTCCATAGCCTCCACTTTCGGCCCTTACCACTGCTGCCGACATTTTCCTACACAAATAAATAAATAAAATAAACACTTTCTAAAAACAAAGAAAACGAGAAAATCAAGCAAATGGGTCAGTAGTGATGGTTGAGAGTATGGGCTTACTTGGTGCCTTGGTTGGGTCTTCTTGAGACCAATCAGTGATTTTAGCCATTTCCCTAAACCACCCATTGTAGGTTGTTTTTTGCTTTGAGTGATTTCGGAAGTGATTTATATTGAAAACAGCGATGAGAAAGAGAGAGTAATTAAAGGACACTTCGTATCTACGGTAGATTATATATGTTAAGTGCGTAGAGGAGGTTTGAATTTTTTAATTCCAATTAAAAAAAAGGGCAAAAAAAAGATTATAAAAAGTGAAAGTCGACATGTCGTAGTTTAATTTTTTTTTTTTAAGAATAAATTACAAATACAATCTTAAGATTTATTTAAATTACAAATTATTTTATATAATTTTAAAAATTATATTATACCTTTTAAGATTTTTAATTTTATAATAAATAGGTCTTTTTATTAATAAATCATCAAGTTAATTAATAGTTTTTAGGGTAAACTACCAATAGGTCCTACTTTGGAGACTTATTACCCAATAGGTCTTACTTGGGAGACTTATTACCCATTAAGTCCTATTTGATATAATTTATTAAGTGATAAAGATAAATTTATCAGTCTTTTTTTTTATGAATAATTTTATAGTGATAAATTTATCAGTCTCTTTGTTTTATGAATAAATTTTTAGTGATAAATTTATCACTCTCTTATTTTTATAGTGTTAAATTTATTAGTTAGGACCTGTAGGTAAATAAGTCTAGTTAACAGGACTAATTGGTAAGTACCCCCAGTTTTTAATAATGTTAAAATTTTATTTCAATTAATAATTCAAATAATTTAACTATTATATAGGTGAACAGTTGGAAATTTTATTTTTTTAATTAATTCTGCTAAATAAAAATTTTTGATAGGGAGATATTTGTAATTTTCTAAACTACAGGAGATAATTCGTATTTTAAGTAAAGTTTATAATTTATACTTTTTTAAATATTAAAATATTACTTATATTTAAATTTTTATCTTAGTATGATCTTACACTTTTTAAATTTGTGCCCTTATAAATTATTATTTAATAATCAATTCTAAGTTATAAGGTCTATTTGTTTTCAAAAAGAATGAAAGAAATTAATAGTGAGGAAATTAAGTAAAATTATATTTGTTTTGTTAATAGTTGTTAGTGTGGAGATTATTAAATTATTTTTATATAAAATAATAAAATAAATAAAAATTATAGTCTTTACTTAACAAAAAATTAAATATTAATATTGAAAATGTACTGCCCAAAATGTAGTAAAAAAAAAAAATTACACTTGGTCGGACAATTAGTCGGTCGTCCGATAACACCCTATGCTGAACGGATTGTTTTCTAATATCATCTCCTCGCCCAAACTTTCAATCCACTCATGTGAGGCCTTTTATAATCTAAATGGATTACAAATTTGAACCACCATAAACAAAACAAATACGATACAAATTTACAGGTATGGGGTTGCTGATGTGCCTCAATTTGAGGCTTATTATGGACTTATTTTTATAATTTGAACTGTTTATTTTGTAGGGTTCATTAAGTACTTCATGTGTATCAAAAATTGTATTGATTGGATATTAATAGCTACGTGATCGAATTACATATTTTTTATAATATTTCTCAAAAGAAAAACTTTGTTTATTTTTTTTTTTAATGATAAATGTAACTCAATAGCATGGTTACCGATATTCCATTAAAATAATTTTTAACATGTTTAAAGTACTCGACGAACCCTACAAAATGACAGTTTGATTAATAAAAATAAACTCATAATAAGTCTCAAATTTAGACATAAAAATTATTGTTATGTCATTAATACAACAACAACCCATCATCCAAATCTACTATTCACCACTAGCAATCCGTCCCGAAAAGAGCAAAACAAGCGGGCCGTGAAATCAAACCGTCGCCAACATTGATTTGTTCCTACTCATTTGACATGTTGTCATCCACAAACTATTAGTTGAGTTTTTAAAAATTAAAAATTAGTTTGATAAAAAAAATATATTTAAAAAAAAGTATTCATTATTTTCATATATTTCTTGTCTTTTGAGGTTTGTTTTAAATAAATTATTTTTAATTTTTTTAAAAAGTTAAAAATAAAATTTAAACATTCAACCAATAGGCTAATTGTCTTTCCATCAATAAGGAATGGACTTTTCTTAAGTGTGCAATTGCACACCATGTGTCACTAACACAAAAAGTGTAAGTGTAAGGTGTAAGTATAAGTATAAGGTGTAAGTGTAAGGTGTAAGTGTAAGGTGTAAAGTGTAAGTGGGTTGCATATGGTGTGCAACCTCAAAAAAGGTGTAAATGTAAGGTTTAATTTTTCACAAAATGTGTAAGTGTAAGGTGTAAGTGTAAGGTATAAGGTGTAAGGTGTAAGTTGTACACCATAACCAAACCCATAAGGAATAATCCAACAAAAATATTAGAGGCCAAATATTTAGGAAAAATTCTACCCGGGGTGGATTCCACAATGATGGAAAGAATATTTGAAGCAAAATCAATCAATAGTTTGGTTCCCTGGATCCTACGGTGATGGAAAGAATATTTGAAACATAATCAATTAATAGTTTGGTTTTGTGAAATTCCAAACAAACCAATCGGCTGATTGTCTTTCCAATAGTTTTTTAAAAAATTCCATACGGAACCAAACAAGCCATTTTATTCTTTCCATCATTGATTATGTTTCAAATATTAATAATGCTAGAGGCCCCAAGTAAATTACTAAGCAAATGACCGTATGCTTATTTTGCGTATCGATGTAAATGATGTGAGGCCTACATCAAAATTCTCACTTCATGATGTTGTGACTCGTTTTTCCTAATGAAAGCCCAAAGTTACAATAAAAAATAAAATATTAATTCCAAAAAATAATATTAATATTATAATTATTTTATTGCACTTTATAAAATGTTTATAATCTCATATATTATTATTATTATTATTTTATTAATTAAAAAAATCTCATATCTCATATATATTATTATTATTATAATAGTAATTTATGAGCTAATAAATACGTTATAATACTCAAATTAAAGGTGTTAAAAATAGAAAAATTTTCCAATAAATAAGACAATGATAAAATATTTTCATTTTCTTAAGGAGCAAGTCTTTTTTGTGTATAGTGTGAGTCTTTTTCGATAGATGTTGCGAGTCTTTTTCTATATATGTTGCAACTCTTTTTATATATGTTAGACTTGCACCAAGACAGATTTCATTTATAATGTAATTATTTTTTTTTATTATTCCACTGAAATGCTATTACCCCTCAAAAAAAAAATTTATTTTCAACTTGTCCAAATTCTATTTTGAATGAACAATTTGGTTTCAATTTCAAAAGAATTAGAAATTTGAAAAATTATTTATAATGTTTTAAACACTATAAATCTGAGATTAGAAAAATTATTTACAAAATAAGTGATAAACATTATAAATATTAATATTTAAAATCATAAATTTTTTAATTTTTTTAAAATAATTTTCTCAATCACACTAATGTGTAATTTTCCCTTAAATTTCTCTTTAAGTACTTGTTTAGAAGAGCATGAAAATATATTTTTTGAAAAATCCAAAATAAAAAAAAAAATTGATTAAACACCAAAAAAAGATTAATGTAGCATTTTTTTGGATTGTTTTTCAATTTATTATTATTTTTTATATTTTGAGATCTTTCTAATCTAGAAAAACTTTAAAAGAAAATATTGTTGACACAAATTTCTTTAAATTTTTTTAAAAAAATTACGATGTTTTTGGTCTTTGCCAAACAAAACCATAATATGAAGAAAATATTTTATTTTTATATATTTTAAAATTGTAAAGCATATTTATAAAAATTTCAGAATACTTGTGTATGTAAAATTAATTATTATTAAACTAAATAATTTAGATATAGTGATGAATATTTTTACTTATAACCACTGAACTGAACCTAGGGGTGCTACTTGGGTGGGCTCAACCCGAGCAATCCGAGCCCAATTCAAAAATTTTAAGGCTTGGAAAAAATATTTTTAAATTTGATACAGGTTTGGACAAAAATTCAAAAGTTCAAAAATTAAATTTGAGTGAGTTTGGACAAAGATATCAAACAATTTGAGCAATCCAAAATTCAAATTATATATATAATTGTATAAAAATATTTATTATACATATAAATTATTGTAGGCATTAGATGATATTTAGATCATTAAATCATATTAAATATATTAATACACATAAGTAACACAATACAAAATTTTATTTATTTATTTTTTCTCAGTCATAAATTGTAAATACCATCATAACGGTATCTCTCTTACATTATATAAATTATTTATTTTGATGTTATTAATGATTTTATATTAAAAAATGTAAATAGTTTAATTTTAACAAATTAATTAACTTAGCTGCACTAAAAAAATTGAAATTTATGTGTAATACAGGCAATTCGGGCAACTCGGATTAATTCAGATCGGGATTGGGCAAACAAGCTCGAGTTACAATTCAGACTTGAGAATTAAGATTTGGTGAAGTAAGGCTTGGTTTAGCACCATAGGTTGGGCCTAATTTAGCCACAAAAAGGGAAAATAAATTAAAAAGTTAATGACAAAATATCATATCCAAATCATAATCATTTCATTTTTTCTCTCACAAAAGTTAAAAAATCAATCCAAACGAATTTTTTAACCAGAACTAAAATAACCAAAATGTTAAAAAGTCAAAAAAACTAACCCACATGCCAAATGACAACTAAATATCCAAATAATATGACCTATTGAAAAATAAATATATGTTATAAGCTAATTAAAATATAAGTACTTGAAAAAAGTGCTTAAAATTTTTTTTCTAATAAATTTCTCTATATATAATAATTATAGCATTAATATTATTTTTTGATACCATGAATTGTTTGTTTTTATTTTAACTTGGACTTTTACTAAGGAAAACGAGCAGCATCAGCATCAATTCACATTACGTGAAGATCTTAACGTTTATGAGTGGTAGGTCTCACGTAATTTACGTGGACATGCCAAATAGGCATTCGGTCATCTCCTTGGTAGTTTATCCGGGGCCTATAGCATTATTGTTCAAATATATTTTAAAAGTTTTATATAATTTAATAGTTAAGTGTGCATTAAGATATTAAATAGAAAAATTCAAGTACAGAGAATCATTAATCGAGGAAGCCAATTATCAAAGTAATTTTACCTTGTATAACTTGAAGATTTTCGGTGTAGATTTTAATAGGATGAAGTATCAATAAATCTTAAAATGTGATCTTGTAAATTGTTTAATCTTTTATTTTTTTTTTATGAACCCAAATATCTCATTAAAGTGAAAATTACATAAAAGAGTAATCACTTACATGTATGGGTTTAATTTTTTAGGGATAAAAGTGGATTTCTGTAAATGTAAAATTACATATTTAGGCAATCCGTACTATAGAGATTTTGAATTTTTTCTCATTTTGGAACAAATATCACATTACGCATAATAATGTAACACTCTAATATAACACTTCAATAACATAACAATTCAATGTAACACACTAAAAAATTTCTGTGTATTTTTCTCAAACGTAATAACATAACACTGCAAAAAAATTCCTTAGTATATTTTTCTCAAACGTAACACTCCAATGTAACATATCGAAATGTAACACTCCAATCAATGTTATCTCAAATGTAATACTCAACACACAAAAAAATATTAAAAAACTATTAATGTACTTTTTTCAATTGTAACACTCACAGTTTGAAATTATACATTTGTCCAAAGGTTACAACAGAATTTTGTACTCCTTTTTGAATGGTTTAAAGAATCCCATATCATTTGTTTGGAATGTTACATTTGAGAAAAGTACACTAAGAAATTTATTTATGTATTACATTGGAGTGTTTGGTTTGGGGGATTTAGGAAAGGATTTGGAAAGGAAAATAGAAAAAGTGTGTGAAACTAAAATGAAGGTATATTTTATTCACATTTTACCTAACTTTTCTCTTTTCATATTCAAATCCGTTCCCAAATCTCCCAACCGAACATAAGGATTTTTTTGTAGTATTATATTAGAGTGTTACGTTTGAGAAAAGTACATTAAGAATTTTTTTTGGAGTGTTACATTTGAGTATTACATTAGAGTGCTCCAATTGGAAATTATACATTTGTCCAAAACTTACTAAGGAGTTTTTATACTTCTTTTGAAATGTTTGAAGAATCGCACATTGTTTTGGAATGTTTAAAGAATTTCATATTTCAAGTCATTTTTGTACTCCTTTTGAAATGTTTTTCAAATAAAAAAAAATTACATATAAAAATTTATCCCAAATTTGATTCTCATATATTATGTACTTTACCTTTCTAACACAAAAGAAAAAAAAGAAAGAAAGAAACATAATAGAAATAAGGGTATAATCGTAAATTTAATTTTTAAATAATATATTAAATCAACCTTTCCAAAATCAATGGGACTAATTGATTTATAAAAAAATCTTTAAGGTTAAATAAATCACCATTACTCAATATGAAATTTATAAGTAAAATTTTCATTTTAATATTTATTTATAACCAAACCAAATCAAATGGAATTAAACTTTGTGTATCAATTAATTGGGTCAACTAATTCGTATATTTTTTTTAATATTTATTTATATTCCACAAAAAACAAGAAGATAAAATGGAAAATTTAGTCAGAATTTTTTAACAAAAAATAAAATCTAAAAACATCCCACTTTCTTAAATAATATAATTAAAAAAAAATAAAAATCTCACCATTTCCTAGGACATACTTTTTAAGTTTATTGTAATTTAATTCACATATTCCTTCTCTATAATTCTTGTCATCCAAACATAATCAAATATAAAGAATTGGTCCATGAAAGAGATATCATATCAATTCTTGAACTTATTTTTATCCATTCAATGCTATACAATTCAATTTAAGAAAATTCCTAAAATTCAAGTCTGTTCATTTCTTTAACCATTGAAAAAAAAAGAAAAAAACTGAATTTCTACTTCTTCTGTCTCTTCATCTCCTCTCATTTGTGTCATACTAAAGAGCAAAAAAATAAAGAAAAAGATAAAAAGAAGATATAAAAAAGAAAAGAGAGAAAAAGTTATATATATTATGTGAAAAAATTCATCATTCACTGGGAGTCAAAATTGTTAATCTCAGCTGATTCCAGACTCTGTTTGGAAAAGTCTCATGGACCTTGACTTCAATTCCACACTGGTGGTTCATCATCGTCTACTGCACACTTTGCACAAAAACAACACCAACCATTTAATATACTATTTATAAGATTCATACATAATATTTTATTTTCGTTGTATTTAGATTATAAATTTAAATATAGATTTAAAAAATTAAAATTAAAATTAACTTATATTTCATTCATATTGTTTATATATTTTCTCTTTTTATTTTTAAATTTCTACTAAAATTCATAATCCAAACATAACATTCAAGTGTTTTGGCATTTATTGACGTTTCGTTTGGCTTGTTTCAACCAAAAATATTTTCAAACTAAAAATATATTTTACAGAATTGGTTTTGTCAAAAAATATCTTTTGAAGAAAATATTTTCATGTGTTTGGCTACGTGATGGCAGTCATGGTGTGGTGTTGGGGGTATTAACAATCGGAAAACCTTAGCACTAGCTCTTCTCCTAACCTTTATGTTGTTTTTCAATAGGGCTAACAATCCTTTGATCTACATATATATAGATATATGTAAACCCTAAGGATAGGAGAGGGGACTGGGCCTAAATAAAATAACTACTGAGCCCTCCCATTAAGGAACCCAAATAACTTAAAACAAGCCTTACACTTCTATATCACATATCCACCTATAAAATAATAAACAAACCAAGATAAACCATAGCCCAAAACTTTATGAATCACAATGATAATTTTGGACTTATACTCGTTAATCTGTTTGAATCACTTTCAACCTATTTTTCACAAACCAAACAAAATATAATCAATAACAGCCTAATTAAAAACAAATTCTTACATTACCTTCTCTCTAATTGGAACTGGAACTGGAACCCTAACTCTAACTCTTCTTCTACCAACAACATCAACAACAACAACAACAACAACCACTGCCATTGGTATGGTGTCCACTACGACTCTACCTCCAAAAGAGTTATTGCTATTAACATCACTTTCTCGCCTTCCCCAATTTCCCTCCCTCTTCGAAACCCTTTCCCTTTGATAGCGTTTGGTAACGTTTACGTTTTTGGTTTATGTTTACAAAAATTTTATAAATTGATTTTTGTTTATTTTTAGAAAAATATAAATAATAAACCTGTTTGGTTTGGATAAAATGTTTAAAATTTTTTGAAAACATAAAATAAAAAACATGTTTGTTAAGGCCTAATTTTTTTTTATTTAATTTTTTTTGACAATAAGATCATACACATTATCCATAATAATCATATTGATACAATACCAACTATAAATAAATTTAATAACCATAATAAACCATAATGTTCATAACAACTTACAAACTATAATAATAACATCTCAATTCTTCCACAAACCATAAAAAAAAAAAATCTTCCGCAATCTATTACCATGATTCATGAATAGTAATTTCCAATCAGTTTTGAGTTGCGATTGGGAGCTCGAAAGAGCTGACTCGAATCTGCCCCGAAATCCAAACGACGCCGTTTTCGGCGTTTTGAATTTTTTTTTTTTTTTTCAGATGAAGAAGAAAATCATAAACGAAGGAAGAAGAAGAAGAAGAAGAAGAAGAAGAAGAGGAGAAGGCGACGATCGGAGCAGAGGCCATCAACCAGAGGCGACGCCGGGCGAAGGCGGAGGCGCGATTGGCGACGGCGACAGCGACGGCCTCTTCCTCTCCCTCTCCCTCTCCCTCTCCCTCTCCCTCTCTCTCTCTCTCTCTCCTTCTCCCTTCCTGCGCAACAGACTGAGGAAGAAGGAAAAAAAAAAATTTTGAATGGCTGAAACGACATCGTTTCAGCCATTCGGGGCATTAGGGGCACAAATTTTCGAGTCACAAAACATTAACCATCAGTTTTATACCACATCCTCATTCTCTTCACTCTCTCTTTCTCCCCGATTGGGGATCAAACTGTTCCTCCTTCTCTCTCTCTCTCTCTCTCTCTCTCTCTCTCTCTCTCTCTCTCTCTCCAGGAAGACCTAACAGCGACTACCCTGTCAAACTAAGACTTCACTACAAATATGGAGACCCACGGAAGCAGCAAGACCAAGAGCAAGAGAAAGAGAGAAGCTTCATCTTCCAAGACTAGTCAAAACAAAAGCAGAAGCCGAAGAAAATCGGACGACGACGACGACGACGACTCCTACGACTCCGAGACCGATAGCTGCGGCTCGTTACCGCCGAGCCACCACCGCTCCCACAAGAGGAGTCTCAGCCGCCGGAGCACTTCGAGGGGAGACAGAGAAGAGAGGGGAGAGAGAGAGAGAAAAGATAGACTAACCTGATCTGTGAAGTTCAAGTGAACATGAATGAGGTGGATGAAGATGAGATATTACTGTTGGAAAAAATAAATGAATGAGGTGGAGGAAGATGAGATATTAACGTTGGACAAAATAAATTCAATATTGGTGCTGCGGAGAGTTGAACCAGGATCAAGGTGCCAACAATTAAGTTACTGTAGCGAATAAAATGGTTACCAAACATACCCTTTGTATTGGAAACCTACCTGAGCTTCACACACTCTCCCTTCTCCACAATCTACTCTCCGGTCTGATTCTATCTCAAATCGACAATATTCGGTCCTTGCAAATCCTTGAGCTCCAAGGAATTAATTTCTCCGGATGCATTCCTTATCAGATAACATACCTCTCTTATCTCTGCTTCCTTAATTTATCTTATAATACGTTCTCTGGTCTTACTCCAGATACTTTGATTGGTTTCACCAAAGTAAATACTCTTGATTGCTCTAATAATTAGTTTTCTAGTCCAATTGATCTCCATAAATTTGATGCTATATCTAAATGTGAGTCTCTCAATCATTTGAAGCTCTCTAACAACTATTTTGTCGGAGCTATTCCTTCTGTTATCAGCAAATGCTCCAACTTGAGAACTCTGTTGCTCGATGGCAACATTTTCCAAGGTCTCATTCCTCTCAAGTTAGGCCAAATTCACCAACTCCGAATTCTTGACGTTTCCAGAAATAGTATCACCGATAGGATTCCTATACAGCTAGCCAACTGCCGAAAGCTTTCTTTTGTCATGTTGACCAATTTGGCTAATCCCCAATCCGACCAAAATAGCTCCTCTGCTGCCAGTGGTGGTTGTGGTGTTAGAGAATTCAATGCCTTTGACCGTGGTATACCTTATGAGGTGTTGTTGCTTCCAAACCTTCAAATATTTTGGGTGCCAAAGGCAAATCTTAAGGGTAGGTTGCCTGATAACTGGAGGAGCGATAATAGCAATAATACCTATTATTGATCCCTGAGGGTAGTCAATCTGGGGCAAAATTATTTTACTGGTGACCTACCTCAGAATATGGCAGCAGCGTACAAAAATTTCACTGGGATTTGAGTTCAAATGGTTTGCGACGATACCTTCTTTGGTAGCTGCAAGTTCCATGAATGGTGTATTTCAATTAGGGGTGCAACTTGGGTGAGCTCAACCCGAGCAACCCAAACCCAAATTTCAATTTTTTAGGGCTTAGACAAGATATTTTCAAATTCAATACAAGATTGGGCAAAAATTGAAACACAATTAAATTTGAGCGGAGCTTGGGCAAAAATGTCGAACAACATGAGCAACCCGAAACCCGAATTATACATATATAGATATATAAAAATATTAAATATACATATAAATTATTAGTCATTACATGATATTAAAGTAATTTAGATTATTAAATCATATTGAATATATATTATATATACAAATAACATCAAATCATACTCTCTTTTTTTCACTCATAAATTGTAAGAACTACTATAGCAGCATCACTCTTATATTATATAAATTATTTGTTTTGATGGTATTAATGATTTTCTATATAAAAAAAATGTAAATAAAGTCAAATTTTAATATTTTAATAAAGCAGCTGCTCTACACACACACACAAAAACAACAACAATAACAACAACAACAACAACAACTAAAATTCATTTACAATTCGGGCAATTCGGGTTTAACTCGGGTCGGGCTTGGACAGGCAACCTTAGGTTACAATTCGGGCCTGGGTGGGCCTAGACAGGTCTCAGCACAACTTGGGCTGGGCTTGGACAACCTCCCAACCCAATCGAATCCACCCAAGTTGCACTCCTAATTTCAATGTCAGCAGAAATTCGTTGTCAGGTCTTCTTCCAAGATTTAGCAACAACACCAGTTATGATATTAGCATGATTTCTTATGGGAAAGATCATAACTTGTTATACGAGGAAGATGTTTAGATAGCCTACTCTAACATACCTGTTTGGGGTTCTTAGATGAACACCTTCTTCAAATCCAACTTAGATGATCATTTATCTATGGTCGTCCATGATTTTAGTTGGAATGGCTTCTCTTTTTCTCTGTATTTCTTCTCATTTACGAATAAGTTCTTACTGACCATTGGTAAGACCTCATACAGATTGTTAGTGAACAATAATAATATGTTTAATGGGTCTTTTCCAAAAGTGCTGTTTTCAAACTGTAATGATCTGCAGAGCTTTTCAGCTAACTTGAGTGCTAACCAAATATCTGGTACACTATACCCAAAGTGGCTCCTTGATTGCATATAGTTAACCATATTTGAAGCAACATAAAACCGTACTGGTGGGTCAATTCCTTCCAAGGTTAGCAACTTGAAGATGCTTCAATTTCTCAACTTAAGTAGAAACTTGCTGTCTGGATCCCTTCTTATTCAGTTGGGAGAGTTTAAGGATTTGGAGTTGATTTCTCTCCAAGACAACAATTTGACTGGAGAAATCCCAACTCAACTTGGTCAATTAACTTCTCTCATGGTTTTGGACCTCTCTCAAAATGCCCTAACTGGATCCATCCATTTGCTAGATCATAACAAGCTTTCTGGGGAGATACCTGCATCTTTTTCAAAGCTTCTCAATCTTATTCAACTGGATCTTTCTTTCAATAACCTTTCAGGTCATATACCTCATCTTCAACACGCAAATGATTCTGATTGTTTTGGAAGGAATTGATTTTTAAGTTTGTGCCAGACTAGTACTCAGCACCACTAACTGGGCTTCCAGTCCCACTTCAAGTTCAGAAATGGAAATGGCATAGTCGAAGTAAACTGAAGTCTTTTGTAATAGCGATGGCCATTTTTGCATCTTTTGTGCTTTTTGTCTTAGTAGTTATAGTCCTTTTCCTTCTCATTGGAAGGGGAAAGCTTAGTAAACTCACTAGCCTGAAAAAGAAAGTTGCAGTGACCTTTACATATGCTCCAACTGAATTGAATTATGATAACGTGGTTAGAGAAACTGAGAATTTCAGTATCCGTAACCTAATTGGCACATGAGGCTTTGGGTCAACTTATAAGGCATAATTGGTCCCAGGCTTCCTTGTAGCTATGAAGAGGCTCTCAATTGGTAGATTTCAAGGCATTCAGCAGTTTAATGTAGAAATACGAACTTTAGGAAGAAAATTCGGCATAAGAACCTTATGACTCTCATTGGGTACTACGTGGAAGAAGCTGAGATGTTCTTTGATTTACAAGTATCTTTCTGGTGGAAATCTTGAAACCTTCATACATGAAAGGTCAAGCAACAATGTAGAATGGTCAGTGATCCACAAGATAGTTATTGACATGGCCCAAGCTTTGTCTTTCCTTTATTACTCTTGTGTTTCCCGTATAGTTCATCGTGACATCAAGCCTAGCAACATCTTACTTTAAGAGGAGTTTAATGCATACCTGTTAGACTTTAGGTTAGTTCAGTTTCTAGAAGTTTTTGAGACCCATGCTACCACAGTTGTAGCAAGCACATTTGGGTATGTGGCACCAGAATATGCAACCACTTGCAAGGTTTCTGATAAGGCAGATGTTTTATAGTTTTGGGGTTATGCTCTTGGAACTGATGTCATGAAAGCAGTCTCTCAATCCATCATTTTCTGAGTATGGTAATGGGTTCAATATTGTTGCATGGGCTAAATTGCTAATCAAGAAGGGATGTTTTTCTGAGCTCTTCTCCCCAGAATTGTGGGAAGTAGGGCCTAAAGAGAGTTTGTTGGGGATTTTGAGACTTGCATCATCTGCACAGTGGAATTGCTTTCTATTCGCCCATCAATGAATCAAGTCCTTGAGAAACTGAAGCAGCTTAATTCCTGAAAAACGATCACCTTTTTCTCAACACCTGGTACTGGACAATAATAAGAAGGTCATCATGCTTTGTCTATGCTACTGAGGTCAGGTCATTCATTGATGGGTTTAATCATTATCATATCCTTCTTCTAATTCTAGAATTGCAAATATATTTCTTGGCTTCAGCTTAATGCTTCATTATTCATATCATCAAACTTCATTTTCAGAAATATAATCTTGTATATTTATTTTTTTTGGTTTCAAAATTTCTGCAGCATTTTGAAGTGTGAAACACAGTTAAATGCACCTTCTTGGTCAATAGCAAAGAATCAGACATTTGCATCTTTGACTGGAACCTATAACTTGAAATCCATTTCTGCAATAGTAACCACAGATATGATAATTAATGTATTACATCCAATTACTCTGGAGAATACCCAATTTTCTCAATCTACCAAACAACTATTCTTGACTTGTCCTGTCCTCAATTTTCACGTTTTGCAATCTATATATTTTGCAATATACGTAATGTGTATGCATGTGACCGCATGGGTATGCTGGCTAGAATGTTATCTGAGAAGCATGGCTAACCTCCAAGAATGCAACAGTTGTAGTGTTAATCTAAAGCCCTGCTTGATGGCTTTTACATTAATCACTGATATCTTGTTCTCTAGTAACTTTTTGTTTTTTACAGGTAATGTAACTCACACACATGGAGCTTTCATCACTAGGCATCATGGTTTGGTGGTTCTTCACACGACTTAAGGTTGCATGCAATTTGCATTAAACTTTCCCATTTTCTTTGCTTTTGATCAAAGTGATAAGCCACTTCATGCACCTTTTTCCTTTTGTAGAATCAACCAGCATGCTATTGAGGCAGCAGAGCATATAGGAAGCCTTATGTTCGTATTGGCAGTGTAAAACCAATTACTAGTTGAACATTTTGTTGTCATGTGAGTTCAGTGGGGCTGTAAATGTACTGCACTTATTCGTTGCTGCTTAATTTGAGCTGCCAGTTCATGTGGTTCAGCAATTTTGAACTGACAGTACACTAGAAACATTGTATATAACAACACATCTTATATTATTCAATTTGCATAACTTTCTTGGTATGATTTATGAGTTGGAAAACAATACTCTCTCCACACCATCTCTAAACCACCAGAGGCATAAATATGGATGCTGGCACATACAATCCCTCTCCACAATAAAACCTCAGCTTTGAAGTTTGAGGGATGGGATTGTAAGAAACTGGACCTTTTTACTATTACCAACTCAATCACCACCATATACAAATATCATTAACAATCTGACAACAGGATTATGAATCCATTAGGGAAAATTTGGTAGTGGGCCGCACAATGCTTGATACAACTAATTAATTTACTTCCCAATAAAAACAAGAAAACAAAAGTATATTTACACCTTGCAAGTAAAAACTTAATCAAATGCTCTTGAATTTGTGTTATTGAAAAGGTTTTTCCCATAAAATGGCAACATAAACATTTACATTATTCAGGAAACCTTGGAAAGTCAAGCAGACAATGAAAAAGAAAAATTAAATGATAAATAAATTTATAAAAAGAAAAAGGGACGAAAAGCTCACTCTAAAAACATTACATCTACTAATGGGCTAGTGAAAAAGAAAACAAACCCTAAGCACGCTTCCATGTAAGTAAAGGTGCTCGAGAGCAAGATAATTGTTGCATTGCATGTGGAGATCTTAGGTAGAGAATTTCAAGGCACTCTCTCAGCTAGACATGGGAGCAGTAGCAACAGTAGTAGCAGCAGCTTAGGTTCCCAAAATAACATCAAGGAGCAATAGCACTCTATTTAGCCTTAAGGACAAGCTCCTCAGTGGTGGTGCCAATGATTTCATTAGCAGGCTTAAGACTGACACAGTAATATCTTCCAATCGAATCCTGTATTGAAATATTGCACTTTCATCAAAAGAACAAAACCATACACACACACACACACAAAAAAAAAAAAATCTGACACAACGATATTTAGGTCAGCAAGTATCAGTTAGGATTTGCATAGAGAATGCTTTACTGAAACTCTATCCTGCAGAGAGTAATATTATCAAATTATCTGTATGCAACTACAAAAATGTACATCGCACGTGTTTCCATAGGCAGAGATAAAGCATCACACTGAGGCCATAATTCATCCAGTTCAATGAACAAACCACACGTCTAGCAAAGCTAGATCCCTTGGCAAGGGTAAGGGTTCCGCTCAATGCATCCCCTCACTAGTGTTACCCACAAAAACTCATTTGAATTGAAGGGAGAATAAACATATTAATTCAAGTATCACCCATGTTACAAGGAAGGAAAAAAGGATGATCTCACCCAAGCAACAATGCCTAATTTCTCTAGCTTCTGAACTAAATCATCCACATCAAAATTACATCTCTCACCAAATTCTTCCTTGATTAGTTCTTTACACCGCAAGCTGTGTTACATGGACTCGCCACTTTGGGGCGAAGTACCCGTGTCGACACGACACGACATGGGTGTGGGTGTGAGATCTGTGTCGGATACGCATGTTCTATCTCGGACACGGCTCTTTTCAGACAAAAAAGAAATGAAAGAGGGAAAGAAAGAGACAACCTGGTCGCCTGTTGAAACGGTGAAGAAATCGATCGCTGCTTCGACTGCTTCAACATGCTCGATCTCCATCTCCTGCTCTGTCTTCTCTCTCGTCTCTCGATCTCCTTCTCTGTCTTCTCTCTCGTCTCTCGATCTGTCAATCTCTCATCCTCTCCTCTCATCTCTCAATCTCGATCTCCAAGCTCCATCAGTCGATTGAGCGAACACCCAGACGACTCTCTCTCTCTCTCTCGCTTTCTCTCTCTCCCTCGCGATCGATTGATCGATCGCTTCCTTCATCGATCGCTTCTCCCTCCTCTCGCCCCTCCTCTCGATTGATTCACATACCTATATTCGTATATATCTATATAAAATAATAATAGTTAATAACTATTATTATAATAATTACAATAATAACAATTATTATTATATATTTATAATAACTATAATAATAACAATTATTATTATATATTATATAATAATTATTGTATAATATATAATATATTTATAAACAATTATTATTATATATTATATAATAATTATTGTATAACATATAATATATTTATAAGATAATATATACTTATATATATTAATAAAAATAAATAAATACATATATGTAAAATAATTATTTGTTATTCATATAATATAAATCATCTTAATAACTATATTTAAAAATATATATATATATATTTAACGTCTCCCCGTACCCGTATCCAAATTTGGATACATATCCACGTATCCTTAATTTTTAATTTTGAAGTGTCGGACTCCTAGATAAGCACCCACACCCGACACCCGTACCCACGTCCGTGTAACTTAGACCGCAAGTCAAAGTCCTATTTCACAGTATCACGAGTCATGCATCAACAATTTTGTAGATAATACTGGAATTGGTAAATGAGCATTGCAAAAGGCAGCAAGGAAGTAATGCAAAATACCTATCAAGTAGCTTTGCCTTGTTCCATCAATATAAAAAATGAAATGATTACCTCCTGTACCTGTACATTCAAATTACAAGATTCTATGAGCAACTGGCTTTTGTAC
This sequence comes from Camellia lanceoleosa, assembly GCA_025200525.1. Taxonomy (NCBI): domain Eukaryota; kingdom Viridiplantae; phylum Streptophyta; class Magnoliopsida; order Ericales; family Theaceae; genus Camellia; species Camellia lanceoleosa. The sequence continues at coordinate 640,495 of JANUSC010000047.1, read as the reverse complement.
AACAACTTACATCAAGGTTGAGAAATTCTTGATTGACTAGCGAGCCTTGTCGAATCAGATTCAAGATTCATCCAATGATCCATCTAATTAAAAGCTTCAATGAAAACCCAATAACGATGAACACTGATCTAAATTCCCTTTTAAACCGTAGTTCAGACACTGTATATTTATGAATCAGCTTAGGTAAGTTTCAGATAGTTACTAATCAACACTACAACAAAAAAAGGTTTTTACGGCGTGCATTTTACGACATACAGCGCGGGTCATTTATGACTAGTCATGGAAAGTCATTCACTTTCAACGACATGCTTCGTACACCGTTAAAAACTATTTAACGGCAGATTTTGTACGTCGTCGTTACTTTTTCTACTACTTTTGCACACCGTTAATTGGTGAGACAAATAACGGCGCTGATTGTGCGCCGTAAAATATGTAATATGACTTATTATGCCTGCCGTAGAATATGCAATTTTTTTTTTTTTTTTTTTTAAAAAAAAAAAATTCAACAAGTTCTATTTGACCAATTTTATACAATCTAACAAATATTACAAACAAGTATCACAAAACATTAATCAACCACCAAAATATTATTTGAAACATCAAAAAGAAACTATATCCATAAATTATAAACATTCAACAATTGTTTATACATTCCAAACATTCGAAAACTATATCCTTAAGTTCTAAACTGTACAAAAAGTTTAAACCATCCAAAACTATGCATATCTAACTTTCTAAACAAATCAACAAGTATTAAGAGATTATCTAAAACTACCGACAATAGTTCCTATAGCAACTGCAGTTGTAGCAAATCTACTTACTCCTATCACAAGGACAAGGGTGCCCAATGTATGTGTTAAGGCACCTAAACTCGCAGCAATAGCTGGAGCAACTAACCCTATTGCATTTCTTGTTTACATGATAAAGGAAACTTCACACAAATACAAAAACCAACGACTCAGGGACAAAAATATTTCTCAAGGTATTAAGAAATGATCAAGAATAAATTTTAAAAGAGTCAAGAGTACCTTTCCATTATCTCTACTTTTTTGCTCATTTTTTCGTAAAAATCCAAGAAGCTATTCTCAAACACTTCAGTTTTTTTTACCTTATATATTATCCAAACAGATGATTTGAAGAAGCACCAGAATTATACATTACGAGTACAAGAGTACAAGTTTCAAAGCTGAAAGTACACCAATGAATTATTAGATGCTAGGATGAGAAGCAAACATTAAAAATAATTTACTACCTGTGCATGATGACTTTGTATTGTATCAATGATATATTTCTCATGCCCCCATTCGAAGTGGCGCCTTGCACCAATTATTAAAGACATTTTCTTCGAAACATCCCTTGGAACAGTTGAGCCCTCACCCATCAGTGTCTATCATATAATTCAATTCATCCACAAACAATTGCGTTACAAGCATTACAAAGAGAACCATGACTAATGCAATTATACGCTTCCAGAATAGCAATTAGCAAACTATAAGTAGAACAGAAAGCAAGCAGTGTACCTGAATTAGATGTCATATCTTCTGCATGCTATCTGATTTCCCACTAGAAGCATCAAGGCCCAAACTCTCATAAGCACCCTTGAAAACTGTAGTAAGCTAATGAGAAGAGAAAAATAGTAAATTGATCACAAATCCAGATGATTTTAGTAATTGACTTAATTGGTAGGCGCAATCACGACCAAAATATAGTACACAACTTCAACAGAGTGATTTCCACACCAAAACTTCAAAAGGAAGAAAGAAGAGGGGGAAGAGTACATGAAACATCATCTGCATCTAAAACATTAAAAAACAACCAGCAACACTCCTAACTATTACTAAATTACAAACCATTAATCTGCTGATACCACATTGCTTCCTTTTCAGAGAATATCAATTTCCTGTTCTCTTGGTCTGCTTGGATTACCTAGAATAATTAAGAATGATGTAAGTTTCGTTTTCATCCCATAATGCTAAGGTGATTTGTGGATTTAGTACTTGTTTAGGGAGGAAAGTAAACAAAGTAACCCAAAAATGAAAAGATTTTCCATTTCATGATTGTGATAAGTACTCTGCAACTTCAACATTTATAAGCAACTTAAATGCTGCGCAACTCATACAAATATAAAATCAAGACCAAACAGTTACATGAGGGACCTAAAGCCTTTAGAGAAAAACTAAAGCAAGAAACATCAATACAAATGAACATAAGACATTTATTCTTTCGAAAAGACATAGCAGAAACAGAAGAAATGCCAAAGAAATTCTACAAGATGGTCGAAATGTTAAAAAAATTTCATTTCTCCCTATTATATTATGACATGCTTTACTGTTTCTCTCACCTTTCAGATATTAGCAACCCATAAATATAATAGAGTTGCATGCTCTCCTCTCCTTGCATTGATCTGACCAATGAAACTTAAAAGCACAATTTCCCAGCTTCTATTTGATCCCTTTTTGCTAAAAATGATCATTGAAGACGTACAGATAACTCCTAGGAATGAAATCACAAAGCTGAACTTCTGTCATACTCTAAGTTTTAACTTTCCTTCTGCAATACACTGTAGGTTTTTTTTTTTTTTGTCTAATGGGCCATCCTTAAAATGAACATTATTCAATCTTACAAGATTTGCACCAAAACTTTAGAAGTCACACTTTCATCCCGCTGACTCCCCAACTCTAATTAATATGGTCTTGCATACCCCTTAGCTTCAGTAACCATCCTAACCTTTAATAACAATTTCTGGTTCTATCATTTTTTTCCCCTTAACCATGGTCTCTAAATGATATAAACTATTTTGATGCCATCAGTTATATCTTTCCTGAACATGTGATATACATGATTTACAGCCATGCATTCAGGGGCCAAGTTGTGCGGTAGAAATTTAAAACATATGCTTCCAGTGTGTTACTGGTTTTGTGAAAATCTTGCATACACACTCAAAAGTGCTTCTCTAGTGCTCACCTGAGAGACAAGATATATGTAATAGAAAATGACACAATAACATTGATAGCATACATGAACAATGAAATTCAATACCTTCAAAGAAATAAGTGAACCAGTTAGAGCTTTTGCAATCTCTTGGATGGATTTTTGTAGTTCTACATCAAATGGAATCACAGAGAAATTACAATAGGTTAGCAATTACAAGTCCATGGCATTATGAAAGTTCATTAAACTATCACCAAAACTTCAAAAGGAAGAAGGAAGAGGGGGAAGAGTACAAAAAACATCAGCATGCGTCTAAAACATTAAAAAGCAGCCAGCAACACTCCTAACTATCACCAAATTACAAACCATTAACCTATTGATACCATAGATTTCTAAGCATTTAGTTAAATCAAAATAAAACCTTTTTTGTAAGTAATAATTTATTAAAAAGCGTCAAAGGAAATGCTACCCAAGTACAAAGAGGTTAAACCATGATAACTTTAACAAAGAAACAAAAGAGGCCAACACTCAAAAAGGCCTAAAGGTTCTTACAAATGCATGAAATTAATAAAATCTACAAGAAGATCAAGATTAGGCATGAGCCTCACAACCTCCCCCAAGACTCCAACTAAGCAACATAACCAAAATAAAACCTAACCAGCAATCAAACCTCTAACAAGCTTCATCTGAAGAACCAAGAAGAGAAGGAAAAGACAAAAAGGAATATGTTTTAAGATGATAGTAGGAAGAACTTTGAAGTTACAAATTAAGAATAAAGGCCTTACTTTAAACGGAAAACTACGCTCTCTTGCATTATTGAGATTCTTAACAACTTCAGCATAGGATGCAGCTTTTCTCTCAAGGACAGGCTTATTAGCTAGAGGTAGAAGCTCCATGCTAAATTGACCAGATGAAACCTGAGGGCTTGAAGTCAAAGACATAATTTGACTTGGACGAATCCCCCTGGTACTTGAATCACCCAAATTGGTTTTAGGTAATGTAGAAATTCGGCTTATGCTTTGAAGAAAGTCTCGTTTTTCCTTTTGTCAATCCTCTTGCCACAGTGAGTCCCACACAATCATAAGTAACACAACAAGCAATAATAAAATACCCAGTTTTCACCTATTTATTTACTACAATAGTTTCAAAACTCTCAAATCTAACATGGCACTGCACAGTATTACCACATGGTTTGTAGTCTTCTCCATATAGTCCTGCCTCGAAAATAATGAATGTCTTAAGCAAGGGAAACATTTATCCAAAAAAAAAAAAGGGAAGCACCCTGAATGTATATCATATCCAATATTTCAAGAGGGGGATGTGTGGAGGCAAAAAAAAAAAAAAAAGTTTAATAGACACAAAAGGACTCAAATTTTGATTAAAAAAATTAAAACTACTTTGAAATATTAACCTTTTTCAGGTTCCAGAAGTTCATAAAGAGTATATGCTTAAAAAAATGAAGAAAAGATCCACAATCATTACAATCAAAATAAGCTGTTCATAGGATTCAGTATGGAATGGTTAACAGAAAGAAACATTTGGAAGGCATTATGTTAGTGAAATCGAAAAGAATATAAAAAATAAAATAAAAAACCCCTCAAACCATTGATTCGCTAGCTCCTACATCCAAGAATAAAGAAAAGAAGGATAAGAAATTCACAGACAACAAAATCATGTCTCAAATAAATGTCAGTTGATTCACATAAACAAAGCATCTCACTATTTATCGAACTTTTTCTAGATAGCCAATTGTAACAATCAAATAATTTTAGTTCATGTGCCACTCCATGTAATCTGAATAGAAAAATTAAAACTAGCAAGGTACAACCAACATGAGAAGGATTGAAAAATAGGGACGATGATACAGAGGAAAAGAACTAAAGATATAATGGAGCCAATTCTGGCATACTAACCTCCAAAACTGTCATCATATAATCATTAAAACTTCTAAGGTTATCCTTTTGAGCTTCCTGAATAGCTGAAACCATTGCCATCTCATGTACCTGATGTGAACATGTTGAAGTTCGATGTGACCGCACAACTAAACATTTTTTTAGCTAAGAAGTAAATAGTGTGTGCCTGTGCATGAAAAGTGACTGAATGCATTGAGATATGCAACACATTCAGTATCATGCAATTGAATTGCAGACCTAAAAAATATATACTACAATAATAATAACACAGAAATACAGCACCACTACTCTTATAGCACTGTCAAACATGTTAAACCAAGATAATTCATCAAACTTTACTCATAACGAACAGATTACTGATATCAACGCAGAAGACAAGAAAACTTCACCTTCAAAACAGTTCCACCTCTGGAAATTTCTGATTGGGTCTTACGGTGGTGGAAGCTCTCGGCCAAGGTGGAGGTGCGACCGTTGGGTAATCAGGCTTTCTTGTTTGTGTTACCTACTCGTAGTGAGGCGAAGTCGCTATTTCGTCATCGATGGACCATTGGTGGCTATGTTCTGGAGTTGGTTTGGTGGAATTCTCTGGCCCTTTGTGCTTCGGGCAAGCCATCACCTCCAGCACATCGGGTATGGGTCCAGGTGGTGGGTCTGCCAATCCATCTTCGTGGGCTAGAGGTTTATCAGCAAATCAGAGATCAGTGTGGCGGCTTTGTGGCGGTTAATGAGTCGTCGGTGGACTTGGGTTCCATTCGATTGTGTGTCAAGAGCTCTGTGCATATCCCATTGCGAGCTTCTATCCGGTGGGGCTCGTGGCACTTTTCGTTGTCGATCTGGGTTGAGGCAGGGCCGACGGCGGAATTGGCAGGGACGATAGCCGATCTTCGACTGGATAAGTCAGGACGTGATTTACGCAGTGGAAATCGCAGCTTCCCGAAGATCATGGGAGTGAAGGATTATCAGAACAGATTCACGGGAGAGACCGAGTCTAGGGGCACTCGGGTATGGACTCTGGGTCAGCCTGGGAGTCATTTGGGCTTCAACGGTGATCTGGGGCCAACGTCTTTCGGCCATGCTAAAGCCCACAGGGATGGGTTTCAGTCCTTAGGTACCCATAAGTGGGTTAAGATGTTAGCACCATTGGTTTTGGGCCCAATGGATGCTGTGGGCCAGCAGAAGCAGATTACTGCTCCTTTCAATCAGCCCAACATACGTGGGTTTGCTTCAGGCCAACCCGAGTTGCCTAATCCGTCTATCAGTCGGGTTTTTGCTTCGCTCCATGTTGGAGTTGGGTCTAGCAACCCAGTTTGCTAGGTGGGCTTGTCGGCGGAGGCTGCTCAACCTCCGGCAGAGGCTATCGGTGGTGGTTTTGTGAAGGCATCGGAGAATGGCACTTCATAGTTGGCGGGCTCAGAGTTGGATGCGCGACAGACCTAGCTAGATCGTGATACGCTCTCTGTGGATGAACAAGGGTCGCAATTGGAGCTAGACACAACTTGCGACAACTTGCATCAGTCCTGGTTGGAGCTAGAGACAACTTGCGATGTTTTATCTGCCAGAAAACAGGTCGCTTTTCTTCGGGCATCGAAAAGTACTTCTCAAATGGAAGTAGTAGGTGGCAGCGATCCGGGTGGTGTTACAATTTGTCTCGCGATCGTCTTGGGGTGACCAGTGAGGAGAGCACGAGATGCGGGGCGATCCACAGTCTTGAATCTTGAATTGGTCGACACTGATTTGCAGCCCTTAGCAATGTTACATACTGATTTGGTTACTAGTTTAAAACAAAAACAAAGGTTTGAGGATTCTGGGGGATTTTTGGGGGAGGACATCCTTTCGGCAGAAGCTATGTCCCAGTGAGTGTTGGATCGAATTAGTGAAGTTAGTCGTTGTTTGGGCTTGTCTTTTGAGGGCCACGAAGATGAGGCAATGCGACTTTTTGCTGCAGTGGAGGCTTCATGGAGGCTAGGGACTCCCAGTTCAGGGGTGTCTCGGTCTTTGGTGACCCCTTCTAAAGGACATCGGGAGCTCAAGAATTTAGAATGTTCTGTGAATTATGATCATGGGGTGTGGACTGTAGGTCGGGGTGGAAGGCGAGATCGGAGGGGCCCATTGTTGTTAAAATGAAGTTAAAAATTGTTTTGTGGAATGTGCGGTGGTTGAATGATAGGGATAAGAGGATGGCGGTGAAGGCGGTATTACGAAGTGCCAAACCGGACATCGTATGTTTACAAGAGACGAAGATGGAAGAGGTGGGAGTAGAGCTGATTCGCGAGGTGTGGGGGGGAGGTTTGTGGAGTGGACCTTTTTGCCCTCGTTAGGCACGACAGGGAGGGTTCTTCTCTGTTGGGATAAGAGGGTAGTGGTGAGGGAGGAGGAGGAGATAGGAGGATTTTCTATCTCTAGTTTGTTCCGCTATGTGGAGGATAATTTTCGGTAGGGTTTCACTAAGGTATATGGGCCTATGCAGGTTTCAAAGCGGGGTTGGTTTTTCGAGGACATGGAATACATAGCTTTTCATTGGGATGTCCCATGATGTGTAGGGGGTGATTTTAATGTTGTTCGTTGGCCATCGGAGAAGGCGGGGCCTGCGAGGAGTTCAAGGGCTATGCAGGCTTTTTGTTCTTTCATTGATGATTTACAATTGGTTGATCTGCCTATCCAGGGGGGTAGCTTCACTTGGTCAAATGGTCGGAGCTTGTCTCGAATTGATCGGTTCTTGGTTACTGTGGGCTAGGAGGAGCACTTTTCAGAGGTGGTTTAGCTTCGTTTACCTCGACCTGTGTCTGATCATTGGCCAATTTTGTTGGACAGTGGAGAGATCCGACGTAGTCCTATGCCATTTCGTTTTGAAAATATGTGGTTGTAACAAGAGGGTTTTCTAGAGTTGGTTTGTGGTTGGTGGCATAGCTACGAGGTTCGTGGTTCTCCTAGTTGTGTGATGGCTCAAAAATTGAAGATACTGAAAGCGACCTTAAAGATTTGGAATAAGGAGGTGTTTGGTCGGCTAGAGGGCAAAAAAGCTGCAGTTGTGTCTTTACTTCAATCCTTGGATGAGCTGGAGGTGCAAGATAAGCTGCCTACTGAGGTCGTTATTCATAAGGAGGCGGCTAGACAGGATTTTGTTCGCATATCCCGTATGAAAGAGGTTTGTTTTCGTCAAAAGTCTAGATGTTTGTGGTTAAAGGATGGGGATTGAAATACAAAATTCTTTCACCGTATGGCTAATGCTCATCGAAGGGTTAATCAAATTAGTAGGTTAAGGGTGGATGGTCGGGAGCTGGACACCGATAGCGAGATTCAGGAGGGGGTTGTGGGCTACTATCAGCATTTATTCCGGCCTCAAGAAAGGGTTTGGCGGCCAGGCTTGGAGGGTGTTCAGTTTGCTACGATTATAAGCGAGGATCGGGAGAGGTTGGAGCGAGCTTTCACAGAAGATGAGGCGTTTGGAGCGTTGTGGGCTATGAGTGGGGATAAAGCCCCAGGTCCGGATGGTTTTACTATGGCTTTTTCCAACATTGTTGGAGCGTGGTTAAGGGTGATATCATGGCAACTTTGGAGGATTTCCGGGTGTCTGGGCATTTTGAAAAAAGTTTCAATGCAACTTTTTTGGCTTTGATTCCTAAGAAAGGAGGGGCGGATGATATTCGGGATTTTCAGCCTATTAGCTTGTTAGGAAGTGTGTATAAGTTATTAGCTAAAGTGCTGGCTAATCGTTTACGAAGTGATACTCTACAACATACCAATTCGAATTGTAGACTTCGAGAAAAAGACAGACCGACACACATGGAAGTATAATATATGCAGTAGAGAACATCATGCCAACTAGGCCCTATCACATCTTGGACTATTATTTATATCCCAAAAGGAAAGGCAACAAAATTGATAATCACAGTGATGCTCTATTATTGCAGGAGCTGTGTTATGTACATCAGTTGTATTTCAGCCTCAATTAATGAATGAGTAATCTATTTGTAATGAAAGCTTAAAATAGAATCTAAACATCAAAAGATGATAGCAGTATAGCATCACAGAACAAGAAACTAACAATAACAAATACTTAAATAGATAGAAATATAGAAAAGCTTATTGAGGGACATACCATTTGCTGAAGAAAGAAGTAGAAACATGTAGGGTAATGATCAAACATGTGACCGGATTTCAATGAATTGATAAGTATTATTACACCAACTTGCTCCCCAATCATCAAGATCATCTATGGATAAATGATGAAGCTCCTTCAATGTCTTAGACTTGACATTATAAGAAATAACTTTGCCCCGAATAGCTAACACCAGTGTAAAATCTTTTTCATTTGCTCCCTTCACAACACAAAGCACATTAAATTCAGAGCATGTGATTATGGTTTTGCTGACACACATACACACACACACAATTAACAACATTCAAGATATATTCTCTAAGAAAAAAAAAAATTTTCAAAAGACAAATAATCAAACACCTAGAATGCAGAGTACAAAGAATAATTATCATATAGAATTGAAGAAGCAAACATTTTTTTATTTTTCACATATTAATCAATGGAATCAAGAGGTGAAACATTTGGGGGTTTTAGATACAATTCTCACTATATATATATATATATTTGGGTTTAGAAAACATCTTACCAATGATGCTTTTGATCAAATGAAGCAGTGTACCAGGTAAATACCCTTATTCACTTAGTGTATCTTTGCTTTGCTCCTCCCTTCTCTCTCTCTCTCTCTCTCTCTCTTTCTCTCTGCGTACAATGAGATGAGATGATTCAAAGAGATTGAGGCTGAGCTCCTACAGATTTGCTCCCATCGAACCCTTCTATGTGCCTTTTTTGAATATCGAGTGAAAATCTAGACCAAAAACCCCTTTCTAAGAAATGTAGAACCCTTCTCGATGAAGAACGAAGCCCTAAATGGATGAAGATGAAAGGAAACTAAACACTAGCCAAATCAAGTGCACAAAACAAAAGTAAAACCCTAGAATTTTATAATCGAATAGTCATACACTCAAGAACAAGCAGAGAGAAAGAAAGAAAGAGAGAAGAGAAAGAGTAACTAGCCTTCGTGCCTGTTTGGTGCAGCTTAAAAGCTGCTTATTTCAGCTTTCAGCTTAATTTAAACTATTTTGATGTGTTTGGTTTAGCTTATAGCTTATAGCTTATAGCTTTTTGGAAGTCAGAAATCAGCTTATTCTTTGAATGGGGCAGGAGATGCTTAATTTATAAGTCAGAAATTAGTTTATATTCATAGTTATAAGCTATAAGCTGTTTAGGCATAAGCTATAAGCACTTTTCCACAGCTTTACCAAATAGGGCTGATGTTCCTTTTGATTAGAAGCCAAAGAGGTCATGTAGTTTGATTTTTTTTTTTTTTTAAATTTTGGTTGTGTTTGGCGCTCAAAATTTTTATTTTCGCATCTATTTTTATTTTGGTCATACTATTTACGACAAAAATTGTGTGTCGTGAAAAGTAAAATATTTTTAACGGCTAGCATATGGGTGTCGTGAAAAGTGTATTTTTTAACAGCTGACTTTTTGTGCGCCATAAAAAGTGTAATACTTTTAACAGCTGGCTTTTTTGCACCGTGAAATGTTCAATATTTTTAACAGCTGGTGTATGCGGGTCGTGTATAGTTGGTGTATTAATGACACGTCGTAAAAAGTTTTATTATTTACGGCTAACATTGCAATCCGTAAAAAAATCATCATTATTAGCATTCACGGCCTAAGCAATAAACACGCCATGGTTGAGAAATTATTTATGACATACAAAAAAAGCAAGTCGTAAGAGTGAGAAACCATGACTTGCATTTACTGTATGTCGTTAATGTGGAACCGTAAAAACTCAGTTTTGTTGTAGTGTTTTTTGTGTGTAAAGAAACACAACACGTTAAACCACTAAAAGATTCTCACATTTTTGTTATTTGTTATTTTTTCCCCACCTTCTATTGAATAGTAATTTCTCCTGGATTGATTTGAACATTGAAATACCCAAATTTAGGTTAAATAATCATCACCAAATCTTTTTTTTCAATCAAAATTGTAGAATATTAGTTTGTTATTATATTACAATTAAATAGTCGCTACTATTTCTATCAGTTCGAACTTCTGATCTTCTCCTCAATGAAGTCAAAATTTTTCCCTTACACTTCCATAACTAAAAATGATAGGGTTACTATTCTTCTTCTTCTTATTTATTTATTTATTAATAATATTTCTTTTTTAATAAGGGCTTGAATTATTCATGTCCAATACAACACATATGGGCCACATTTTAACTCAACTTTGTTATTGAAGACCAAGTCAATGATTGTAGATATATAAAGAGAGACTGTAAATACATAGAGGAATTTGTGTAGAGAATTGAGAAAAATTAGAGGTTTGTTTCTATCTTATTTGACTATTTCTAAAATAAGTAACTCTTAGCTAAATAATAAAAAAATTATTTATTTTCAGTTTAACAAAAAAGTGAAAAAAAACTACTCAGTTTTCTCATTAACAAAAAAAAAAACAAAAAAGCAAATAACTTTTTAGCATTTATCTAACATACTCTCTCAGTTTCAAAATAATAGTTTCTTTTGGAGAATTTAACTTTTTTTGGTAATACAATTATTACACTTTAAAAAAATTGATTTTTCAAAATTATCCTTTGAGAGTATATTTTTTGAGAAATATCAATGTCATAATTGTATTTTTTATGTTGTTAATGAATTTAAAAAAAGGGTAAAATACGAAATTTATATTATTTTTGTACTAGATTTTTGAAAATTGATTAATATTTTGGAATAATAAAAAATAAAATAAGAGGCTAAATATTTTGGGACAGAGGGAGTATCAATTTTTTTTTTTAAGATTTTAAAAAAGTGAAAAAAACACACAAAATAAATAAATAAAAAAAAAATAACTCCCAAACCAACATGTGTGAGAGTGTGTAAAGCATAAGAATATCATAATGGAAAAACGGGTTATCCATAGGGATAGGTTTATAGGGGGTTTTATTACTTATGGGTGAAGTTGTATTAAAATTTTGCACCACATGAGTTAAACAGTTAGGTGCGGTAGGTTTTAATTTTAAAATTTTGAACATTGAAGCTAAACCAAAAGAAAAATGCTTCGGACTCTTATTGGAAGTCGACTCCCAATGAGATGACGTGTTGTAATTAGGCAAAAAAAAAAATTATTTTATTTTATTTTTTCAAGTTTCAGCCAGTGAGAACGCGCCATCTCACTGAGGATGCGACCCACTGGGAGTCTGCAGCAGCAGGTTTGAAACCAAAGTTAGTTTGTCATATAAAATAAAGCTAAAGCAACTTAAAGTCATAAAAAATTGACCAAAAGGTCAGTTTAGTCAGTCCAGTCATTATTAATTTTTTTGGGTAAATTATAAGTGTATCTCTTGAGATTCAGTATGTTTAGTTTCAGTTTTTTTAATTTAATTTTTTTTAAATTAATTTTTTATTTTTTGTATTTTTTGTTTTTAGTAAATATTTTTAAAATTTTAAACATTTTTTAATTTTTTTTAGATGCACTTTACTTAGATGTATTTAAAAAATAAAATATTTGTAAAAAAATATTTCAAAAAATTAATAAATACACAAAAATACCAAAAATATACTGAATTTTCATTTTTTTTTTGTATTTTTGGTATTTCGTGAATTTTTTAAAAAAAATTTCACGAAGATTATATTTTTTAAATTTATTTATGTTAGGTGTATCTAAAAATTAAAAAAATTACTTAAAATATTAAAAAAATAATCAAGAAAAACAAGAAAATACGGAAGAAAGCAGAATTTTCTAAAAAGTATTTTTAGAAAACCCAAATCAAGTAAAGTAATTTATTTTTTATGATTTTAAAAATTATATCATATCTTTAAAATTTTTAATTTCATAATAAATAACTTATTTTATTAATAAATTATCAAGTTAATTCAAAGATATGGACTCAAATGTGGCAAAATGGACTACCAACTTGTTAAATAAGGGCCTTGCAAAGAAAGATTTCAGGTCTATCCCCAGTAGGGTGGCTACAATTGGATGGTATAGATGGAAGGCTAGAAACGAATGGGTGTTCAATCATATTCCGGTGGATCCATTGGCACTTCTTTACATAATTTCTTCACATTCCTCTTGTTTCTTTGTTAAAATCTGATGTATCTGGTATTCAGCTTTAATGAAATGAATTTTCGTTTAAAAAAAAAAAGAAAAAAAATTAATTAATAATTTTTAATAATGTCAAAATTTTATTATTATATAGAAAAATAATTAAAAAATTTATTTTTTCAATTAATTATAATAAATACAAAATTTCGACAAAGAGGTATTTATAATTTATCTTATTTTTTTTATATCCCTAGGTGGTGTGATAAGGGCATAGGCACCGACTATTCTTTTTGTCAACCAAATTTTCGTAATTTCGTATTAATTGTATAAAATAAGGAGTTTCAACTGTAACAAAAATGAGACAAGTAATGCCACTCTTGGACAAACAATACCAATTTTCGGATTATCTTTTTTTTTCCATCCGATGGCCGAAAACAAATGTTCCATCATGACATACAATCTCATGAAATGGGTTTCACATTTTATCTACTCCCTTAGGACATGTTTGTTTCGCGATTTGAGGGACCAGATTAGACTATCATCTACAGCATATTTGGTAGTGAAATGGAAGGATAGATTGATAGTCCAAGAGACTTCAGTAAGAGGATTAGCTTGGCTGAGTTTTGGGTAAAATTAGAAAAATAGTGAGAGGATTGAATCTATTTTATATAAAAATTTTATTTTTTACCAAGTGTATCTGTTTGTTTTAATATTTGTTTTAGTTTTTTTTAATATAAAAATAATTTATTTGTTTATTTTATACAAAAATAATTTAATAATCTCATCATTAACCATCTCCTGCACTATCATCAAAATAAACACATTTTTACTTAATCCCTCACTAACAATCCCCACATTAACCATCTCTTCACTAACCATCCTTTTACTAACAATTTCATCTAATTTAGTCCACTAAACAAACATAGCCTTAATTTCCAAAACTTCTTCCAATAAGAAAATGTGATTGTGAGACATTTTTTTTTTTTGGAAAATGAGTGGGAGCTCTAATTAGAGCTACCACTAATGATGTGGTAGTGGGTCCCACCCACTGCCACAGTTTGTATTGTGTCTGTTTTTTTTTTTTTTTTTTTGCTTTGTCACCTCATTAATGGTGGGTTTAGAGCCACTAAATTAGTGGTCTCTAGCACCACCGTTTTTTTTTTTTTTTTTGGTACTTCGAAAAAGATTAGAGCAGACCACAATAGTTCAACAGAAAGAACATAAAAGCAAGAAAACAAACAACTGCAAACAGAGGCCTAAGGTCTCTGATATTCACGCCCTAGTAGGTCAGCCACCACCAAACTTCGAACCTCCTCAGGAGGGTCTTCCATGACAACCAAATGCTCTTGATCAACTCCAAGCTTAGCCAACTTATTAGCACATTGGTTTACTTCTCTCAAAATGTGTTGGATAGAACATCTACATCTTTTCAAGAGATGTCTTGCATCTCCTACAATGCTCCGGAGAGAAGCATTAACAACAGTTGCATTTTGCAACAGTTCCATCGCTTCAGTCGAGTCTGATTCAATCAGCACATTGATGTAGCCTTTTTGGAAGATAACAATGAGCCCTCTGTAAATCCCCCATAGCTTTGCCTCTAAGCTTGAACATATTTCTAGCATTCCAAAATAACCATAGAGCCAAATTCCTAAGTCATCTCGAAAACAATCCGCCAAAGCCTCCATTGGTCGGATCCCCTCGAGCACAACCATCCGTGTTCAACTTGATTTGACTTGTGGGAGGTAAACACCATTTCACAAATTTAGGAATCACAAATTTCAAAAGAATAGATGCTTGAAAGGCTTCAACAATTTGTGAAGTGTAAGTTTAAATAAAAAAAACAACTTTGTTGCCAAGGCATGATTTTATTTTCAAAATTTTTTAAGTTTCAATCCTTCCAAATCTGCCATAAGGAAACAACAAAAAGAAATATGGAAAAGCATGATAGTGGGTGCTAGTGGTGTCACTCTCTAAAAATTAAAAATAAATAAAAATAAATAACAATAACAATAACAATAACAATCCAACAAAAAAGAATGAGAAAGAGAGACGTGTACAAGGTAGTGTTTGTTTTGGTGATTTGGATTAAGATTCCATGACTAATACCCAGGATTATGAATTCGTTGGATTATGTATCCTATCTTAACTAATAGTCAAGTTTAAAATAATTAGTCCGTACTTTAATTGTTTAACCAAACATCGGATTGATAATTTTATTGGACTATTAGTCCAATCCCAAGCTCATGTCCACCCAAACAAACATGACCCAAGGGTGTTACCATTGGTCAAAGCTAAGAATGAAAATGGAAAAGCATGGCCAAAAGCCATGGGTCCCTAGAGGTTGGCAAGTAACTATCAAATGAATGTAGGTTGACGTCGATTATATCAGGACAATGAGGAAAGAAAAAATTGGATTGGAAGATAATGAATGAGATAGATGAAGAAGATTCCATTACTTAAAAATTTACTCATTTCATAATTTTCTTTTTTATATTATCCAAGTTGTGAGTACGATAATTTTCATCCATATGTTTTCATTCCATGACAAACTATCCCGCCCCGCTATCGGATAGAGCTATATCCTCTTTGAACATATTATCTCGTCTTTAAATTTTGCAATCCAATGTAGAGTACATACACCCTCCATCTAAAATGATCCAATCGTGGCCCAAAGGTTTGCTTTTTCAGCCCAATGCAATGAAGAAGAATAATTGTTGATAAAAAAATAAAATAAATAATAAATATGTATTTACAAATGAACATCCAAATAATCAAAAGTATATGTGTTATCATTAGTACAATCATCTTTTCTATGTTTGGATGACAAAAATAAAAAAAATAATAAAAAAATCAAATAAAGTTTTATTGTTTGGAATTCAATTACTAGAAATCAAATTTCTAAGTCAATGCCATTCAAGATTATAGTTAACCATAAATCATACTTTTTGGGAAGTGCTTTTTTTTACTTTTTTTTATTATTTATTTTCGTTTTTACTAAATTTTTTTTTTTTAAAAAATTCAAAAAACTTTAAGTTTCCAAATTCATCTCAACAAGACGAACCAACAAATTATCATTTTTTTTAAAAAAAAAAATCAAAAAAGACAAATAAGCCAAAATAAGTAATACTTTTTGACTTATTTCGTCTTTAGTATTTTTTCTGGAATTTTTCAAAAAAATATATACATTTTAGATTCGTCTCGACAAGATGAACCGGAAAAGTAAAACATTTTGACATAATTTTGAGAAAAAAAAATCACTTAAAGCACAAAAATTCAAAAAAAAGAATTTTTTTTTTCTGCTAAAAATGGGCCAAAGTTGAAAAGTACTGTGAGTCATTTAGTACTATGAAGTCTCCTTTTTTTTATCTTAATACTAGCATGTCACTCGTGCTATATCTATGTGATAAAATAATATATTATTTAGATAATTATTTTAATTTTTTGTATTTTATCTCTCGTAAATAAAATTTTATATATAAGTTTAAGAGTTTTATTTTAAATATTCATTTAATATAATATATAGTACAGATAAATTAAAATTGTTGTATTGACAATTAACAATTAAAATTATGCTTTATTGTAATAAAAAATGAAATAGTTCTAATGCTTTACTATTTTAGAATAAAAATATATAAATTTTAAAAATTTTTGTATTGGTTTTTGAAAATGAAATAATTAAAAAAAATTAAAAAGTTAATGAGTAAGGAAGAATTATCGTAACATGTAATTTAAAATATCAAAAAAGTTAAAAAAATTAATAAAAACTTTAAAAAGATGTGATTATAATTAAAACTAATGTCATATTTAATAATAAATATAATTTTATTTGGATATCTATTTATACTTTAACATGCTTATTTAAAATAAAAATAAAAATAAATAAAAATAAAAATATTAATATTTTTGAATTTTAAAATATAATTTTGTAGACTTACTATATTAAATTTTTTAAGGAATACATTGGAATATTTTTACAAAACTTGAATATTAGTCATTGAATAAATCTTATAAGATTTAAAATAAAATTTATAATAGGAAGAAATTAATGATATTGCAACATATGCATTTTAACAATTTTAGAATTTGAAAAAAAATAGATTAGGATTTTGAATTTCAATTATCGTACAACATTTTTATTTATATAATACTATAAATAAGGATAGGTAATAGAATTATAAATATAGTTATATTTAAAAGGATATAGTTTTGTATAGCTAGCTATATTTTAAATTCTAAAATTTATTTTTTAGCTTCCTATATAAAAAGATTTAAAATTTTAAATTACATATGATTTTTTTTAAAAACATATGAACTCATAGTGGAATAGAGAGAGAAGTACCATAAAGGAAGAGAGGAGCTATACATATTAAAGATAAATATTTAAATAATTGACTAATACCTTTGATAGTTTTGAAAAAACTGATTAAAATTAATATTTTCTTTTTATAGCTTTGAAAAACTATTATATGTCTTTCAAGTAATGCTATGCACCAACTGTAAATTAACACATATTATGATATCAAAAAAATATTAAGGTAATTTTTTTTTTTTTTAAAAAGTAATGATATACAAATATAAAATCAATACAAAAAACTTATTAATAATGATTTTGTTTAGATTTTGATCTATCACTTTATAATGAGTGACATATTTTTTATTATACAGATGACCCTATCACGTCATTTTAGTATAAAAATTCTAGTAAAACAATATTAACTAACAAAAAATTGTTATAAACAAAAAAAAAGATAATGGTTGATACAGAGGAGGGAGAAATGACACACAAAATATAAAATACAAAAACAAAAAAAATGATCACAAATAAAAAATAAATAAAAAAAGAAGAAGAAAAAATGGTGTACCTAAAAGATAAAAGAGTTTGTTTAAATAATACAATAGATTAAACATAAACTAACCTCCAAATTATCTCATAAAAAGAAAATTAAAAAATAATGAGTTTCATCGTAAAAATGAATATAATATTTATAGGGCGAGGAAGACATGAATGGCTTGGAAAAAAATATAATGTATGATGGCTAGGATTTTTGGATAAAAGAAATAATTGGATAAAGAAAGAGTACACAAGAATAATTTTTTTCATCTTTTCTTTTCTAAATTATAAATCATGAAATCATTATAAAAAATAATAAATTATGAGATTTTAAAAAAAAATTATATATAGTATAGATATGCTTAACTTTATTTGGAAATAAAATTGTGTTTAATTATGAAATTGAGAAAAAAATATAGATATAAGGTTTAATTTTTATTTTACATTAGAGTTAATTTTATGTTTATATAGATCATACCAGTTGTGAAAGGTATTAATAGTATACATTTTATGGGAGATGAGAGAGTTTCCTTTTCATTAGATTTATTTTAGAAGAGAAAAAGATTGTATGAGATTTATATTTTTTTAAAATAAAAACTTGATTTATTTTGAGAAGGAGTGGGAGGTTGAGAATTGTGTGATTTTTTTCTTTATTTCTTTTTTTTTATCGGCAATATATTTGCATTAAATAATTTTGAAGGTTAATATTTATGTCATTAGAATAGCCAATAGATGTTTTAATTTTATTTTATTTTTAAAAATAAAAAATTCAAAAAATTAGATTTAAGGTTTTGAAACACTTAAGGCATCTAAGATGAAAAGTCACTTTGGTATAATATATAGTATAAATAGATAAATTATGAGATTTAAGAAAAAGATAAATACTAGGGGAGAGATTTTTGGAACTTGTAATTCAATTATTTTTTTTAAATCTATAGTTACTTTGTTAACCAATAATATTATTTTAAAATTACAAAAATTAGAAATTTTAATTTTTTTTTTTTTAAATCTATTGTTACTTTGTTAGCTAATAGTACTATTTTTAAATATTTTTAAAATTACAAAAATTAACAATTGTGGTTTTATGTTTTTTTAATTTATATATTTTTTTTAAATATATAATTATTTTGTTATGAGATGAGATTTGTGTTTTTTTTTTAATGTATAATATTTTTTTAATGTATAATTACTTTGTTATGAAATGAGATTAGGAAAGAGATAAATATTGGGGGAGAGAGAATTTAGAAACTTGTAATTTAAAATTTTATGTAGTTTCTTATTTTTTTTAGAATAATGTTATATGTACCAATGTACTAACTAGTATATTAACAAATGATGTGACATATTTTTAGAGGTTTTGGTATTTATAATTTGTATAATAGGTGAGGTCAATAATAATAACATAACACTAATTGGTAAGTGTTATACTTATTTATTTTGATGATTTATTTAATTATATTTTTAATTTATTTGAAAGAAAAAAATAGAATCAAAATTTATTTTGATGATTTATTTGAAAGAGAAAAATAGAATCAACATTTATTTTGATGATTTTATATTTTAATTTATTTGAAAGAGAAAAATAGAATCAAAATTTATTTTGTCCTATTATTTCTTACCTAAAACTTTTATCCTAAATGTTGTTAGAATGTATTTAATATTTGATTAAATCAGAGGTTCAAACAAACCAAAACAAAGGTTCAAACAGCTCAGCACAGCAACAGGCCAAAAGGTTCAAGTGAAAAATATTCAAATTAGTAATGATGGAGTGGAAGATATTAAAATAAATACAATGGCTATAAACGGTTATAAATTAAAATGGATACAACTTCTATAAAACGGTTATAAGTTTTATTATATATACCAAAGTCTCTAATGTAAACAAGTTATAAAAAAAAAAAAAAATCTTTGACTTATAGTCACTCACATCTATTCTCTAAAAATTTCTTTGAGAAATGTTCTTCAATTTTTGTTTACATCATCTTTAAGAAATTATACACTAAGACGTATAGCTTTAAGTCTATCTTTCCTGTGTGAGGTTTATAGAAAAACCAGAGCTTCATTTTTATATCTATCTTTGAGAGATAATTCTTGTAACTTTTTATGAAAGCAAAAACACATTCTTTTCAACCTTATAAGAGTGTAGTACACTCAGTGTTCTTGACTTAAAAAATCTGTGTAAAATCCGTAGAGGATTGCTTCATTTGTAAAGAGGTTGCTAGCACCTTCCGTGAAGCTAAAGTATAGTGGAAAATCTCAAGTGAAACTTGAGAAGTGGACGTAGGCCGAGTTGAAACCGAACCACTATAAATTTATTTGTCTCTCTCTCTCTTATCTCTTTATTTTATTTAAATTGCTATAACTATATTTCACATTTTCACTGTACTAAAATCATTAATTGACATAGTTATTAGAACACTTTTTTTTAATTATTTTTATTTCATTAACTATATTTATTTATTGTGCTAGTCATAATTTTTATTAGAGTATTATTAATTATTAATTGTAAAAACCTAATTCACCCCCCTCTTAGGTTGTCTTTTGGGTAACAATTGGTATCAGAGCCTAGACTCTTGTTTTAGATTTAACCATCTGAGAGTTTCGACCTGTGGCAACCTCAGCTAGCACTGCTGCAGGACAAGCCACCAATTGGCCACCACTATTTGATGGAAACAACTATAGTCATTGGAAAGATAAGATGACCCTATACCTTCAAGCCACTGATTATGCTATGTGGATTATTGTCACCAAAGGTCTAAAAATTCCTACTAAATTAGTAGATAATATTAGTATACCTAAAACAGAAGATGAATGTGATGAGAGGGATCACAAATTATTGCAAGTCAATGCTAAAGCCAAACTCACTCTTATTTGTGGATTAGACTCTAAGGAGTATAATAGAATTTCAAGTTGTGATTCGGCAAAAGAAATTTGGGACAAACTTGAGGTAACGTATGAAGGTACAAACTAAGTGAAGGAATCTCATATTGATATGTTTTTTCACAGTCATGAATTGTTTAAAATGAACTCTAATGAATCTATTTGAAGTATATTTACTAGATTTATTGAAATTATAAACTCTTTGAAATCTCTTGGCAAAATTTATACTAACAGTGAGTTGGTGAGAAAAATTCTTAGATATTTACCAAAGAATTGGGAAGCAAAGGTTACTGTCATTATAGAAGCCAAAGATCTCTCCACACTTGGATTGGATGAGCTTATGGGTTCCCTTATGCCTCATGAGATCACCATGAAAGGACATGAGGATGTTGAAAACAAAAAGAAAAATGGAATTGCATTCAAAGCCTCATCAAATGAAGAAAAACATGAAAACTCCAGTGAGGATGAAAGCTATGCCATGTTTAGTAAAAATCTCAAAAAGCACTTCAAAAAAAACAATTATGGAGGAAGAAGACCTTTCAAAAAGGAGTACAACAAAGATAACAAGAAAGAACCTGTTATTTGCTATGAGTGCAAAAATCCTAGACATATGAAGATGGATTGTCTAAAATTGAAAAACTATGGAAAAGACTACAAAAGAAACAAGAAGGCCATGGTAGCAGCTTGGGGAGAAAGTGAAGATGAAAGCTCAAGTGACGAAATTGAAAATGAAGTAGCCAACTTGTGTCTCATGGCTTTTGAAGATGAAGACTCTACTCAATATGAGGTAACTACTCTTTACGAAGAACTTGAAAGTGCATTCCCTGAACTACAAGATGAATTTAGAAAAGTTTGTGCCAAAAATAATGTGTTAAAAAAATCTGTTGCATCTTTATCTAGTAATGTAAAAGAATTAAAGAAAGAAAAAATTGTTTTGAAAAATGATTTTGACACCATCTCTAATGAGAAAACTGCTTTTAAAAACAATGTTGATGATTTAACAAAAACACTTGAAAATTTTGTAAAAGGTAGAAATAATCTCAACATGTTTCTTGGAAATCAAAGATGTGTTTTCGATAAAGCGAGCATTGGATATGACCCTATTTGTGAGGGAGATTTCACAATCTCGGCCTGGGCTGCGGTTCTAGCCGGGCTATATGTGGTCCAAGCATATTTGGGCCGAGCTGGGTTAGGCCGAGCATGTTTGGGGCCGTGATAACTTGGGCTTGGCCGGAGAAGGTTTTGCTTGGTGGAGGCCCAAGACTATGTTGAACCGAGCTGCCTGAGTTGCTCGGCCGAAATGATTGCCAGACACTCCGGTTTCCATGGTTCGCGCGTTTAGCCCGGCTGGAAAGGTCTTTGGTTTACCAGCTTGACCAGTCTTGAGCTCGGCTATGCCGGAATGCAACCGAGCTCGGTCGTCATTGAGCTCAGCGAGAGAACCTGAGTCGTGGTCGACTCTAGTGTGGAAGGCCGAGGTGACTCTGTCGAGCTGCCGAGCTCCGCCGATACATCCTAACAGTTTGGTTAGGTGGTGATTGCTGGATTTGTGCTGACAGATAGGATAGCAGCACCACGTGTCGAGAGACTAATGTGAGTACATTTTGGGACGCAGAATGTATATAAGCGAGTCTGCGCCCCCCATGCTTGATAGATGACATTTTGGTGAGATATACACTAAACATAACTCAGTCTTCTCTCTCTCTATCCCTGTGTGTGTGTTCTAACTTGATCGTCGGAGGGGTTTTCCGGCCACACACCGCCGGGTAGCTCACCATCATTGTGCTCGCAGGTCGATCAGACAGACAGGAGCTTGGGAGAAAGGAGTACGGGCTTGCCGGAATATTTGCTCTCCGTACAATTGGCGCCGTCTGTGGGAAACTTTGAAAGACAAAACCTTGTCTTCCAGGCTCATCTGATCACCGTCCATGGCGAACAACGACGAGATTCCGTTGTCTGCCATCGACGAAGTTACCCCGGAGTCAGGCAGACGGAGAGAAGGACATCCCGCCATTCCTCCTATGGCGGATCTGGAAACTTCTCCAGGAGGACTTTCAAGAGACACGCTGGATAAGCGCGGAAGAAGCTTTGGACATTCACGGAGTCTAGACGGTCACCGGCGGCAGAGAGAATCACACGCCAGGCGACTGGAACACAAGCTAAGGGAACAAGACG
Organism: Camellia lanceoleosa; assembly: GCA_025200525.1. NCBI lineage: Eukaryota > Viridiplantae > Streptophyta > Magnoliopsida > Ericales > Theaceae > Camellia > Camellia lanceoleosa. Next base: position 617,673 of record JANUSC010000047.1, on the reverse strand, counting down.
CCGTCATCCGGAGAATGGCGGCGGAGATGGAGGATCTTAAGCGACATGTCAAAGGGAAGGGTGTAGCTGGAGTGGGAGACCACAGTGAGCGCACCCAACCCCGCCGTTCATGCAGTCAGAGCCAGCGGCGTACTCCGTCCATCTCAATCACCAGAAGTTACAAGGTTGGGGATTCCGACGCACACGTAGAGAAGTCCAGCGCGCAAGACAGCACCTATCAACCCTCACGTCCGGCGACGACGTCGATGTATTCTTATTCCGCTCGTTTAGAGGATTTACGAGTAGTCTTGAAGGAATGGGCTCGCCGGTGGGAGGCTCAGAGGGTGCCGACGTTCCAGCGGCTATCCTATGGGGTTCACACCAGTGAAGAGGTCAGAATGCCTCCATCTCGCCTAGCTGCGCCTCTCCTTATAGACACAGACTTGGCAAAGCTGAGCGCCATCCCTTTCTCCGTGGAGATAGAAACAACACTGCTTCCCGCGGGCTTCCACCAGCCTAAGTTCACGCTCTATGACGGGAAAACCGATCCCTATATGCATGTAAGCCACTTCCGGCAGGTAATGGTCGGACATAGGCGGAATGACGCTCTTATGTGCCTTATCTTCCCGTTAAGTTTGGGCGAGTTGGGCTTGAAATGGTTTGAGAGGCTGCCGGAGGGGAGCATAGAAATGTGGCAGCAGTTGGCCGAAGCCTTTGTCACGCACTTCAAAACCAACACCAAAACGCCAAAGGAAGTTGACCACCTTCTCAGTGTCAAGATAGAGCCGAGCGACACACTGAAGGCATACAACTCCAGTTATTGGGAAACCTTCAACGAGATCTTGGATTGCCCGGTCAACCTGGCAATCACCAAATACAAGCGTGGTCTCCCGGTCGGACATAGGCTGAGGGACTCGCTTACAATGAACCAGCCGCCATCTATGGGGCAACTAACGTAGCGGATCAATGAGCACATTCGAGTAGAGGATGATGTTGCGGCGTCCACCGCAAAGACAACCCCGGTGGCAACAGACAAAAAGGCCTTACAAGATAACCGGTCTGGCGGGTAAGGGGGCATACCACTTAGAAGATTTGGATGGCAAAGGCGTGCCCCGGCCATGGAATGCGGCTAACCTCAAACTATTATATTCTTATCGTTCTTAAGTAATTTTTTGAAGAAGAACTTGTTTCCCCTACACTTCTGAATGTGATACTCTTTTTGTCAATGTAATAGAAGTGCTGAAGAACTTTTTTGATTCAGCTGAGATGATGTACTCCGGCCAGATGAGTTGATGATTTGCTCAACTTTGAAGTTTCAGTTGATGATTTGCTTAACTCTGAAGTTTCAGCCGAGATGATGTACTTCGGCCAAATGAGTTGATGATTTGCTCAACTCTGAAGTTTCAGCCAAGATGATGTACTCCGACCAAATGAGTTGATGATTTTCTCAACTCTGAAGTTTCAGCCGAGATGATGTACTCCAGCCAAATGAGTTGATGATTTGCTCAACTCTGAAGTTTTAACCGAGATGATGTACTCCGGCCAAATGAGTTGATGATTTGCTCAACTCTGAAGTTTCAGCCGAGATGATTTACTCCGGCCAGGTGAGTTGATGATTTGCTCAACTCTGAAGTTTCAGCCGAGATAATGTACTCCGGCTAGATGAGTTGATGATTTGCTCAACTCTGAAGTTCCAGCCGAGATGAATTACTCCAGCCAGATGAGTTGATGATTTGCTCAACTCTGAAGTTCCAGTTGATGATTTGCTCAACTCTGAAGTTTCAGCTGAGATGATTTACTCCGGCCAGATGAGTTGATGATTTGCTCAACTCTGAAGTTCCAGCTGAGATGAATTACTCCGACCAGATGAGTTAATAATTTGCTCAACTCTGAAGTTCCAGCCGAGATGAATTACTCCGACCAGATAAGTTAATGATTTGCTCAACTCTGAAGTTCCAGTTGATGATTTGCTCAACTTTGAAGTTTCAGCCGAGATGATTTACTCCGGCTAGATGAGTTAATGATTTGCTTAACTCTAAAGTTTCAGCCGAGATGGTTTATTCCGGCTAAAAGGGCTGATGTTTTGCTCAAATCAAGGCTCTAACCAAGATGCTTTATCCCGGCAGGAAGCGCAGAGGAGGATGGTGCAAACAACCATGGAAGAGATCTAGGGAGTTTGGTTTTGGAAGACGTCAATCAGAAGGCCAAGGAAAAGGGGCAATTGGCAATCATTTTGATAGAAAGATCAGAATTCCTTGCCGAGCTGATGTTGCTCGCCAAGAAAGAAGTCGTGGAGCAGACCTTGCTCGCCGACCTTGGTGTTCCTTACTGAGCTGATGTTGCTCGCCAAGAAGCAAGTCGTGGAGCGGACCTTGCTCGCCGACCTTGGTGTTCCGTGCCGAACTGATTTTGCTCGCCAAGAAGCAAGTCGCGGAGCGGACCTTGCTCGCCGACCTTGGTGTTCCTTGCCGAGCTAATGTTGCTCGCCAAGAAAGAAGTCGCGGAGTGGACCTTGCTCGACTTTTTTGGAGTTCCTTGCCGAGCTAATGTTGCTTGCCAAGAAGCAAGTCGCGGAGCGGACCTTGCTCGCCGACCTTGGTGTTCCTTGCCGAGCTGATGTTGCTCGCCAAGAAGCAAGTCGCGGAGCGGACCTTGCTCGCCGACTTTGGTGTTCCTTGTCGAGCTGATGTTGCTCGCTAAGAAGTAAGTCGCGGAGTGGACCTTGCTCGCCGACCTTGGTGTTCATTGCCGAGCTAATGTTGCTCGCCAAGAAAGAAGTCGTGGAGCGGACCTTGCTCGCCTTCTTTGGAGTTCCTTGCCGAGCTGATGTTGCTCGCCAAGAAGCAAGTCACGGAGCGGACCTTACTCGCTGACCTTAGTGTTCCTTGCCAAGCTGATGTTGCTCGCCAAGAAGGAAGTCGCGGAGCGGACCTTGCTCGCCGACCTTGGTGTTCCTTGCCGAGCTGATGTTGCTCACCAAGAAGCAAGTCGAGGAGCGGATCTTGCTCGCCGACCTTGGTGTTCCTTGCCGAGCTAATATTGCTCGCCAAGAAAGAAGTCGCGGAGCGGACCTTACTCGCCTTCTTTGGAGTTCCTTGCCAAGCTGATGTTACTCGCCAAGAAGCAAGTCACGGAGCAGACCCTGCTCGCCAACCTTGGTGTTCCTTGCCGAGCTGATCTTCTTCGCCAAGAAGGAAGTCGCTGAGCAGACCTTGCTCGCCTTCTTTGGAGTTCCTTACCGAGCTGATGTTGCTCGCCAAGAAGGAAGTCGCGGAGCGGACCTAGCTTGCTAACTTTGAAGTTTCTAAACCGAGCAAAGTGAACCACCGAGCAGAAAGTCTAGCCCGACCTTGTAATATAATTCGATCAGACCAAATGCGACGTAATTAAAGGGAACAGTGTGGGGAGATTTCACAATCTCGGCTGAGCCACTGATTACGGCTTTGTTGTATGTGGTCAAAGCATATTTAGGCTGAGCTGGGTTAGGCCGAGTATGTTTGGGGCCATGATAGCTTGGGCTTGGCCGAAGAAGGTTTTGCTTGGTAGAGGCCCAAGACCATATTGAACCGAGCTGCCTGAGTTGCTCGGCCGAAATGATTGCCAGACGCTCCGGTTTCCATGGTTCGCATGCTTAGCCCGGCTGGAAAGGTCTTTGGTTTACCAACTTGACCAGTCTTGAGCTCGGCTATGCCAGAATGCAACCGAGCTCGGTCGTGTCACGCCCCAAAATTTGGACAATTAAATATTAACTTAGGACTAAACTCCAATCAATATTCCATCATCCAAATCCTAAGGGTGAAACAAAAATCTAAACATTCTAGTTTCAGTAAGGTAATTAACAAAACACCAATCATACCATGCACCATAATTTCATAAACTATCTAATACCTCCAACGTTAAAGTAACAATAAATACTTAAAAATAACTTAAATAATGTAAGGTTACAACCCATGCCAAATTTTCAAAATACTAAGGTCATAAAATAAAATAAAAATACATAAACTATTAACAACCATAAAACATGAGAAAACAAAAGAAGTTCAATCGACATGTCCTACGATCATAGTTATTTCTTGTCACCACCAAAGCCTCTACTAATCCTATAAAGGAAGCTCAGCTGCGCTCAAACAGAACGCACCCGAGTTGCCAAGAGAAAAAACGGGTCAGTATACAGGTATACTGGTATGAGTACAAGAATCAACACCCATGTGTCCACGAGACACAAACAAAAGTACATTAAATTCTTATTACTAGGCAAGACAAGTAGTTCCAACCGCACTGAGACGAATGGGTAGTTTCTCGAGATACGGTGACATTTAGTTTCTTGTCCGTACACAACGAAATATAAATTGATTATAAAATAGACAAAATAAAAATAAAAATAAAAATTTATGGTGGGTCAGCCCTGCATAAAAAGTTAGTAAGACCCACCATCCTGCAAAAAAAATAAAGTTAGTATAATTTAATCACAAATAACTTGCTGAATAAGTATAAAAATGCACCGTTTCTTACTTAAATAATTTGAATTGACCAAAACTGAAAGAACAAAAGTTGTACAGAATCAAATTTCCTAAAAGACTACGCAAACGGATTTAACAGAAACTGAACAAGTTAAGAGAAAAACTTGATATAAAAATCTAGACAAATTTAATAGAAAAATCTGAAACTGAAAACGAACAAAAACTGCCATAAGATGATTTTTTTCGAAAAAGTTCAAAACATGAAAAATGTGCAGAATAATGTTTTACTTCAGTTTACGCGAAGCCAATAAAAATGAGCTCGTTTCGTGGGTTAAAATAGTCTCTAAAATCTGCCTTGCTAAAATGAATCAAACCGACAATAATCAAGATCATCCGATTATAAGTTCTAATCGATCTTTTTAATAAAAAGGCTAAAACACAAAAGTTGTCTAGAATTACGTATACATGCCTCTGCTCAAATTTCATAATTTATCAAGATCGTTTACTATTTTTTTTTCATCATGTACATATCAGTACCATTCACACTATACTAATAAATTCATAATTAAATTCTTTATACCTTAACTCAATCAATATAATTCGAACTATATACATATAAGTTCATAATTACTACTGTGTACCTTAACTCAATTAAGACAATTCGAACTAACATACAAGTTCATAATTAATTCTTTGTACCTTGACTCCACCACTTCGGCCCTCCCCTTCTGACCTACACATATATCCCATGTGCCTCCCGTATACCTAACCCACTCCGAAGCCAAACTTGCACGGGGATATCGTCTCGAGTTTGACTCACACTCCCCGGATGGTTAGCATATACGTACGCGCGCAAATCAAAACACTCGTCTACTCATGAGAACGAGGCAACAATATATATAAACATCTCATCGACATCATGAGACAAATATAACAATGCCGGGCATAAGGCATCAAACAACTCTCATAATCCTCACTTTTTTTTTTATACACTCTTTCTCACCATCACTCAAATAAAATAACAATCCATGGAGTCATGGTGGAGTTTAAGGAATTTATCTACGGGTTCTAATTAATTTTAGTTTCATATATTCGGGAGTGTGATTATAATCATAAAATAAATACATATAAAAACCATGATCATTACATACACATCTAACCAAATAATGAAATCAATCATTTAAAAAAATCCTAAACCTTACATTTACAACTAATCAAAATAATTAAAATCGATCAATCAACTAAAAACCTTAAACTTTACATACATCACTAATTAAAATAATTAAAATCAATTAATCATCTAAGAATCCTAAACTTTACAAACACCATTAACTAAAATAATTAAAATCAATCTATCATCTTTATGTAAAAACAAAATCAAACTAACATCAAACAAATAAAAATAAATACAACGAATTAAACATAAATCAAGGGAAGTGGGTTTTGTACTTAAAATTATTTTTGAAAATCAAAGAATCACTCAAAGAATTAATAAAGTCACCCAAAATAAAACCCTAAACCTTACATACTCAACTAATTCAAATAATTAAAATCAAATAATCATCCAAAAACTCTAAACCTTACATACACGTCTAATCAAAATAATTAAAAATTAGTCTATCATCTAAAAATTCTAAACCTTACATATTCAACTAATCAAAATAATTACGATCAAAAAATTATCTAAAAATCTTAAACCTTACCTATACATCTAATCAATATAATTAAAATTAATCAATCATCTAAAAATCCCAAACCTTACATATACATCTAATCTTCATAATTAAAATTAATCAATCATCTAAAAAAAAAAAAAAAATCTCAAACCTTACATACCCAACTAATTAAAATTACTACAGTCAATTAATCATCTAAAAATCCTAAACCTTACCTATACGTCTAATCAACATAATTAAAATTAATCAATCATCAAAAAAAATTCCAAACCTTACATACCCAACTAATTAAAATAATTACGATCAATTAATTATCTAAAAATCTTAAACCTTACACGTACCACTAATCAAATTAATTAAAATTAATCACTCATCTAAGAACCCTAAACCTTGCACGTACCACTAGTCAAATTAATTAAAATTAATCAAACATCTAAGAACTCTAAACATTGCACGTTGCACTAGTCAAATTAATTAAAATAAATTAATCATCTAAGAACTCTAAACCTTGCACATATCACTAATCAAATTAATTAAGATTAATCAAACCTCTAAGAACCCTAAACCTTGCACGTACCACTAATCAAATTAATTAAAATAAATCACTCATCTAAGAACCCTAAACCTTGCATGTACCACTAGTCAAATTAATTAAAATTAATCAAACCTCTAAGAACTCTAAACATTGCACGTACCACTAGTCAAATTAATTAAAATAAATTAATCATCTAAGAACCCTAAACCTTGCACATATCACTAATCAAATTAATTAAGATTAATCAAACCTCTAAGAACCCTAAACCTTGCACGTACCACTAATCAAATTAATTAAAATAAATTAATCATCTAAGAACTCTAAATATCGCACATACACTAATCAAAATAATTAGATTAATCAATCATCTAAAAAAAATAATAAAATCAATAATCATTTAAACACCCTAAACCTTATATATATCACTAATCAAATTAATTAAAATAAATCAGTCATCTGAGAACCCTAAATTTTACACGTTCCACTAATCAAATTAAATAAAATTAATCACTCATCTAAAAACCCTAAACATCTCATAGACACTAATCAAAATAATTAAGTTAATTCATCCTCTACATCCACATACAAAAATATCAAATCACATCAACCTAATAAAATAAATAAATAAATAAACTAACGAATCAAACATAATCAAGAAAAATAGGGTTTGTATTCACAATTATTTTTGAAAGTTGAAGCAAGACCAAGAGGATTAATTGAACCACTAAAGTAAACCCAAAACCCTTTCTTTTTTCTTTACTTTTCTTTTCTTTTTCTTTTTCTCTCTTTTCTCCACTCCACTGATGCTCTCCCCTCCTCTTTTTCTCTCTATCTCCCTCTCCCTCTCACGCGGCTGCTCTCTTATGCGGCTGCCTCTGTTTTTCTTTTCTTTTTTTTTCTTACCAACTCCTAAACCTAATTGATTACATATCATATTATATATATATATAAAATAATAACCTAATTTCCTATTCTAATCTAATATGATTATTATATAATATTATATAATATAATACACATGATTATAATATATATAAATATAAGATTATAAATATATATAACACATTTTTTTTATATAACAAACATAAATATTTAAAGATTTGGATTAATTATATATAATTAAACAACATATTAAATTAATTAATCACCACATTAAATTCATTAAATATCAAAATAAATTTTCATGCAACCCACACAATTAATAATTACAACATTAAATCCATTAAATATTACATTAACTCTCATGTGACCACACAATTAATAAAGTCAAAAATAAAATAAGATAATAATAACCATAATAATAATAAATAATGACTAAAGAAAATTAGGGTCGCTACAATATACACACCTTAAAAGAATCTCGTCCCGAGATTCGATAGGAAAGAGTACTAACAAAAAGCTCCGGGTGCAGTTCCTGACACTAAATCAATGTGAAATTCTACTACCCATCGAGGTGGAGGTCTATGTATCTCATGAAATACATCTTCAAACTCACGTACCACATCTACCTCACTGATATCCTACTTAGGGATTTCAACCGAGCATAGAAAACTCGTCATCAGTGACTCTCCTCCATCGCGAGAAGTGTGGGTAAGCCGTGGCATACCGGAAATATCTACATTCACCGTCTTTCCAGCACAATCTAGAGTCACAAAATGCTTCTGCAGCCAATCCATACCCAAAATAACTACAAACCCCTCAAACCCTAACACTATTAAGTCCGCAAACAAGACTCTACCCGCAAAGTCAATCTCAAAATTTTTACACGTTTCATAAAGAGTGACTGCGCCTCCTAAAGGGGTCTCAACACGAATAGGTTTAGGAAAAGAGGTAGTTACAAGGTGTTCTCTTTATACAAACTGCCAAGATATGAAAGGATGAGAGGTACCGGTATCAAAAAGTACTCTAATAGGTTCGTGAAAAAGATTAAAGATATCTTCCAACCATCACCTTCAAGTTAAACACACAAGAAGAATTAGTTAAAAAATTTAGAATAAACTCCTCACCAAACTAAACCAGCTAACCCATATTTCCACAATCCGAGGATCACCAAAACTCTCACTAGTCTAGGGTAACCTAGTGCTCTGATACCAAACTGTCACGCCCCAAAATTTGGACAATTAAATATTAACTTAGGACTAAACTCCAATCAATATTCCATCATCCAAATCCTAGGGGTGAAACAAAAATCTAAACATTCTAGTCTCAGTAAGGTAATTAACAAAACACCAATCATACCATGCACCATAATTTCATAAATTATCTAATACCTCCAACGTTAAAGTAACAATAAATACTTAAAAATAACTTAAATAATGTAAGGTTACAACCCATGCCAAATTTTCAAAATACTAAGGTCATAAAATAAAATAAAAATACATAAACTATTAACAACCATAAAACATGAGAAAACAAAAGAAGTCCAATCGACATGTCCTACGATCATAGTTATTTCTTGTCACCACCAAAGCCTCTACTAATCCTGCAAAGGAAGCTCAATTTGCTCAAGCGCACACTAATTGCCAAGAGACAAAAGCGAATTCGATATCTGTATATCTTGGTATGAGTACAAGAATCAACACCCACGTGTCCACGAGACACAAACAAAAGTAGATTAAATTCTTATTACTAGACAAGACAAGTAGTTCCAACCGCACTGAGACGAATGGGTAGTTTCTCGAGATACGGTGGCATTTAGTTTCTTGTCCGTACACAACGAAATATAAATTGAAAGTTGAAGCAAGACCAAGAGGATTAATTGAACCACTAAAGTAAACCCAAAACCCTTTCTTTTTTCTTTACTTTTCTTTTCTTTTTCTTTTTCTCTCTTCTCACTCCTTGATGCTCTCCCCGCTTTTCTCTCTATCTCCTCTCCCTCTCACGCTCGCTTCTGCTCACTGCCTTTTTTTCTTTTTTTTCTTACCAACTCCTAAACCTAATTGATTACATATCATATTATATATATATATATATATAAAATAATAACCTAATTTCCTATTCTAATCTAATATGATTATTATATAATATTATATAATATAATACACATGATTATAATATATATAAATATAAGATTATATATATATATAACACATTTTTTTTTTATATAACAAACATAAATATTTAAATATTTGGATTAATTATATATAATTAAACAACATATTAAATTAATTAATCACCACATTAAATTCATTAAATATCACAATAAATTCTCATGTAACCCACACAATTAATAATTACAACATTAAATCCATTAAATATTATATTAACTCTCATGTGACCACACAATTAATAAAGTCAAAAATAATATAAGATAATAATAACCATAATAATAATAAATAATGACTAAAGAAAATTAGGGTCGCTACAGGTCGTCATTGAGCTCAGCGAGAAGAGCACGGTCGTGAAGGTCAGCTCTAGTGTGGAAGGTCGAGGTGACGCCGCCGGGCTGTCAAACTCCGCCGATACATCCTAACAGTTTGGTTAGGTGGTGATTGCTGGATTTGTGTTGACAGATGGGATAGCAGCACCACGTGTCGAGAGACTAATGGGAGTAGATTTGGGACGCAGAATGTATATAAGCGAGTCTGCGCCTCCATGCTTGATAGATGACATTTTGGTGAGATATACACTAAACATAACTCAATCCTCTCTCTCTCTCTCTATCCCTGTGTGTGTGTTCTAACTTGATCGTCGGAGGGGTTTTCCGGCCACACACCGCCAGGTAACTCACCGTCGTTGTGCTCGCAGGTCGATCCGACAGACAGGAGCTTGGGAGAAAGGAGTGCGGGCTTGCCGGAATATTTGCTCCCCGTACAATTGGCGCCGTCTGTGGGAAACTTTGAAAGACAAAACCTTGTCTTCCAGGCTCATCTGATCGCCGTCCATAGCGAACAACGACGAGATTCCGTTGTCTGCCATCGACGGAGTTACCCCGGAGTCAGGCAGACGGAAAGAAGGACATCCCGCCATTCCTCCTATGGCGGATCTGGAAACTTCTCCAGGAGGACATTCAAGAGACGTGCCGGATAAGTGCGGAAGAAGTTTTGGACATTCACGGAGTCTAGACGGTCACCGGCGGCAGAGAGAATCGCACGCCAGGCGACTGGAACACAAGCTAAGGGAACAAGACGCCGTCATTCGGAGAATGGCAGCGGAGATGGAGGATCTTAAGCGACATGTCAAAGGGAAGGGTGTAGCTGGAGTGGGAGACCACAGTAAGTGCACCCAACCCCGCCGTTCATGCAGTCAGAGCCAGCGGCGTACTCCGTCCATCTCAATCACCAGAAGTTACAAGGTTGGGGATTCCGACGCGCACGTAGAGAAGTCCAGCGCGCAAGATAGCATCTATCAACCCTCACGTCCGGCGACGACGTCGAGGTATTCTTATTCCGCTCGTTCAAAGGATTTGCGGGTAGTCTTGAAGGAACGGGCTCGTCGGCGGGAGGCTCAGAGGGTGCCGGCGTTCCAGCGGAATAAGAATCTCAATATAATTTTTGAAAAGGCACCTCTCATGACTCATCCTCATATTACTTGTTATTATTGTAGAAAAAAAGCCATTATATATATTCTTGTCCATTCAAAAATAATATAAACATGAGAATTAAAAAGATTTGGATTGTTAAGGGATCTAACAAAACTAACCAAGAAGGACCCAAGAAACTATGGGTACAAAAAACCAACACTTGATTGTCATCTTATAGGTTTGCTTTAAGTCCAAAGCTAAAGAAGGGAAGTGGTACCTTGATAGTGGATGTTCCAGCCACATGACCGAAGATAAATCCTTATTTACTACATTGTCATCCAAAGATGGAGGCTTTATTACTTTTGGAGACAACAATAAAGGAAAAATCATCGGTATTGGTAGCATCGATATTTTTCCTAACCCTTCTATTGAAAATGTTTTACTTGTTGATGGACTTAAGCATAATCTACTTAGTATTGGTCAATTATGTGATAAAGGTAATTGAGTTATTTTTTGATAAATCACATTGCACAATTGAAAGCACAAATGATCATAAAGCTTTATTCGTTGATAATCGTCATGATAATGTTTATGTTTTTCATCTTAATGATTTCTATGCTACTGATGTTAAATGTTTATATGTTAATAATTATAATAGTTGGTTATGGCATAGAAGACTTGGTCATTGAACTTCTAAAAATAGAATTTGAAAAATATCATTTTTGTAGTGCTTATTAACAAGGAAAACAAACTAAAACATCATTTAAATCAAAATCTCATATTTCCATAACTAGACCTTTACAACTATTGTATATGGATTTATTTGGTCCCTCAAGGACATCTAGTCTAGATGGTAAACATTATTGTCTTGTTATTGTTGATGATTATTCAAGATTTACATGTGTTATGTTTTTAGCACACAAAGATGAAACATTTTCTTCTTTCACAAAACTTTGTCGTAGAATTCAAAATGAAAAAGACTTTCTTATTACTAATATTCGAACTGACCATGGTAGAGGACTTGAAAATGAAAATTTTGAATTGTTTTGTAATGAGCATAGTATTGAACATAATTTTTTAGTACCTAAAACCCCACAACAAAATGGTGTAGTAGAAAGGAAGAATAAAACTTTAGAAGAGATGAGTAGAACAATACTTTGCGAAAATAATATTTCTTAATATTTTTGGGCCGAAGTCATTCACACAAAATGCTATATCTTAAATCGTAAATTAATTAGACCTATTCTAAAAAAGACTCCTTATGAACTTTGGCATGATAGAAAGGCCAACATTAGTCACTTGCATGTTTTTTGTTGTAAATGTTTTGTGCATAATAATGGTAAGAATAACTTAGGTAAATTTGATTCAAAGTCTGATGTAGCAATTTTTCTTGGCTATTCCTTAACTAGCAAAGCTTATCGTGTTTTTAATAAAATAACTCTTGTTGTGGAAGAATCTTAAATGTGGCATTTAACGAAACTAACATCTTTGTTCAAAAGCAAATTATTAGTGATAATATAGATTTAGAACCAAATGTGGAAGATTCAAGTATCTACAAAGACGAGAACCAACCATGTAAGTTGAACAAAGAGATTGAACAATCTATTCTCCCACCTCAAGAAGAAGGAGAAAACAATGATGATTTGCCAAGAGAATGGAAGTTTGTTCATAATCACCCTAAGGATTTAATCTAGGTGACTCTACAAAAGGTATTGAAACTCGTTCTTCACTTAGAAACATTTGTAGTAACTTGGTTTTTCTCTCACAAATTGTGCTTAAAAACTTTCAAGAAGCCGAATTTGATGAATATTGGATGATAGCTATGCATGAAGAGCTTAACCAATTTGAGAGAAACAAAGTGTGGGAATTTGTGCCAAAACCTAAAGATCATACAATTATCAGTATCAAATGAATCTTTCGAAACAAGCTTGATGAATCCAGCCCAATTATAAGAAACAAGGCTAGACTTGTTGCACAAGGATACAATCAAGAAGAAGGTATTGATTTTGATGAAACCTTTACTCTGGTTGCTAGATTAGAAGCCATTCGCATGTTACTTGCATTTGCATGTTTTAGAGATTTCAAACTTTATCAAATGGATATAAAAAGTGCATTTCTTAATGGTTTTTTTAAATGAGGAAGTTTATGTTAAACAATCCCCAGGTTTTGAAGATCATGCTTTTCTAAATTATGTTTTTAAACTATCAAAAGCTTTATATGGTTTGAAACAAACACCTCGTGCATGGTATGAACGATTAAGTAAATTTTTGATTGAAAATAATTTTTCTAGAGGAACGATTGACACAACACTTTTTGTTAAAACTAAAAATGATGATTTACTTATTGTGCAAATATATGTGGATGACATTATATTTGGTGCTACTAATGAAACCTTGTGTAAGAAATTTGCTAAGTGTATGCAAGGTGAGTTTGAGATGAGCATGATGGGGGAGCTAAAGTATTTCCTTGGGCTTCAAATCAAACAATGTAAGGAAGGAATTTTTTTCAACCAAGCTAAGTACACAAAAGAACTACTCAAAAGGTTTGGTATGTATGACTCAAAGATAGATGGAACACCTATGAGCACATCCATTAAGCTAGATAATGATGAAAAAGGTAAGTCCATTGATCAAACAAAATATCAAGGTATGATCGGCTCACTTCTTTATTTAACTGCAAGTAGACCCGATATTATGTTTAGTGTTTGTATGTATGCTAGATATCAATCAAATCCTAAGGAATCACATCTCAGTGCTGTTAAAAGAAATTTTAGATATCTTGTTGGCACTCAAAATTTGGGACTGTTTTATCCTAGAGGTGTTACATTTGATTTAATTAGTTACTCGGATGCCGACTTTGCCGGATGCAAACTTGATAGAAAAAGCACCAGTGACACTTATCACTTTCTTGGTAACTTATTAGTATCTTGGTTTAGCAAAAAGCAAAATTCTGTTACTTTATCAACGGTCAAAACTAAATATATAGCTTCCGGAAGTTATTGTGCTCAAATAGTTTGGATGGAACAATAATTGGAGGACTTTGATTTGCATTATGATCATATCCCTATTAAATGTGATAATACTAGTGCCATCAATTTAAACAAAAATCCGGTTCAACACTCACGAACAAAACATATTGAAATTCGACATCATTTTTTAAGAGATCGTGTTAAAAAAGGGGATATTATACTTGAATTTGTAAACACTGACAAGCAATTTGAGGATATTTTCACAAAACCCCTAAGCGATGATCGCTTCAATTTTATTCGTAGCGAGCTTGGAATATCGATTTCTACTTAAAAAGTTTTGTTATGACTGTGAAACTTAAATTTTTGTTAAAATGATATATGTATATTGCTACGTTGATATGGAAACATTTATATCAGTTAAATGCTCTCAAGTCCTTCATACATTTATTCTCCTTAACAGTTTGATATTCTCAACTATGTAAATTTTTTTGGGTTCTGCATCTTGAGATCAAATTAACTTTACATACATTGATTTTTTTTTAAACCCTCATGGTATTTTTTTTTTGCATTACCATTCCAACAACACTAACGTCTCATTAAGTTTAATTTTTGCTGGTATTATTTTATTTTGTTTTAATTTATTTATTTTATTTTGCTATTAGGCTTAATTTTTTTAAATTTTTTTTCTCATTGTTATTTTTTGTTTGGGCTTAATTTTCTTATTTTTTCTGTTTTTTAATTTCATTTTTCAGTACTTAAACATAAAAACAAAAACAAAATACAAATATTTACATAAAAAAAAACCCTTCATTTTTTTTTACAGCCATACGCCGATCAAAATAAACATATTTACATTAAAAAAAAAACCCTTTTATTTTTTTTTACGGTCATACGTTGATCTTACTTACTCGTCTCTTCCATTGTTTTCTTCCTCTTTTTATCACATTGGGAGTCCCTTGAAGGCCCTGCCTTCGTGCTTTCGTCGGGAGCGAGCATTTCTCGCCGACTATCAAAAGCCAAGAACGACGTTGCTCCAAATCGGGCCATGGAAGTGGTCTTCCGTTTAAATTCTTTATTTTCGACCTTCGGTGAGCTAATATCTGCTCACGCATCCTTGCATATGCGCTGGAGCAAAGAGAGTTGAGCGTTGACTTGGTGGTGCTCACTCGTTCTGTTCTGCAGTCGATGTGTCAATTTTGTGACTGCAGTCACCGTCTCCATACAGGATGTCAGTGTGAATTGATTGGCTTCAATGTTTGATTGAGCTGCCATTATTTGCTCAATCGACATTATAGAAAGATTGGGAAGAGTAGGAGCCGGGACACTCGGCCTAGCAGCGCTTACGAGATCATTCAGGTCCGGAAAGAGAGTAAGGAGACGAGACGAGGCCATGTAGTAGGAAAGAGAGATGTAATCGAAAGGAGGGTCGTTTTTAGCATCATTTCTGCTCTGCTCAGTCTCTCTGTTCTATCTCTCTCACGCAAAAGATGAAAGAGATGGAAGCGAATGAGGAAGAAGAAGGCGAAGAGAGTGATTAAGAAGAAGACAGAGGAGAAGACGACAAGAGGAAGCGAGAGCCAAGGTAGCTGATTGATCCGTTTCGCTTTTGTCGGTCGGCTGACGCAAAAGCAAGGACGCGTGTCTGACGAAAAAGAGATAGGCACGCGAATCGTATTTATATGTATATATATGTTTTGAATTGTATAGATGCCATTTATCACTATCATGTTCCTCCTTCTCCTACAGATTCTGACCCATGATTTCCTTTTGATAATGTTACAGGGGGAGAAATTATATGATGTTATATATTATGTTATTATTTTGTTATGATGTTATGTATTATGGTATTATTTTCAAATTATGGTATTATTTGAAAATTGATCTGATGATTATGTATTTATAGTTTGATATCTTAATTTCATATCATGTTTCTAATTAAACCTTATTTATTATACATGTGTTAACCTATGTATTTAGAAATTAATCTAGGGAACATGACTTGAGGGAGAGCTTTTCTTACTCCTAAATCAAATCAAATCAAATCAAAATATCATTGTGTGCCATCATAAAAAAGGGGGAGATTGTTAGACTTATTTATTTTGATGATTTATTTAATTATGTTTTTAATTTATTTGAAAGAAAAAAATAGAATCAAAATTTATTTTGATGATTTATTTGAAAGAGAAAAATAGAATCAACATTTATTTTGATGATTTTATGTTTTAATTTATTTGAAAGAAATAAATAGAATAAATATTTATTTTGTCCCATTATTTCTTACCTAAAACTTTTATCCTAAATGTTGTTAGAATGTATTTAATATTTGATTAAATCAGAGGTTCAAACAGCCCAAAACAAAGGTTCAAACAACCCAGCACAGCAGCAGGCCAAAATGTTCAAACAACCCAGCATAGCAACATGCCAAAAATGTTCAAGTGGAAGATATTCAAATTAGTAATGATGGAGTGAAAAATATTCAAATTAGTAATGATGAGTGGAAGATATTCAAATGAATACAACGGTTATAACCGGCTATAAATTCAAATGAATACAGCGGCTATAAACGGCTATAAGTTTCATTATATATACCAAAACCTCTAATGTAAACAAATTGCAACAAAAAAAAAAAAAAAAATTTAGAAAATATTCTTTGATCTATAATCACTTACATTTATTCTCTGAAAAATTATCTGAGAAATGTTTTTCAATTTTTGTTTATATAATCTTTTAGAAATTATACACTAAGACATATAGTTTTAAATTTATCTTTCCTATGTGAGGTTTACAGAAAAATCAGAGCTTCATTTTTATATTTATCTTTGAGAGATAATTCTTGTAACTTTCTGTGAAAGCAAAAACATCTTCTTTTTAACCTTGTAAGAGTGTAGTACACTCAGTGTTCTTGATTTAGAAAGTCTATGTAAAATCCGTGGAAGATTGCTCCATTTGTAAAGAGGTTGCTAGCACTCCCGTGAAGCTAGAGTATAGTGAAAAATCTCAAGTGAAGCTTGAGGAGTAGATGTAAGCCGAGTTGAAACCGAATCACTATAAATTTGTTTGTCTCTCTCTCTCTCCTTTATCTTTTTATTTTATTTAAATTGCTGTAACTATATTTCATATTTTCACTGTGTTAAAATCATTAATTAACATAGTTGTTAGAGCACTTGTTTATAATTATTTTTATTTCATTAACTATATTTATCTATTGTACTAATCATAATTTTTATTAGGATATTATTAATTTTTAATTGTAAAAACCTAATTCATCACTTTTTTAGGTTGTCTTTTGGGTAACAGTAAGATTTAGGGAAGAGATAAATATTGGGGAGAGAGAATTTAGGAACTTGTAATTCAAAATTTTATGTGGTTTTTTATTTTTTTTAGAATAATGCTATATGTACTAATTAATATACTAACTAGTATACTAACAAATGATGTGTCATAATTTTAGAGGTTTTAATATTTGTAATTTGTATAATAGGTGGGGTCAGTAATAATGATATACCCCTAGTTGGTACACTAGCATGTACATTAATTAGTGTGTATAGCACCACCGTTTTTTTAAATCTATAATTATTTTGTTAGCTAATAGA